>PVLD010001301.1:0-152007 GCA_004027595.1 Dinomys branickii | reverse complement strand
TTCCTGAATTCCTCCTCCTGCCATCACGGTCTTCCTGAGGAAATTTCATGTTGTTTTGCATTCAAGCTAGAATTCCCTGGGGAGAATTTGTGTCATAGGCCACCAACTTAGTTTTGCTTGTTTTCTCAGATTCTGGGAAGAACAAATAATTCCTCACATCTTGGCCCCTTGCGGTAGATGGCTGACCACTTCAGGGTGGAAGGAAGCAAGTGCTTCGGGGAAATATAACTTACGCATACAGTCAAGCTAGCTTTGTTTTTTCTTGTAATGTAATAATAACCAAGAAGTCAGACTGAGCATCACTGAGCACATTTACTTGGCTCTCTCCACTTTGTATCAGGTCTGTATGAAAAGGGCTTTGTTGCCATGAGATTGCCATTCTTGGGGGAGCCTTTATGATTCTAACGCCTTCCCCATGCAGGACTTAATACAGGTCTCCCCTGCTTATTGTTTTAAAGCCAGTACCAGAATATTACATTATTAAAAACCATTTATGATTCAAATTTTAGAGAGGAATTTTACAAAGTATCCTTGTTCAGAGTCCTAAGTTCTTTCCCTTTACCTCTCTCTGTGTGTGTAGCCTGCGATAATGAACTCAGGCGGTAAGTCAAGCTAGTGAAATGCTTAGGGAGTGCTTTGAGATTTTTCAGTCATTCTTGAGAAGTAAACGATTGGAAATGTACTTTTAAGAATTGTAGTTTTATTTTTATTTCTTTTTAAAGCAGAGCTCTGCCAGTCATCTTGTGCTATAATGTACCAACTTTGTAGAAATTGGGGCTTTGTTTTTATTTTGCCGAAAAATGTGTAGTCTCTTGCATACCCACACAGCAGTTGCGTAGGACTGGAAAACTCGTCTGAGAGTAGGGACACATCTAATTTTTTCCCCAGACTATCATTATCTACAGTTTGTCTGCCAGACTCTAGCCCTGATTTTAGAGTGACATTATCATATGCTGAGTGAGTCAGGAGATTGGGGTGGGAAGGAGCCTGCAGGAAGAAAGAGTGTGCACTGAATAAGATAATAGGACCTGTGGTGCTAAAGCTTGGCAGATGTGGCTCTGTTGGATAAAAAGGGATAGTAGAGAAAAATGCTTTCTTACTCTCTTTTTTTCCTTTGATCAAGTTGTGTAAATTGGTGAAAGAATGGGTGAACAAAGCCTTAGATTGGTGTGGGACTCTCCCTCTACCTTTTCTAAGAATTGTAATCTATTTTGTGAGTCAAGAATAAAGCCCCTGGGCACATTTATTCATATTCTTATACTTGAAGCCGCAATGGATTAAAAGAGGGTGGCTTATGGATGAAGTAGACGTTTCTTTCTTTATCTTTTGAGGTGCTAGGGATCAAACCCATGGACTCATGCATGACAGGTAACCAGTCTACCTGAGTGGCCTCCCCAGCCTTGTGCTTTTACCTGCGTACATTTAGCTCTACACTAGTGGTGATAGGGGCTTTTGTGATGATAGAAATGTTGTGTGCCTGCTCTGATATGGTAACTATTGGCACCGGTAGCTAGTAAAGCATTTGAGATATGGTTAGTGTGACCAAGGAACTGAATTTTAAAATTTTATTTAATTTTAATGAAATTCAAATAGCCATGTGGATAATGACTAGTATATTGAACAGCACAGCCTTAGATTAAATCTTGTAAGTGATTCATGTGAGTGTGATGCTCATGTGAGTATGGTGAGTAACTTTTAAGGACATTGTTTAAGGTACAGAAATTTCGTAGTTTTTGGGACAGTTTTTATTTCCTATATTTTCTTTTAGGGAAAATTGTAATGAAAAAGAGAGTATAAAGGCATTTAGTGCCTGAGGAGTTACTGTTTAATTAAAAAAAAAAAAAACTCCACAGGTAGCCTGTTTTAAAAATATGTTTAAAGAGAAAAAATTGAGAATCATACTATTCTAAGAATATGTGCTGTTTTTTTATTTTAACGTAGCAGAATTCACTTAAGCCAGGACAATAAAGGATCCCCCTACCCTGTGGCCCACATATTTGGAATGAGTTTAAAGAGCCTGTGAGCTGAACCAAGGCACCAACACAGCCTTACTGGGTGCAAAGTGGTGAATTCATCACCTGGACATGACCAGCTCTGTTGTGATGATTAGCTAAGAGTCAATTCTTTGACCCAAACTAGATTTTCAGTCTCTTTAAATAGTAAATTAGATGGAAGTTTCTTCCAAAAGACTCAAGTGTGGAGGCATTCTCAGTCTAATTCTAATTTAATTTGACCTCACCAATAAAACTTTGAAGAGAGAAATAGCACATTTAATTTGTACATTTTTAGAAAAACTGTAGTTTCAGATATTTCACATTCATAACACATATTTAACATATTTGTGGGGTTCAGGGTTGGGAGGCAGGCTGCGGTCACAAAATGTATTTATAAAGCTAATCCTAACCCAAACATCCTAACCCAAACCTCAGGATAGAAGTGGTTCTGTTCATAACACCCATCTATGAGACCCACACCCCCTAACTAAACCGTAGGGACTCAGATTCCACGCTGTCCCTGCTGGAGTTGCTTTTCTCCACTCATCTGCATGCCCACCAAGGGCAGCAACTTCATAGGAGTACAGAAGGGCTCAGGTGCCCTTTGAGATTCCACGTGTCTACTTCCTGGCTTCCCACCCCACACCCTGAGACACTGAGATATTACCTTGCCGTCTTGAGTTGGAGTCTAGCCCGGCTTCCCACTTACCCTTAGAGTGCGGACGTGTGGCTTCCTGGCTCAGGCAGCACCTGGGTCCCAGGGCTAGCACCTGCCAGCCTTTCCCTGGTCCTCTTGCCCACCTTCCTATGTCAGAGAGCAGCTCACCAGTGTAAACTGATGCCAAGAGGTCTGTGACACAGCTGCTGAACCCACAAAGCACTAGCCAGCAGGGGGACCCAGAACCCTCAAGTTCCATAGGATAGGAACACTGGAATCCATACCTCCCTCCCAAAGTACCACAGCACCCAGAAGTCTTTGCTTATGGCTTTTTATTATAAAGGGGAAAACCTGTTAATAGATAATAAAGAATGAACCTAATTAATGGATTTTGTTCATCATCTATTTGATGGATTTCGAAGTAGACATGGCACAGTGCCTGCTTTCATGGATCCAAGCAGGCATTAGAAGCAGCCTACTTCTGAGCTTCAGGCAGGGCAGCTAGGAAGAAAGCAGGCACACAGGCCAGGCGCCTGTGAGGGCTCTTGAGAGGAGGGTCCTTCCTTTAGAGGCAAGGCAGACTTCTTGAGAACTGACAGCTCTTTCTGTTTAGCAATATAGACTGAAAGAGCTTTCCTAGGATAGCTTGATGTGTTTCTAGGTACTATTTTCTGTAAAATGTCTGTTGAATGCCTCTTTGCTGTGGGAAACTAAAGATGGGAATAGTGGAGTTGTCGGCAGTGTTAACTGAGGTTTACTAAGCATCTTCTTGTATCTGCTAGACTGTGTGGATTAGTGTCCTATGTGGGTTATCTTTCTTGTTCCATGCAGCAGCTCCTGGGATGTGCTGTATTACATCATCATCATTTTTATCAGGGAAGAAACTAAAATCTAGACAGAAGCCTGCCTTGCCCTAGGTTACGTAACCAGCTGGGACATGAGTGTGTTTTGTCAGTGGGTGTGAATGGTGCACAGTTACTCAGTAAACACTCACTAGGCTAGCAGGGAAGACTGTTAGAATAAAGGTGGAAGGGAGTAAGCCCTATTGGAGGGGATGTGGAAAAGTCTAGTGTTGGAGAGCTGTGGAGGGACAAATTTAGATAGGATTGGAGTAGACATGTCTTAAAGAAAAACACTGGCTTCAATGTGCTTTTTTTCTCACAGGTTTTAGAATGAAGGTTTTGGAATGAAGGTATTAAAAGTTGAGACAGAAGGTGGGTGGTATTTGTGTTTATAGAGAGTAAAGCGTTGAGGTCCAAGATCAACAAGGCCGCTCAGAATGGAGAAAACAATTCACAAATCATCCCTGAGTGATTTCTTACCATTCTTCCCCTTTTGCAGTTGGAAAGACCAGCAGTAGCCACCTGCTTCCGGTCTCGTCCACCCTGGGTAGTGCTTATCCCTTTGGTTGGTTGGTAGTCTTGGGCACCTGCAGGGGAACTCTCCCTTTCCCCCTGCTTGGAACCTGGGTTGTGGCGTGGGCACACTGAAGCCTGCGATGCTTCAGCTCCCATTGCTTTGGCATGCTAAGGTGGTTTTAGGTGTGAAGAGAGTCTCCTTTTGAGTTTCAGCACTCCCCTCCCCCCTTTCCTGGTAGTGCACTTTGTTTGTGTTTATTTATTTGGAATGGGGTCTGGCTGTGTTAACCAGCGTGGCCACAAACTCTTGCGCTCAAGTAATCTGCTGCCGCAGCCGTCCTGAGGTAGCTTGGACTTCTGCTGTGTGCCATTGTGCTTGGCGCTCAGTTGAATTTAATATCCCTCTTGAGGGAGTTGACTGCTGTCTTACTACTGACTAGCAGGTTCTTTTTTCTCTTTTTCAGTAGCAAATAGTCCTTCAGCTTACCATTTAGGGCTTTTGGGTGATAGAATCTTACTTCATATAGTTCTTTGTTTGAGTTGAATCTGTACCCTGAAAAGAAAGCCCAGCTGACTGTTCTGTATTATTTTTCTCAAACCTGATCAGTGTTAATGCTGATATGGCAGGGTTTGGGAAGTCTGATACCTACCAAGAATTCCTAAGGTTAGTAAAGTGCAGTTAAGACTTCTGAAATTCTTGGGCATGACTCATTGCCTCTGAGGATTACTGTTATGGATTGACATTGTTCATTTATAAGTTTTTTAATGTGAAGATGAAATTATGCTGGGGAATTTTCTGTGAGTTCTGACTGTTGATAATGAACAATTTTTTTTTTTTTTGGTACTGGGGATTGAACTCAGGACCTTGCACTTACCTGGCAGGCGCTTGTGCCACTGAGCTTATCCCCAGCTGAACAATTCTCTTAACTGTAGAGTTGAGAGTCTTACATGAAAATGTACAGTATAAACCTTGAGAGTATTTATAAGCATTGTGTCCCACAGTTGACATAAATACCGTCCTGGGTGTTAATTTGGAATTGCCTGTCATTAGGTTTCCTGAACCACCCCCTCTCCCCGTCCCCTGCGCCCCGGGGCAGTTGGCTTGGAAAATGCTTGAGGTTTTTTACTTAACTCTGTATTCTTCTTGTAGTATCTCATTCATTCCTATGGACTTTAGTATCTCCTCTATGCTGGTTACTCCAAAGTCTATGCCCATCTTTTTTCAGGACAGGAGACTGAACCCAGGGCCTTCCAACTGATTGGTAGCTCTCACTCCTTTTTTAATCTTTGAATTTGAAAGAGATTCTTACCAAGTTGCTCACTTACTCAGTCTGGGCTCCGGCTTGCTGCCCTCCTGCCCCCGCCTCTCAGTATATCCTGGCCTTCCCCCAGAGAGTCAAGATTGTATTTTCTTGCTGTGTAGTTGGTACTGGGTCTGGTTGGCCCTGCAACAGGCAGCTCTAAGCCAGCCAACACTTTTCAGAATTAAAATCTCTTCAGCTTTCATGATTCACTTAACCAAATTACCTGTCTGCCTGGTTTTTTCCTTCCTTCCTCCCCCTGCCCTTCTCTGCCTCTCTCTAGTCTTCTCCTCACTTCAGTTAACTTGTGGTTTTTACCTTGCTTACCTCTGGCTGTTCCAATTAGAAGTTACTCTGTCTTTGATTCCGGTCTCTGATTACTGAGCCAAAAACCTATAGGAAATGTTAGTAATGTCCTCAATTGCCATGTTGTGATTTATTGTTTTGATCCTGATGAAAGGTTGAATTGGCTTAGGTATGGATATGATAATGGGTGCCCTAGAGATGCTTGAAAGAAATCTCTTTCGGGAGTTTTTGTGGGTCTTTCATAGGTGTGAAGAGCTGGCTTCAACTTTTTTTTTTTTTTTTTTTTTTTGGCGGTACTGGGGATCGAACTCAGGACCCTGTGCTTGCTAGGCAGGCGCTTATTCCACCGAGCTATATCCCCAGCCCTGACTTCAACTGTTAACACCTTCTCTGCACAGTGCTACAATGCTGTATATGCGCTGCCGAAGTGAGTGCAACATGTGTACAATTCTGAAAATACTCCCCTATGTATTCTGCATCATGCCATTCATTTGTTTACCATATAGGGGGAGGAAACAGCACACATCATATCCAGCTTGTTAGAAAAAGTACTGCAAATTATTAGTTGCTGAAGATGGCATGCATGTCTGTAGGTATTTAGTGGTATTGTTAAGTCAGTTGGCAATTTTCAGGATAAAGCAAGAAAGAGACTATAAAGAGGAATGCAGGGGGTCTGTGTACATATTTCTCCCAGGTTCTGTGGAGCTGATAAAGTAACTGATTAGAAGTGACAGTGTTTTTACTGAAAGCTTTTAAGAAGAAACTTATTTGCTGACGAAGTGAGAAAGAGGCCTCCCTTAACCCGCATGTTTGTTTTTTGGAGTATTCTGCTATAATCCCGGGCTCCACTTACTTTCAGCCTCCGTGTGGCATTTGTGAGTTGCTTGTGGGATTTATATTGTGTAATATTGATCTACTGCATTGCTGTACTTTCCAGGTGATTTTGAGGGTCACTGGAGACTAGAGCTGTTCAATATACATTCATGTTAGACCAGATACAAAGCACTTGGTATTTTTGTGGTTGTGGAGTGATTGTTTTACCTGTAGGTTTATTTTCTTCTTGACCATGAAGTTGAGGAAACTTGTCAGGGAATTTAACTTTGAACTGTTGGGAGCCAACCTTACCTATAAATTTCTGTGCTGTTTGAGATGAAAGCAAAGAGAATAGCTATTTGACTGAGTGAACCTGCCAACACATTGCCAATGTCAGTCTGGTCAGAAGATCTGCTTGCCTGTGGAAAAATGCAGTCTCTGACTCTTAATATCCTGCTCAGTGTTTTGGAGTTAGTGTTGATAGCTGTGGTCTGTCTGTCTGTCTGTCTGTCTGTCTTTCTTTTGTCTTTTTGAGACAGGGTCTTACTATGCAGTTCAGGCTGGCCTTGAATTCACTTTGTACCCCCGGCTGGACTCGAACTTGTAGAATTTCTCCTGCCTCAGCCTCCTGAGTGCTGGGATTATAGGCATGTACCGCCATGTCTGGTCAGCTGTGGTCTTCTTTAGTTAAACCAAAGGCTTGGTTGGTTTAAAGCTCTAAAGTCATAGCTCTTTTTTCTTATATCATGGAAACAAAGTCTGTATTACTTACCTTCTCAAGATTCTGTTGGGGGTCCGTAAATCAAAAGGTTCTCTTTTAACTTGGTGGTCATTATAGGCTGGTGTTAATCATTTAAAAGGACCCATGTGAGTCTTTTTTAGGCTACTGTTCTATAGAAAATGTTGTACATTTGCACATATTAACAAATACGTGTTCTAAATTGAAATGCTATAGATGTAACCTGGGTATGATTAACCTTTCTTGTGCCATTCTTTAGAGAAACATTGGTTTAAGAAATTTTTGGCACGTATCTTTTGGAGCCCTTTATTTGTTTCAGAAATTAATGGTTTTCTTATTAATGGTTTAAGACCTTGACAGCCACTTGCTTTAGAGAAGAGATGTAGTTATTGATGTTGGAACCACCATGTAGACTTGGTGGGCTTGGTCGGGGGTTAAAGGAGATTTTCATTAGAGAATGTTACATTTTGAATGTGAGGTTATTTCCGCATCCTTTTGAAGGTCATTGGTAATGATCAATTTAAGTACCTCTATCTATAATGATAAGAATGATTTCATTCTTGAATTACGGCTATTCTTTATCAAGAAGGTGGAAATTTCCAGGAAAAAATTCTTACCTGGTTCTAGACATTCTGCTTTTCAAGTATAATTATTACTGATTACATATCTTAGGTATGTTTTTTGGGGTGAGCAGATGGAATTGGTATTTTATTCTGAGAAGTAATGTTGAAGATTCTTTTGTTCTAATATTTTAGAGTGTGCTGATATTTTTATTTTGAGTTATTTATTGACGTTTATTTTGAGATATTTAGTTTTGAGAGAAAACTGAAAACTGAAGTTACTGTGAGATTAACACATTGGGGTCAGAAGCTAGGCAGAACTGATACTGAAAAGCAGACACTGCAGAGGAGACTGCAGTTGGTGTTCCGCAGGTCTCTGCTTGGCTCCTTTTTATAGTTCCCTTCTTCACATCCTAGTGACAACATTTCTGTATTGGGAGGAGGTGACATGATAGAATAATACTGCATTTTCTCTAGCTGCTGGAAACATTTTTTTGTTGTTAATCAATTTACTCCTTTCTTCCCCCCCCCGCCCCCTTTTTTCTCCCGAAAAAGGTTTTGTTATATAGTTCAGGCTGGCCTTGAACTCACTGTGTAGCCCAGGCTGAGTTCATAGTTCATAGTGAACTCACGAACTCATGGTAGGTTTTTGCCTCAGCCTCCTAAGTGCTGGGATTATAGGCAAGCACCACCATGCCTAGGGTTAAGGACTTTTGTTTTGTTTTTACTGGTAACTGTATTTTTTTCCTGGGTGTGGTAGCTCATGTCTGTATTCCTAGAGGCTGAGGCAGGAAGGAGGATGATAAATTTGAGTCCTATGTGGGCAATTTAACTGAGACACTATCTCACAATAAAAAATGGGGATGTAGCTCAGTGGGAATATACCACTGGGTTCAGTTCTATAGTATCGCCCCCCAGTGAAAGTAGCTGTAAATTCGTTGGGATTTTATATCTATCTATCTATCTATCTATCTATCTATAAGATATATATCTAGATAGATATAGATGCTATCTAGAGATATATCATATATATCTATATATAGATATCTATATATAGATACCTATATATATACAGATGTAAGATATATCTCTAGATAGCATCTATATCTATATCTATCTATGTATCTATATATCTTGAATCCAGTTAAGCCTTTTCACAGCAAGTATTTAAAAACAGTAAACTTTCTCAGCATATATACATGTCGCTCTATTTGACGTAAATTCTTTCAGATTTGAATTGTGTTACTAGTTAGACATCATTGGTGAACCTGATGAATTTCATTTTTTCTCTGAAATTGAAATTTTATTTGAATTCATATTATTAGTCCCTGTGGATATCTCCCCACCCCCACCCCCTTTCTTGTGTTGTTCTTAAAAAATTTTGGGTCTCAAAAATGTTCAGAAGGCTGGTTTTTAAGTCTAGTAGTGCTGTTTCATTAACATATAAAGTGAGAATCATTTTTTTTCTAATTCTTTCAGCTTAGCAAATGTTTTCATTTGAACAGCTGGTGTGTTTCCCTGAGAAACAGCAGGGGGAGGTGTTCCATCCTCTGCCTTGCTCCGGTGGGAACCTGCTAGGACTGATACTGCCTGGATTTTATTAAATGCAGCATTTGGTAACATGATTAATAAGGAATTTGTCCATAGGCAGTTGTTAAATATGCAGAGGGATAAGATTCAAGTGAGTTGGTGTATTATTACTATCACAGGGTTTCTCAACAGGGTTCTGATACTGTCTTTCCATCACTTCACATATAGTTCATGAATTCATTTGGCCTACCCATAATCTATAATGTACTGTTCGAAAATTTTTCCTGTCTTGATTAGTTCATCACCCCCTCCCCTGTCTTTGGTGGTACTTGCTATTGAACCTGGCGTCTTTCACTGAGCATAGGCTTAGCCCTTATATTTACTTTTGAGACAGGGTCCCTCTAAACTGCTGAATTGTCCAGGCTGGGATTGAATTTGCAGTCCTCCTGCCTCAGCCTTCCACAGTGCTGGGATTATAGGGATCTGGTCATTTGTTTTGATACTATCTAACCTCATGGCTATTGGCACTACTTACATGTTGGACTTCTAGGTTTCTTTAGCCCAGAACTTTATGATCTTTATGACATTTGTGTGTATGGGTCTGCTCAGCATCTCAAACCAAATACATTCTGAACAGAGTTTTTACTGGGCATTGTGGTGCATGCCTGTAATCCCAGCACTCAGGAGGCTCAAGCAGGAGGTTTGCTGCAAGTTTGAGGCCAAAGTGAGATCAGGGCCAGCCTAAACTACATAGTGAGACTCTGTTCAGGGAGTGGGGAGCAAAAGCAACCCCCCCCACAAAATTGTTAGTTTTCCTTTTCTTCTGTTTCAGTCAGTGGCAACTCCTCCAGTGGGTCAGACCCAAACCTTAGTGTTTGCCCTGATTGTCCTTTCTGTCAATCAGCTGGTGGATTGTGATGGCAGGGAAAACTTTATTTTAGCTCATAGTTTGTAGAGGTTGCAGTAGGTAGAGGACTGCCTCTGTGGCAGTGAGGCGTGACAGAGGGAGAAAAAGTCAGTAGCAGTGCAGGCAGGAGGCAGTGAGGAGCAGCATCGAGCCTCCCTTCCCCTTTTATTCCATCGAGGCCAACAGCCTATTGGTTCGTGCCACCTTCACCCACAGTGACCCTTCCCATTATCCATCCCCAGAATTGTGCTAAAGCAATTAGTGGGTAATACAGCACCCACACACCCTCAACCCATATTCACACACCCCAAGCCAGCCGCCCCTGAAAAGCCATGCTTGTGAGTTCAGGAGCGTCTGGGGGATCTAGGTAGAGGCCTCAGCACTCGCGTGGATGCTGCCCAGGCGCTCTTCTGAGTGTTCCCTCATCCACATCGCCTCAGCTGCTGTGGTGTCTGTCAGGCGTGTTTTGCCTCAGACCTTTTCATGTGCTTTTCTTAGTTAAAGAACACATTCTGCCCAGAATGCCCCCTCTCCATCATTTATGTTATTCTTTCCCTTTAGGTCAAATGACCTCTTGTCTGTAAAGACCTTAGATAATCAATGACTCACCATGCACCATGCCCAGCATTACTCTTCTCGATAGCACTTATTGGCAACTATTACACTATGTATAAATTTACTTGTTTATTGTCTGTTTCTACCCCCAGTATAATGTAGGCTGTCTGAGGTTAGGGATGGTGTGTGCTCTGGTCATTCATGTATCTAGAGCTTCTAGGGTGTAGTGCTTGGCACCTAGTATGTGTGCAGTAGCATCTGCTGAAATAATGGAGGAATTATTATGAAACCTGCTGTTGATTTTTTTTGACGGTAAAGGTTATTTTTGTTCAAGACTTTGGGACTTGATCTCTGTTCCCTGGTCATTGACTAGTTGCTGGCATCTGGGAATTAATACTTCTAGTGGCTTTTCTGCTTTTTCTTTTTGAATGACACCAGGTTAACAAAGATAGCAGAGTTAATGCATTTGGTCAACCTGGAGAGAATCACACCCAGTTACAATGATTCAGGCATAGAACATAGCAAATTGAGTTTTGGCTAAGGCTTTTGTAAGTCCTTTTCACTTTCATCTAAGACTTAGGGATTCTGTGTGTTTAGAAGGGCTGCTCTGTTGAGTTTTATGATTGCATTTTTCCTTGATAAAATTTGTACCCCTGGATTAGAGGTGCATTTTGAATGCTTTTGATTTTTCATATATGTGTGAAGTGTAATTGTATTAAGTTAAAATTCACCATCATTTACTTTTGTCACTTGCTGAGAGTTTATGTGCATGATTGCAAATTGCTTTGACTCTTGGAGCTCTGCAAACTGAAAGAAACCCTGTCCATGTTACCTGCTTTTAAGCATGCTTTGCAGAGGTGTAGTATGCCTGCCCAGGAATTCCTGTGTTAAAGATTAGTCCCAAAGTGGTTTTCTGTCATTCTCAGCATTACATGAAATACACTCTAATTAACCTGTTTTTTATAGCTTTAAAAGGGTGGTCTTTCTCAGCTGAAGAAGTAAAGCTCATTCTTGTCAATTTTATATAGTCAGATGAGTGTACAAACTGAGTTTTTTCTTATTCTTTGTAAGGTATCAGCTTGTTTGTATAACAGTTGATATTTAACTCACATATCATAATTTACCTATTTAAACTGTATAGTGACTTTTACTATATTAACTTTTACTGTATTGGCAACCATCACTATATTTATTTTAGAATATTTTCATCTTCACCAAAGGAAATCCTGTAACCATAACAGAAAATCCCATTTATCCCTTCCTCCAAGCTCTAGGCACCAATTAGCCTTCTGCCTCATGAATTTGCTTTTTTTTAATGACATTTAAATATAAATGGAGTCATATGTAGTCTTTCTTCTTTTCTTTTCTTTTCATTTCTTTTTGTTTTCTTTTGGGGACAAAATTTCTATATAGCTCAGGCTGGCCTCAGCCTTGTGGCTGTGTTCCTGCCTCAGCCTCCCGAGTGCTGGGATACAGGCATATGCTACCATAACTGAGACCATGTGTAGTCTTTTGTGAATGGCTTTTAAAAGTGCATAATGTTTTCAGGGTTCGTGCATGTTGGACTAGGAATCAGTTTTCCTCTTTGTTTTGCTAATATTTTGTTATATGAATTTGCCACATTTTATTTATCCAACTGTTGCTTGGTTTTTAATATACTTATCTTTCCCATTTTTGGTTTTGTATTTATAGCTACGCAGTGAGAAAGTGGGCTTAGGAATTCTTTCCTCCGTCGACATCAGGGATTTAGTTTCTTAGGTATGTGATTTCTTTGTGCTTGGTCTTGTGGACACTTGGGACACTTTGGTTTTCTCTTCAGTTGTGTGGCAGCAGAAGCCTACTCTGGCTCCCATGAACAGAGCAGGTCGCCAAAGTAATATTGCCCCTACCAGTGTTGAGGCCTTGCCAGGAAACACCAAGATCTTTAGAATATTTGCTTCTGTTTTCCTAATTCAGCTTCCCTAATTCACTGTTTCAGGCATGCTTTCAATTAGTACAGTTTATTTTGGAGAACAAAGAACATAACACATTGTAGTTTGTGTAAGGTTGTTAGGTTTTAAGGATTCCATATTAGTCAAGTATAATTTTGAGTAAAAACACAGATATTTAACCCTTTGAAACATCCGTAGTAGACAGATAACTTACTGGAAGTATTGATTCTCTAGTAGATTTGCTCCCTAGAAGTCACTCGCAGCATTATCTGAGATATTTTCTTCTACTTCTGATGAGGAGTAGGTTGTGCTACTACACAGGTGGAGGCCAGGAATGCTTCTATTTGTCATCCAGCACAGTCCCCCACAACAGAGAACTCCCTGGCCCAAGTTGTTTAATGAACCAGAATTGAGATGCCTTTGTTTACAGTTAGCAGAGTTTTCTTCTACTCAGTAGAAGAGACACAATAATAGCTAGGGTATTCAGTAATTGTTAGAAACTGAACTTCAGAAGTTATGTTCTCCTGTTCCCCACCCACCTTTTGAGATGTTTTCACTGAGTTGCCCAGGCTTGCCTTGAACTTGCCGTTCTCCTGCCTCAGCAGGAGAACAGTCCCGAGTGCTGGGATTACAGGTGTGTGTGCCACCATGCTCACTAAAATCATCATATTTAAAATAAACAAACAAAAAAAAATCCCCCAAACCCAGAAAAACTTCATATTTAATTAAATTCCTAAGAAAGTAATTGTATATGTGAATGAGTGTGTGTTCTTTAGAGGCAGGAGTTGTTAATTTTTACTGGGAACCTGAGTACCTCATCTTGGAAATTTCTTTTTCAAATAATGAGAACAGTTTGTTTGTTTGTTTTTCTTTCTCTTTTTTTTTTTTTTGTACTGGGAAGTGAACTTAAAATCTTGGCCTTGCCAGGCAGACACTGTGTCACTGAGCTAAATCCCCTGGCCCTCTGACTTAATTTTAATTGGATTGTTACTTGTAACTTCAAACTTTGCTTTTCTGGATACTTTTTCTTTTTCTTTTTTCTTTTTTCTTTTTTCTTTTAAAGACAAAAGAATGGAGACACACGAACCAGAACAAGCCATGAACAATATCGAAAATACAAAATCATACAGAACGTAGCAGAGAATTAGCACTGGATGCTGTATTACGTAATGTCATCTTCACACTAGTTAACACAGAAACATTAAAGGAAATACCAAATTATAGAGAAGATAGTAGGGAATCAGTACTGGATGCTGCATAATGTAAAGTTATCTTCACTTCTGTTAATACAAAAACGATTGAGGAAATACAAATTATAGAGAACATAGAATGGAATTAGCTCTGGATGCCGTCCTACATAATGTTATCTTCACATGTTACTCAGTTACACAGATGATGCCCCATTTGATCATTCAATTTTCTCCTCCCTCATCTCTGTTGCCCTACCACTCAATCAGTCATCTTCCCTGTGATAATAACTGTATTTCTGGGTTTATCTATACCCCTGGACTCTCGCCTTGGGAAGACATATAGCTACCTCAGACTACACTATAACATATATGGATGTATACAAACTGCCATGGTCGGAGGTGGAAAGCACCTATGCTCACAGCGGACCGCCCTGCGCCGCCCTGTTGCGGTGCTGTGGGTGGGGGCGGGTCCAGTCCGTGGGGAGCCCTCAGTGGGGCGCACAGCAGAGCAGCCACAGGGCCCTCAGCAGAGCAACCACGGGGCCCTCATTGGAGCAGCCGTGGGGCCCACATTGGAGCAGCCGTGGGGCATGCACCCCTGTTGGGGTACCCTCGGTGACCCGTTTGGCTCTGTCCCGTTGCCTCGATGCCAGAGGCCCTTTCTTGTCCTCCTCCCTCCTCCTGATCTCCAGTATTACCGTTCCCCACTCCTTGAAGCTGGGCATTGGACAGACTTACAATGCTTGGTATAAGGGCTTGAAATCTCCCTGGCCCATTCTCACTGTGTTAGTTCAGGGTATGAACTGAGTTTAAAAGATTAGTTCTAGAATAGAGTTGGAGGATTTTCTCGGGTCTGCTGTATAGAGTATGTTGTTGTTTTTCAGACTCCCGGTCTGCTGCTTGTCATCTAATTTGTTGCTATGAGTTCATGCAAGGTTTATATGTGCAAGGTGTAAGGAGACCCTCTTGGTGCTCACATTAATAGTTTGGGGTGAGTCCTGAAGACCGTGGATTCGTCCCATTGTTGCCAGGAATAGGTGGTGCTTGCCCAAGGCGCCAAGACTCAAGGTGCTCCCAGAGAGAGTTCAGGGTGGGAGCTGAGTTCCGGCAACCCAGCTGGTGCTTCCTGCGTGATGTTGGAGTGGGAAGGGCGTGGAGCCACACAGTCTATCTCCATCTGCATCTCCCTCCCATTGCAGTGCTGGAGCCCCTGTCTGCTCCTCGGCCGGATCCCTGGGAGCTGCCGTGGCTCACTGCTGAGGTCTGAGGTTCCCCGCTGCTCTCCACCAGTAGCCGCTCACCCAGCAGAGAGGCAGGGGGTACCACCTCGTGGCAGGTGCAGAGCTGGGCATGGTGGGCTGTGTATCAGTTGCATTGATTCTCTCCAGGCACTGATTAGGAAGGTTGCCGCAGGGTGGGGACTCTGCCCCAGTGGCTGTTGCAACCTCTCATTCTCACACTGAGTTCGACAACTGCTCCCGACCGCCATTGCCTCCTTTCCTGGCTGCGCCCTCCTCTCTCCAGCCCTGGACTAGCTCTCGGAACTCTGCTCTCCTCTGGCCGAGTTGGGAGGCTTCCGTGAGCGTGGGCCTCCGAAGCTGAAGCTGTGAATGCCAGAACGAGGGTGCGGGCCATGGGTGTGCTTGGAGCGGTGACTTCCTCCTTCTCCTCTTACCCCGACTGCACCAGGGGGATCTCCGATCCTTTCCTCCGGCAGAGGTTTTGCTTAGTCTTTCTGAGGGTTTCAATTCCCATTTCAGATCCTTCCTGAGTTCAGGGTACCCAACTCTTTCCCTTCTGTCCTTCACATGTTGCTATATTCCTATATTCCTTTGTCTGAGTGGCATTCCTCCTGGAGGTTCTTTCTCTGCTGCCTACCCGGTCGCCATCTTGAAGTACTCTCGTAAAATTTATTTAGTTATTTGTTACTTTCTAGTGAATTGACCATTACATTTCTGAAGTTCTGAAATGGCCAGCAGACCATAGAAAGATACCACTTTAGGCTCCTGCTTGAAACCAATAGCTACAGAAAACTGCTGGCCTTGATTCAGGGCCACCCGGATACTTTTTCACCTTTTGCATTGGTCCCATGTTTTGTTACTAACATGTCTTTGGGGAAGAAACTAAGCTGTCTTACTTGTCAGAATGTCCCATTCCTAACTTTCAGTGTTCCCAGACCCTCCTGGAGATGAAGGGGCACTCTGGATAGCAGGCCTGCTTGGGATGAGAGTCTACACTCAGGGCCTGCACTCCACTACCCAGGGGCACACTCTGAATTTCCTTGTTCATCTTCCTTCAGTAAGCCATGTGCTCTGAGAAAAAGCATATAAACACTTTACAGGACCAACTGCATTTCAATATTTGTTCATGTGCTTGGATTGGACCAGGTGTAAATAACTTTATCACTTGGCAAACTGCTCTCAGTACCACAGCCATCTTACTGGAAACAGTTTTATTTCTGCATGAGTTTACAGTTATGCTGACTCCATTTTTCAGTGTCACCTTGCCGCTTCATCAAGTGATTCTCTGGCATGTTTTGAGGTATTTTCCATTGCAGGTTGCTGTTTATGAGAAATGCCTTGTTTCTTACGCAGCGAATACAAGTATTAGAGTGACATTTCCTTTTCCAGAGCAAAAGCCGTCACGTTTTCTTTCTCAGGCATGTTGATATGGATGAGAACAGGAAAAGAAAATTGATTTCCCTTTGAAAGCACTAACACAGCTGTAACCTGTGGCTGTGGCTTCCTTTGAGTGCTGGCTGCAGCTGCTGCTTTGGAAGACAAGGCCTACAGAGTAGGCCACTCACTTAGGTCCTCCATGCCTGGATCTGGTCTTTTGTTCTTACACAGGAGCACAATAATTGCAAAACTGGCAATGTCAGAGGTACTTGAGGTGCTTTGGTTCCTTACTTAGGCTTTCAGAGATAGTGGATTTGAAGGCAGGTTTGTTTGGAATGATGCTAACCACTGTTGATAGAAAATGACTCCCGCTGCCAAGTAAAATGAGTATACCTTGGATGCTGTTTTCATCTCAGTAGCCTACAGCAGCACCATGTTTGCTTAGCCTCCTATATTGGACAACCTGGCTTTTAAAGGTCATGTAATTTAAAGCTAGGCAGCCTTATGTTTAAAAAAAAAAGTGTGGGATCTGAGGGCTGGAGATGTAGCTCACTGATAGAGAGCACTTGTCTAACATGTACAGACCCTGGCTTCAGCTGTAGGCTGGGGCGAGAGGGTGCAGGAGTATGAACTCCAGAGTCAGTGGCTTGGGTTTATAATCTGGATCTGACACATTACCTGTATGATTTTGGTCAACTTGCTCAGCTTCTCTGTGTTTACTTTTGCATTGATTTTGACTCTCACACACACACACACACACACACACACACACACACACACACTCTCTCTCTCTCTCTCTCTCTCTCTCTCTCTCTAATAGTACCCACTAAATAGGGTTAGAGTTAGGGTGATCATGTTTTCTGGTTTGGTTTGCATGTTTTTTTTTGCATAATTATTGTGTCTATTCACTCTCACATGTGTCCCAGTTTCAATGATAAATTATGCAGTCACTCTTGTTATCGTGAAGATTAAGCAAGTTAATATGTAAAATGCTTAGTACATATTAAGTGCCTACTGAATGTTAGCTGCTTTATTATCTTAGGAATGTCTGTTACTTGTTCTGCCTCAACTTCAATTTTGTTTTCTACTGTTTTTTTCCGCCATAGCTGTCATCAAGGGCACCTATTTAATGGAATACTTGTAAGTCAAGTTCTTCCCACTTGGCTTGTCTTTCTGCTCTTTGCTTCTCCTCATCCCATTCATGGTATATGAGCCAGCTCAATTACCATTTCAGTTATTCATGAAGTATTTTTCCCTAATAAGCTTCCTCTTAATGCTGTCTTTATTGATGTAGCTTATGTGTGAGAGGGACAGAAAAAGTAGTAATTTCACTGTCATCTGTCTGTGCAAAGTAGTGAATTAGGAACTGGAATACCAGAGAGAGCAAGAGCAGTGAAGAGTCAGTTCCTCAGGGGACTTTTAGCTTGTAGGTAGAGGTAAAGTTAAGTCACAAATGAATGTACCATTATAGATGGGGAAAGGGCTGTGATGGGAACCTAATGATGGGAACCTAACATAGATTTTGGGCAAGAAAGCCTACTTAAGTTCCTGTTGAGATGTGAATGAAAGAACAGAAGACCGCTAGGCTGGGAGAGGAGTAGGAGTGCCTGGCTGGCGGACGGGAGCGTGTGAAGAGGGGGCTGGGGATGCTCAGAGCCCATAGGGAGCTCTGTGTCTCGAGGCAGAGCATACAGGACAGTGATGTGAAATGAGGCCGGGGAAAAGATAAAACCTTTGGTGCATGGTAGGAATTTGAGTTTTATCTAGTGAATGTCACTGGACTATCGAAGGTGGGGATGGACATAATGTCATTAGGCTTTTAAAGCAACATGAAGGACTAAATTTGAAGAGACCAATCAGGAATCTGTTTGAAGTGGCCTAGGAAAGCCACACTAGTTAGTACCTTTAACCAAAGAGTTTGGTGTTGGAGAAGTTCAGAAATACATGAGAGACTTTCTAGAAGAGGTAAGCATGCCTTTGGTTTGGATGCTCTGAGGTAGTACCCTTGATACATTAAGAGGAGACCCCAGGTACGTGGTTTTTTGTGCATCTGGAGCAGGAGGAGAAATCTGGTAGACAGGTACATTTTGTGGATCACCTGTGTGTCTGTGTGCATTGGTTTAATTGCAGCCCTCCCACACTCCCTGTCTCCATTCAGTTCCCCACTTAAGACCCTCTGAGAGGTATGTGTGCATACTTCCCACAAAGGCAGGGAGTTTTGTCTTTCTGTATTAGCAGCACCTAGAGCTGTAGTAGGCATTCAGTGGACAGTTGTTCCTTGAATGAATGACACTTCTGACTCTAAGATGTGTTTTAGATTAGGTTAGATCTTCTTTTATTATTTATTAAAATAGGTTAATTTTGCTTCATTGAGTTCAGTAGCTTTTGACATACAGTTTTAATATTTTGGCTTTCTTAAAGAAAAAACAATTGGGGAGTTAATGGGTGGGAGGGCATAGTCAGTATTTCTTAACCTGATGTGTGAATTACCAGCATGGGTAAATGTAGGAAATGTGGACCGAGTGAGGAGTTGGAGACCCAGCCCACAGGAAGCAGCAGATCCTAGTCAGGTCACAAAGGATTGAGCTATGTAAGAGCTGCCTTCCTGTTCATTGGTTGTGTGACCTTGTACATAGGATCTTTGCTAAGTTTTGTCATCAGTGAAGTAGGGGTGACAACCTCCTTGTGGGTCACTATCAGAAACCTCAGGTTGCTATCAGTTGTTGTATTGTCTTATCTGTAGATCATTTCTAGCAAGTTGAAGCAACAGCTGTGTTTCTCAGTACAGTATCCTGTGCTTACTCTCTAAGTTATTTTCAGTGTCACCTTGTTGCTATATGGTAGTTACTATAGCTCAGAAAAATTATGATTAATGTGTTAGATGAGAGGAAAAATATTTTTTCACTGAGCTGTAATTTAGTAGCAAATGTAATTGGTAACTGGATTCACTTTGGCTTTGTAATACTGATGTTGTTAACTGAAAGTTCCCCCGCCTTCTGTCTGTCTGTCTGTCTCTCTGTCTCACTCTCTCTAGTATGTTATGTACAGTATTTTGTATATTATATATTTATATAATTATATAATGTATACTTATACATTAGTGAATATATATAAACGGAGCCAATTTTGAGACTACTGAGGACATTGATTTTATATTTATGTCCCCATGCACATGCACACACATTACACTGACTTTCATTTTGTGTCTTTTTTTTTTTCCTATTTTTTCTTGAATTTTTTTTCATTCCTGACTTTTGGCAAAACAACTGTTCTCTTTGTCAGTAGAAGCAGTGTATAATTTTAGAGAGTAGAGTTAAATGTACAATTTGGATTTCTTTTTTCCTGAGTGTTGAAATAACATTTTTTTTTTGAACACAGTTTTCTGATGCAGTTATCTTCCTAACTCTAGGGAGTGAACAGCTTAAACTCATGAGAACTCTTTCTGTCCCTAATTATGGTTGAGAGGAGGTTTTCAACTGGAGATCCTGCTGTTTAGGCCTGATGTTTTCAGTGTCCCAAGAGGAGTGTGTTAGCAGCTGTGTTAGTGGATAGCCTTCTTTCTTAGATGATTGGCTTGTGTGTGTTGTAAGTTTAAGCTGGGTAGAGAAGAGAAAGTAATATGTCTGTATTTTTACTTGCTAATTCCAGTGGCCTACAGGTATTTGGGAGTTTATTACTGTGTTTAGCAGATGATAGGACTAGAATAATTTTTCCTTTGCTTGAAATATACTTAGAAAATTGAAATCCACTCTCAAATTATATTTCCTATGTGGAAAGAAGTGCTAGGTTTGTTCTATATGCTTTCAGCCTCTGACCTTGCTTATAGATGATGACTATTATTGCTCCTTCCTTGGTACCTCCTAAAGGCTGTTGCTGACATTTTCCTGAAATCTCAAGGATAATTGACATGCTTATAGTAGGTGCCACCTCCCCACCTTGATCTCTGAGCTTCAGAGAGAATCTGATAATTTTATGGCTTGGGCATGACCATAGAGAATTTTCTTTGCATCTGAGAAATATAATTGCATTTGATTTATCTGTTATGTAAGTAAACAGGAGCAGTCTTTTGTTTGTTTGCGGATGCTCCCTATCTGGCCCCTGTAGCCTGAGAAACAGATGGTTCTCACATTGATCACTGCTTTCCTTTTGTTGCATTTGAGCATCCAGGGCAAGGATTATGAGTTCTTTGATTATATGTTTAGTTCTGCACACCTGGTACCCAGACAGTATTTAGTAAACATTTTTGAACAAATGAGGTATTGAAGATGATAAAAGATCAGACAAGATATTTTTGCTATTAGGAATTCCAAAATGATTTGTAAACAAATGTATTTGTTTCCTAGCTGTAAACTTTTTATGAGGAATTGTGTTTGGTTGGGAGTTCAGGACTCAGTCTTCACGTTGTATACTTTTTTTTTTTTTGGAGACAGGGTCTCCCTTTGCAGTTTAGGCTGGCCTTCAGGTCTCTTTGTAGCCCAGGCTGATCTCAAACTCACAGCGATCTCCTGCCTCAGCCTCCTGATTTCTGGGATTGCTGCCATACCCAGCTGCATTGTATACTCTTAACTTTAGAGTTTTCTTGTTGGATTTAGTTCTTGAGGAGTTTATTAGGGCAATTGTTAATGGTGGAAATTTGCAGGAATATAAAAAGCACCTCATATTCCGTAAGGCCCAGAGGTTGTTTTTGGAAGCTGTTCGTTTTGTTAAGGCAGAAATAATAAACGTTTGTAGAGAAACCCATTTTTCCTGGAATTCAACTAGAATGGGAGACTGAGAAGATGTATAGGATGTAATTAAGGGTAACTGAAAGATTCTTGGTTCGAAGCTGTCACTTTCATTGGTGTCAGGCATATTTCTTTTTGAAAGGAGCTCTGGAAATTTGGAGAAGTAGGTAGAGTCTTCAAGAGATAGGCCATTGTGTGACATCCTGAGGTGTTTGCCAGAATTCTCCACTTTAGTATTTTTTTAGGTGGAAATAATTTTTACTACATGTTCTTACCTCCTTTAAATTTATATTGTGGGTTATGAAGTTCCTTTTTATAATTATTTCCATTATATATTGTCCACTAGAGTACACAATTTTTTCTGTAAAAAAGAAAAAAAAAAAACCCTGGTATACAGGCCTATAGTTTACAGTTTACTCTCACACCTACAGACTTTTTTTTTTTAAAGATAGGATCTTTGTTTGTATTTCAGGCTGGTCTAGAACTCACTATGTAGCATAGTCTGGGCTTGAATTTGGAGTGATCCTTCTGCCTCAGGTGTCTGCCAACATACCCAGCCTGATAGTTTTAGTACTGACATTAAAAAAAGGCTCCAACCATTACTAGCTGAGGCCAAAAACTATACCTAGAAATCGTATATCATTTGTTCTCTATGGTCTGAGATATTTTTAGGTAAATCTAAAGCATGAGTAAGATTTAATAAAACATTTTATGAAGAAAAAAGAAGAAATATTAAAGTAAAACAATTTCTTCTTTTGTTTCTCTTCTAGCATTTTTGAAACGTTGGGGTTATTGGAGTGGTTGGATTTTCCCTGGAATTGAGTGAGAAATTCAGAAGACTGAAGCCCAGGCTTACAGTCTACCTTTCACGGAGGCCTAGCCGTGAGAGGACAGAAGAAGGCACGTGGCGAATCATGACAGCTGACAAAGACAAAGACAAAGACAAAGAGAAGGACCGGGACCGAGATCGGGACCGAGAAAGAGATAAAAGAGACAAAGCAAGAGAGAGTGAGAATTCAAGGCCACGCAGGAGCTGCACCTTGGAAGGAGGGGCCAAAAATTATGCTGAGAGTGATCACAGTGAAGATGAGGACAATGACAACAATAGTGCCACCACAGAGGAGTCCACCAAGAAGAACAAGAAGAAACCACCCAAAAAAAAATCTCGTTACGAACGGACAGACACTGGTGAGATAACATCCTATATCACTGAGGATGATGTTGTCTACAGGCCAGGAGGTAAGGAGAGGCGTACCTATGTCTTCACAGAGCTTGTGGGAGAGTGATCTTAGCATTTGTTGAAAGAAATGTCTTTTTTACATGTTAAGGCAGGCTTGGGGCCCAGAAAAGACAGTGTCTTTGGATAGGAAAACTTAGTAAGCATGTACTGTACCTTGTGCCTGTTAGGTTTAACCACTTGTTGCTTGTGTCTTTCTTAATTTGGTCTTTTCCCTGGTTTGTGTGTTGAAAGTTCTCTCCTTGTTTTCTCAGGCCATTTGTTTTTCTTGTGGTTGCCTGCGTGGTGTTTGTCATCCTTTGGATTCACCCTTTTCACCCTCTAATAGTGGCTGTGACAACTCTGTAGAGTAGAATACATACATGGTGGGGAGAAGGAAACCTCAGGACTCTTGGAAACAGGAAAGTTTATGTGGGAAGAGGATTGGCCAGAAGCTAGTTAGATACTTTAAGCGGCCTTTAGGTCAAGGTTGATCTCTTCTATTAGCCTCCGTTTCCAAAGTATTGAACTTTAGCTCTACTAATCAGTGATAATAGATGAAGGCAACTAACCCATGAGGTTCTCCTGAAAATGTAGTTTGACCATCTGTTGTATTCAAATTTACAGTTTTATTCTAAGAGACAGACCCAGCTTTTTGATGAAATAGTTGGACACAGTTGATTCAGAACCTGTCCAACCCCAGCTTAGTCTTTTTTCATTGGAAATATTTTGTGTCTTAAGGTGCTTTTCTTACAGAGCCAGGAAAACTAGTGAAGGTTGTTTTGTTTGAATGACTTACTCTGCAGAGGACTGACAGTAATTTCATAGGAGATATAATTAACAGATGAAAGACACTACTTTGATGTTTTTCCAAGAAATGGATTAAAGGTCTTCACTGTGTTATGTCACTAACCAGGTATATGTATTTTATTGATGAGTACTCTTAACAGTTCTGAACTTCATATAAAGTTGTAGGGGTGTGTGTGTGTGTGTGTGTGTGTGTGTGTGTGTGTGTGTGTGTGTGTTTTGATCTCCCAAAGGTGATCAGTGTTAGAATTTACATAAACCAGCCTGTATTCCCAACTATGATTTCCCTTTTTTTTTTTTTTTTCAGAACTGAGAATCAAACTCAGGACCTTGCACTTTCCAGACAGGCACTTATTCCATAGAGCTATATCCCCAGCCCTCCCAACTATAATTTCTTGGTGGAAGATACATATATAATGTAAAATTGTCAAAGTTGGAGGAGGTTTAAATAATTTTGAACTCTATTGTAGACGTTTAGTCTCATGTCATTCTCCTGTCAGTTGCCGCCCTGTCAGTATTTGTCTCTGGTTCAGATCCTGGGCAGCAAGAAAAGTCTCAGATGCTGAAGACTTTCATATAGTTGCCACACTTTGCTGATTCATGGACTGTTTGCTTCTAAATCAAGAGAAAGGAGCAGAATATGTTTCTACTCATTTAGCTTTTGATTATGTGCCTTAAAAATAAGAAAAGATCAATATGTTATCCTTTTCTCCTGATATTTAACGATTTAACATGGTAAGGTGATCATTAGAATCATTGTCTGAAGGCTAGCTGCCATGTGCCAGCTTCTGTCAGCTTCTGTAACATGCATTGTCCTTGTGCTGGTGGGACACCACACCAGCATATTAGTATGCTTGTGACCAGTACTACCTGAACTGCCCCTTGGAGAGATGATAGTGTTAGTGAGAAGTTCTGCAGTTAAAGAACCTCTTTAACATTGAAGCATCTGTATTTTACCCTGTTTGTGGGACTGTAGCATCCTATTTCTGCTGAATGTCTTCTTTAGAAAAACTAGTTTTGTAAGCTAGGCATGGTGGCACATGCCTGTAATCCCAGCACTTGGGAGGCTGAGGCAGGAGGACCCTTGTGAGTTTGAGGCCAGTCTGGGCTACAAAGTGAACTCAAGGATAGCCTATACTGTGTAGCGAGACCCTGTCTCAAAAAGAAAATCCAAATCAAAATAGAGAAAATCTTGTTGGGGGCCAGGGATATGGCTCATGGTGCAGTGCCTGCCTGGCAAGCACAAGGTCCTGAATTTGAGAGGGGGTTAGAGAGGGAGGGAGGAAGAGAGGGCAGAAGAGGTGGGGGAATGAGAATGAGAAAGAATGAGAATCTATTTGGGAAATGTGACACTTTCATCCTGAATCTTTATGCAATGACAGGAAGTCAGGTCCTCCTTCCTTCTTCAAGTCGTCTTTTCTTGATCTTCCAAAGAATATGTGGAGGACGATTGCTAAAGGCTCATTTCAACGGTTGTTGCTACAGTGCTTTGTGAGTACTGTGTACAGTGTTCCCTATGTATCCATAGGGATTGGTTCCAGGACTCTCCTCACTTAGCAAAATCTGCAGATATTCCAGTCCCTATATAAAATTGGTTAGCATTTGCACATAGCCAGTGCACATACTCTCATACACAGAACTTTCAGTCATCTCTTGATGACTTAAAATACCTAATACAATGTCAGTGCTGTTCAAACAGTTGTGATACTGAATTGTTCAGGGAATAATGGCAAGAAAAAAGGAAGTACATGTTCAGGATGGGCACAGGTTTTTCTCTTCAGATAGTTCCAGTCTGTGGTTGGTTGAGTCCATGGATGTGGAGTCAGCTGATATGAGAGAGGTATTTGTGGAGACATGTGTTGTTTTACTAAATCTGAAGACTTTGGAGATGTGAAAAAGATGGGCTCTGTGTGGAAGCTCAGTATGCAGGGAAGGCTCAGAATGTTTTAAATGTTACCATGGCACCCAGAGTATAACCACTTCACGTGAAGGGTCCCTTGTGCTAGGGACAGTACTATGGCCTGTGGTCTGTACCATGCCCATTCCG
Organism: Dinomys branickii; assembly: GCA_004027595.1. NCBI lineage: Eukaryota > Metazoa > Chordata > Mammalia > Rodentia > Dinomyidae > Dinomys > Dinomys branickii. Next base: position 126,753 of record PVLD010001301.1, on the reverse strand, counting down.
GTGGCTGCCTGACCCTTTGGTAATGAGGTTGTTTTTGGCCTATTTGGTGCTTTCTTTTGGCTATGAACATACATACTCAGTATATTTAAAGATAAGTAACTTGGTTGCCTTCTCCAAATAACTTCCTTCTAATGTAGGGTGTTTAAACTGAAGAGTTAGAAGGAGAGTACTGCTGCATTGTGGAGAGAGTGGGGATGGGGACACACTGACCCTGGGCTGAAAGTGCAAGGGACAAGGTCATGTCCACAGTGATCTACCTCCTTCAACCAGACGCCACTTGCAAGCTCTGAGCTCACCAATGGTAAATTCACAGATGAATTTAGTAACCCCAAGAGCCAGTCACTTTTCAGAGGTCCCCACTTCTGAACACAGGAACTCGAGGGATGTTTCAGACCTGAACATGAAAGATTCTCAGATGGGAGTTGATTTTTTTCCTTCGTTTTCCTTCTTGGTCTTTTTTTTTCTTGGTATAAATGATTACAGTTACACCCTGTGTTAGTGATGGAAACAGTATCCTCACCCACATGCATAGTTTCTGTGTTCATATTTGTTTTTCGATGGTTAGGACTCTAGAGAGTGTCAGAAACAGAGCTCCTGAGGCATTAGCTAGGTTTTGAATTGGCCATCTTTTAATGCTTGGGTTTTTTTTTAGGACATATAAAAGAGATTTTAAAATTAATTTATTAATACTATTTTGCTGTTTTGAATTGCTTGTAATCAGATAAGTTTGGTTCTCTTCCAAAATGTTACTAAAAACGAGCCCAGCAATGATTGTTTGGGATAGAAACAGGCTATTATGAATATACTTTTCCATAGGGCCTAGGTTTATGTTCAAGTTGTTCTGAGAAGCATGAGATTTTATTGAAAAATTGGGCATTTACAATCCATAAGATTTTAGTTCATGCATTGTCACAGAGGATAATGTTCTCCTGCTTCCCAAAAGACAGCAACTCTGCTCTTGTTTGTGGTAGAATTTGAAACATTTATGACAATAGTATATACATTTGTGTATTGTGTAATATTTGTGTAATGACTGAATATATTTTAAAAGTTTTATTTACTCTGATTACTGATGTTAAAGTTATAGTAGTTCTCTTGAAGTCTGTGTTGGGTCATTTATTGCCCAATGAATGATTTAACAGACTCATTAAAAAAAAAAAACACTTTTGGGACTCTATTGTGTATCGCCCCTGTGTCTAATCTAACTTCTTTGTTGTCTGTCAGCTGTAATTCTACCTTTAAGATGACAGTCACGGCAACAAATTGATTTATTACACAGCTGTATTCAGACAGATTTCCCTTTTGGGCTTCTTTAGCATGGGACATTGATTTCTAGAGTTTACTATAATTCTTTCTACTACTTTCAGTTAGGCACTGGGGAGTTTAATTCTTTTATTCTTGATCCAGGTAGAACTGGTCAAAAGTTAATTCCTGTTGGGAAGTATTTTCAAATTTGACGTAGGAATGTTGCTTTCTGTTTGGAGAAGCAAACATATTTTTAAGAAGAGCCTATTAAGCTAGTGCATCCTTTCATGTATTCTGTCATACTAACTGATAATTTTGTTTGACTCTCCTACTACTATAAAGTCCTAGACCAACAGAAATATTTATCACTTAAATTAAAAATCAAGATATTCAAGTTGGTATTATCTGTGTTCTTTCCATTGTCATGAACAAAGTGCAAAATGATTTTTTATGTAGTTAAGTTTTATATATAAAGGGCAAAGAATGTGAGATTGTGGTTTGTGAAATCTTAGATGATATAAAACATTTCCCCCTTTTTATTTAACAGAATTTCTCTGATGGTTTTAGGAATTGGGACTTGAACTAAAAAATGACCCGGAACATGGAATTAATTATAGAATTAACAATGAAATGTTAATTTCTTTTGATGCAAATTGAATTTAAGGTGGGAAAAGAAATCCAAATTAGGCAAAATGAAATCTGGGAATATATAGGTATGAAAACTACTTAAACTGAAAAGTGGACTTATTAAATAACATTGAATGTGCTCAGTGGAATAGGCACCTGCCTGACAAGAGCAAGTTCCTGAGTTCAATCCCCAGTACCGCAAAATAAAAAAGGATATAAAAGCGTATAATACAGTATGATTGCTTTTACTTACCATTTAAAAACAGGCACAACTACACTTTTGATGGTTAAAGTCAGGGGAGAGGTTAGATTTCCAGGCACTTGTGTCTTGATGGAATGTGAAGGGCACCCTGAAGACTGTGCTCATGCTGCCCATGGTAGCACATGCCTGTAATCCCAGTGCTCTGGGATGCTGAGGCAGGCCGATTGCAAGTTCTAGTTCAGCCTGGGCAGTTTAACTATTTAACAAGAACCTGTCTCTCTACCAGAAGAAAGGATTCTGCTCACATTTACATAGGTGTGTGCACTTAGTGAAAATTTATCATGCTTTGCACCTTTCTATGTATGTTGTACTTTAGTGAAAAGCTTGCTTAAAAAGAAAAAGTTAAACATGAAACTATTTTCTGTATGGATAATTTCTCTTTCATGTAAGTTCCTACTTAAAGAGAGAAAGGAGTCCCTGGCCTTTACTCAAGATTCACAACCTTACAGGATAGGGGCTGGGGATATAGCTCAGTGGAATAAGCGCTTGCCTAGCAAGCGCAGGGTCCTGAGTTCGATCCCCAGTACCGCAAAAAAAAAAAAAAAAAACAAAAACCTTACAGGATACAAAATCAACAACACAAAAATGAATAGTCTTTTTTGTACACCACTAATGAACTCACCTAGAAACTAGAAAGAAAAATCAGGAAAATAAATCCATTCCTAGTAGGTTCAAAAACATTAAATACCTAAGAATCTACCTAACCAAGGAGTTGAAATACCTCTGTAATGAAAATTACAGACCTCTAAAGAAAAATACTAAAGAGGACAGTAGAAAATGGAAAGCTTGTGTGATTATCGTTTTGTTCTTAAAGTCTTTGCCTACCCCAGTATCTTAAACAGAGCTAATTATTCTATCTTCCAGCAGATTTAGTGTTTCTGTTTTAATATTTAGATCTATGATCCACTTTGATTTCAGTTTACTACATGGTGAAAGGTAGGGTCTAGTTTTAATCTTTGGCATGTGAAAAATAAGCTTTTTCAGCACCATTTATTAAAGAGGCTACCTTCCTTCCACCGAAGGTGTTTTGTACCATTGTCAAAGGTAAGATGACTAAGTGTGTCTGGAGATGTTTCTGCATCTTCTAATCTGTTCTGTTTTTTTTTTTCTTTTTGCAAGTACCACACTTTTTTTATCAGAGTAGCTTTGTTGTATAATTTTTTTAAAGTCAAGAGATTGTGATGCTCCTTGCCTTGCCTTTGTTGCCCAGAATTGCCTTTGCTAAACTACCACAAAGAATCAACAACTGGGAATCTCTCTTTTTTTTTTTTTTTAATATCATCTTATTAAAAAGCTTTTTCACAGCATAAGAAACCACCAACAGAGTGAAGAGACAACCCATAGTGGGGTAAAAAAATTTTTTTTCCCAGCTGTTGCTCAAAGGAATATCTAGAATGTATAAAAATGAACAAAAAACTCCCAACCCCCCCATTTTAAAGACCCTGTCCAAAAATGGGCATCTGCAATGAATAGACACTTTTCAGATGAAGAAGTAGAAATGGCAAATAAATACATCAAAAAAGTTCAACATCATTGGTCACTGAGAAATACAAATTAAAACAGCCGTGAGATTCCATCTCATCCCAGAAAGAATGACTCTTATCAAGAAATCAGTCAGTAACAAATGCTGGTGGAGTTGGGGTGAAAGAGGATACTTTTTCCTCTGTTGATGGGCATGTAGACTGGAGCAACCATAGCAAATGCTGGTGGGGTTCTGCTGAGAAAAGATTCTTTCTACACTGTTGGTGGGCATGTAGACTGGTGCAACCACTGTGGAGATTGCTCAGAAAACTAGGGCTAGAGGTTCCGTTAACCCAGCTATTTCTCTTCTTGGTATCTTCTTGAAAGAACTAAGAATCATACCACAGTGATATGTGCATATCCATGTTTATAGTAGCACAGTTTTTAATAGCTAAATCTTAGAAACACTCCAGATGCCCACCATCCAATGAATGGATGAAGAAAAAAAATTTTTTTAAATACAACAGAGTACTACTATGCCATAAAGAAAGATATGCTTGGGAAATTTTTAGCTAAATGGATGCACAAGGCCATACTCTTAAGTAAAATAAATTTGACACATGTAAATACCACATTGTTTCTCTGGTGTGAGAAATCAAAAGTAAATACACACCAAAATGTATAATAGGTATTGCAGAATCGGCAGAAAATGTTCAAATGAGGAGGGGAATTGAAAGGGGGAAGGGCAAAGGAAAACAAGAAAAAAAGGAAAAATGGCAACAACACTTGTGAGGACGAGAAGAATGATGGCAGAAAAACTTATATCATGTACAGGTACAGATTCTATATAATGAATGTAATCATTATGTAGACCTAAAATGTACCAATAAACTTAATTATGAAAAGAAAACAAAAATATATGAGATTGAATTATAATCAGTGCTGTACATATCACGAACTATGTATAAAGTTGTCACTGAACTCCTTTTAAAAAAATGGATTGGGCTGGGGATATAGCTCAGTGGCATAAGCACCTGCCTGCCTGGCTGGCAAGTGCAAGGTCCTGAGTTTGATACCCGGTACCAAAAAAAAAGGAATACTATCTCTTATTTTTGGATCGCCAGAATTAATACTGTTAAAATGGCCATATTAACAGAAGTGTTCTATAGGTTTAATGCAGACCCTATTAAAATACCAACTACATTCTTCACAGAGCTAGAAAAGAGAACTGTAAAATTCATATGGAACCAGAAGAAACACAGGATAACCAGAGCAATCCTGAGCAAAAATGGCAAAGCAGGAGGCATCACATACAAGATTTGAAGTTATAGTACAGAAACAGCACAGTACTGGCACAGAAGTCGTTATGGAGACAGTGGAGTAGACATACAAACAGCTCCTTCTATCTCTAGCCATCTTGTTTTGGACAAAGAGGCCAAAAACATATGTTGGAGAAAGATTGCCTCTTTAACAGATGGTTCTGGGAAAGCTGGCTGTCCATGTGCAGAAGAGTGAAACCAGATTCTGATCTCTCACCCTGTACGTAGATCAAACCAAAACAGATCAAAGGCCTAGATATGGAAACAGAAACTTTGAAACTGCTGGAAGATAACATAGGGAAAACGTTGTTAAAGGCATAGGCCAGGACTTCCTGAACAGAACTCCAGTAGCACAAGAAATAATACCCTAAGTCAGTGAGTGGGATTACATCAAATTAAATGGCTTCTGAAAAGCAGAGGAAATAGCAGATTGAAAAACCAACCTACAGAATGGAAAAGAATTTTTGCCAGCCACTGTTCTGATAGAGGATGAAATATCTAGAATATACAAAGACTCAAAAAATGAACACTTTGAACAAATGACCCATTCAAAAAATGGATAAAATGAACAAGATACTTACCAAAGGAGTATATACAGCCAACTAGCACATGAAAAATGTTTGTCGTTACCCACTAGGTAAATGCAAATCAAAATAGCCCTGAGATTCCATCCAGTCAGAATGGCTATCATCAAGAACATTAAAAGTAGTAAATGCTGATGAGGATGTGGAGCCTTTCGCACTGATGGTAGTGTGAACTAGCACAGCCACTACAGAAATCAGTATGGAGATTTGACTCAAGAAAAGTAAAAGTAGAAATTGCTTTTGACCCAACTATAGTTCTGTGTGTTCCCAAAAGAGTTAAGACATCCTACTGTAGTGATGTGTGTATAGCCGTGTACAGCCAGGTTTATAGCAGTACAGCACACAGTGGCTGAGCTCTGGAAACAGTCTAAATGCTGTGAACAGACTGGATAATGACGTGTGGTCACACACACGGAGTCCCAGCACAAGCTTCATCCTTGCTGGGCGACTTAGTGACTTTTACCAAAACTGTCTTGAAATAGAAATGGAAAGACCTGGATCTGTAGCTCAGTGTGAGGGATTCCACCCTCCACCACAAGGTGTACATACACACAAGGGAATATTGCCCCAAGGAAGAGGGAAATCATGTCACTTGTAGGAAAGGGGATGGAACTTGAAACCATAATGCTAAGTGAAATAAGTCAGGTAGGAAGTTCAATATGACATGATTTTTCTTCTTTGTTTTTCTTTTTTCTTTTAAAGACAAAAGAATGGAGACATACAAACCAGAATAACACAAAAACAATACAAGAAGTACAAAATTACAGAGAAGGTAGTAGGGAATTCACACTGGATGCTGTATTACATAATGTTATCTTTGCATTTGTTACTCAGTTATACAGATAATGGCTCATTCGATTAATCAGTTTTCTCCACCCTCATCTCCATTGTTCTACCACCCAATCAGTCGTCTTCCCTCTGATAATAATTGTACTTTTGGTTTACTTACTCCCTTGGGCTCTCACATTGGGAAGAGACACAGCTGCTTCGAATTATGCTGTAACGAACATGAGTGTACACGGATTGCAATGGCAGGAGGTGGAAAAGCACCTATCCTCAACGACGGTAGATAGGCAGGGTACCAGGTTCACTATGGTCAAGCCCACATTGACAAGCCCTCAAGGCCATCGGGGTCTGGTCAAATCAGTGGCGTTACCCAGTGAACCTCCAGGCTCTGCCTCGATACAGCGCATCTGGAGGCCGGGTCGAGCCCTCAGGGTCACCACCTCAGGGTCGCCCCTGGGGACCACCGGGCTCCACCATGATTTTTCTTGTATGAGAACCCTAAAGTACACAAAGGAGAGCGATCATAGGAAACAAAAGGCACACTGTTTGGAGATGGGGAGAGGAAGGGCAGAGTGATTGAAAGTGGTGAGAACCTGTTCACAAGCTAGTGCCCCAGGGCGAGTGTGGCATCGACCTGTTGAAAACATATGCTAATAAAAGAAACGCAACAAACAGAGATGGGCATGGTGGTGCACATCTGTAATCCCCAAACTGATGAGGCTGAGGCAGGAGGATCACTGTGAGTTGGAGGCCAGCCTGGTCTTGATAATGAGTCCAGGGTCAGTCTGGAATATGTTGTGGGACCCTGTCTCAGAAGACTCAAAGCAATAACAAAAGTCACAGCCCAGAACAATTTTAGTTTGTTCAGTTTGAGTTTCCCTGTCTGTGTCTTATAGAAAAAAACAGAAACATTGACTCATCCCCCACCCCGTAGATGATGGGACTAAGTCAGAGGAGCTCGGTGGTCATGAAAGAGATGGAAGGTCAGAAAAGCGACACATACTTATAACACTTACTCCTAGACATGGTGTGCCTTTGCTGGGTTCAGTGACAGTGGCCCACATGGGTAGGGATTTTTTGGCTGTGTGAATTGTAGCTAAATAGAGGGATTTCGTCAGCAGAGTGCACACAGCTTGTGCCAGTTCCTACACAGCTTTTCCTAGGCGAGAGGAGTGTGAAGAGAGGGGGTAGAACTGTATAATAATAAGGTATAGAGTGGGAGAGAAGGAGAAGATAAGTGAGAATTTAAACTTTCAATTTTTAAGTGTTTACTTAAAAGACATCTCTGATAATGGGCAAGAAGGTGGTAAATGGTAATTATTTTTAAGTATTTTTACGAGCAATTAATAATAAATACAGGGGTGTAGTTTATCAGTAATCCACTCTTCTCAGCTTTCTGTCTTTGTACTTCCATCCTTAGCTTCCCCCTTCCTGGGTAGATCACTGCCTCCAATTGTCTCTGAGCCCATGGGGGATTGCAGTCTGTGGCTCACACTTCCACGGCCCCTGGCCCACTGATGTCCTCACACCTGTTTGCAGTGCCTCCATCCCTGTTAGTGTACTAGGGAGATACACGTATGCCAGGTGGTAAAGGGCCTAGCACCTTGTAGCCACATACTCACCCCCCAGATACTTGTCATCACAGGCAGAGGTAGCGACTAGTGTGTTCAGCCCTCTGTACACTGTGTGGCCTTCCTCGGATAGCATCGTGACAGCCGTGCTTCCTTTAGGACTGAAGGGGTAAACATTGATGTGATATTGGTCTTTCTGTGCCTAGCTTATTTCACTGAGCATAATATCCTCTGGGTTCATCCTTCTGGTTGGAAATGATGGTATTTCCTTCTTTATAAGGCAGTGGAACAGCATGCCATTGTGTATATTTGCCACAGTTCCCTTACCTACACATCTGTCGATGGATCCTTAGCATGGTTATGTAGCTTGGCCGTTGTAAATAATATGTGATAAGCACATGAGTGCAGTTATCTCTTTGACGTACTAGTTTCATTTCTTTTGGATATGTATCTAATATTCAGATTATTGGGAATTATGTGGTAGTATTTGCCTGCATGAGTCTTGTTTCCTATATTTGTAAGACATCTGTTAATACCTTCCTAAGAACTTAACTCTTCTTTACGTTAAATAAAGTAGACCTATAAATGAAGTGATCCTAAATAAAAATTCTCTTAGATATTTTAGTGCTGTGTATAAACTTACTTTGGCTTAACCTTGACCAGAAATCTGAATCAGTTACAGATGGAGAAGCAAAATAGCATAATCCAGTTTACCACTGCTCTTGCAGTTACCGGCACATTTCTTTGTAAACAAATGAGGGTAAAAAAGACCCATCTGAAGACCCATCTACTATAATAGGGCTTACCTGAGTGTACACACAGAGTCTAGCAAGGGCTGGGCACATATTAAAGTCTTTCTTAAGTGTTAAATTTATATTGGGATTACAAAGCGGGGCATTGTGACATCCTCCTGTAGTCTCAGCACTTGGGAGGCTGATGCAGGAGAGTTGCAGTGAGTTTGAGGCCAGCTTGAAATTAGAAGAATATTATGCTAACAGGCCAAAATCTTTTAAACTATTAACAAATAATAATGTCAAATGTATTAGTTTTTCTTTTTCTTGGGAAGTACTGAGAATTGAACCCAGGGCATTTCCACTGAGCTACATCCCCACCCCTTTTTTATTTTAAGGCAGGTTCTTCAGTTGCTTAGGCTATTAGGTGGTCCTAGCTTCCTGAGTGCTGAGATTAGTGTGTACCAGCTGCTGTCTACCCTGATTTCTTTTTAACCTCCAAAACATTATGATACTTTTGATTCTGTTAAGTCTTTTTATACTTTCTAAATTTTCACAGGGATAAAATATGCATATTAACTTAAGGAACTTAATTACCACCCCAATTAATTGGAATTACTTAATTTTTAGTCTTTCTTGTTATAATCTAGAAAAGGAAAATATTTAGTTACCAAGTCTCCATCACCCCAATTCCAAAAGGTGCTGACCTCTCGCCTCACATTATGTAATTCTTTGACTTATTGTGGAAGCCTGCAACTTTGTTAGGGTTGATGGCCTAATTTAAATTATTTATTTTGCACCACTCATGCTTGGGTGCTAAGAACTGTTGAAAATTATGGGACCCTAAAATATGTGTGCTTTCCTTCCCTGAGATACAATCTTTGAACCTGTTGGGGGAGCCTGCGTCTGTTATTTTCTCAGGCCTATGTAACCCTTGTGGGTATTTGGAATGGTCTTCAGTGGATTGCTTTGCTAGTTGCTTGGTTTTTTCTCACTAGTGATGGTGTCTGATGAATCTCTTCTGTGAGACAGCAGAGTTCATCTAGATTAGGTGGCAGAGGACACCTCCTCCCTTGCCTGGCCAGTCTCCCTGGAAACCTAGAATTTCCAGATGTAGTTGTGTTTGGAAGGAGTGCTTTGATCGGCAGTATTTTTTGTGTATGGGATATGCAGGTATGGGAGTATTTGCCATTGTTAGCCTAGATTCATAAAGTGAGCTGAATTTTCAGTAGCCCAAACAGTGTATGTGGCAAGGAACTTGGGAGATCAGATCTTAGAGACCCTACATTGCCCTTGTCAAGGCATTAATTAAAAGGTTTTTGGACGCTCCAGGCCAGTATGCTTGGTATTAAAATGTCAAAGTCTTGAGCAGTCTATAAGCAGATGGTCTCTTTTACATCTAGTTTTGTATGGTGTAAATTTTATAGTGTCACTTGAGCTGCTTTTCTTACTGTTTGCAGAATACTGAACTCTTCTGTTCCAGAGCCGGATAATCTCTAGTGCTCAACTCTGCTCTCTGGGGACGAAAGCAGCAGTAAATAATACATAATAAGTAGGAATGCCTCTGTGCCAATGAACTTTATCTACAGAACCTGAAATTTGAATTTCACATATTTTTCACATATCAAGAAATTTTCATTTCTTTTTTTTAATCATGAAAAAATGCAAAGCTCATTCTTGACCTGTGGGCCTTTTTAAAGCACAGGGAACAGGATTGCACAGACCTGTATAGAGATCCCTTCCTGGTGCTCATCGCAGCCCAGGAAGTTTGTATTTGTAACCCCATGAAAAGTTATTGGAATTCTATAGAGTTAATTCCAGTCTATCACTTCCAGTGCAACCCATGGTGAGAATAAAGACACTAAGGCATATTTGTAGTTGTGGGGAGTCAAGGGGTCCTGAGTCCATCCACAGGGATGGCTATCCTAAACAAAGGCCTCGACCCAAGGCCGAACCCAGGTTTCATTAATTTGTGAAGAAGGGGCTGACTTGAGGATGAGTGACTGTGAGAACCTGGGAAGGTGAGTGCCATGAGCTGGGCTAGATTAATCTGCATAACACAATTGAGATGATAGCTGATGTTTTGGGGTCAGTGCTTCCCCTCTGATATGTAATCTTTCAAGCAGTAGGAAGTCATAGCCTCTATCTTGAGGCTTGATCCCAGGCCACAGCATGGAGCATTGGCTCACACATCCCGCCTCATCCTTGCTCACTTGTGGGAACAACAGGGGTCTGGGGAAACATGCCTGCCATCTCCAAAGACCACCATCAGCACCTGGCTAAACTTAAAGCCACTTGAAGGGATAAGGAAAAGTCCCAGCCCGCTCTATACAGATCAGTACTTGGAAATAGGGTCAGGCTCAGCCAAAACGGAGACAGTTGCTCCTCTTTCAAGGAGAGTCACTAGGGTGGTCCTCCACAGACCTTGCACATCATAGCTTGACTGCTTCTGCTCTGTGGATTTCTAGCTTTAGCCTCTAGTTCACTCTGTTCTTACAGTCCTGAAAGTTCTTCCATCATTGGGGCTAGGGACATACTCAGCGGTAGGAACACTTGGCTGCATGAACCAGCCTTGGGTTCAATCACCGGATGTTCCCCCTGTAATCATCTAGTATTTGTGCTCCATTAAAAATACATAATTTGGTTGATTTTGGTAAATTTAAAAATAATTCTTATGTTTTTGTATTGATGAACCCTCTTAGATATTAAAGTTATAATTCCTTTCCGCATCTTATCAAGCCCTGCTAGGCACAGAACGATGTCTTCTAAATAAACTAGTTTTTGGGATTTACTCCCTGGTTAATGCAGTGTAAATTGTTCATAAGAAATTTGCTGGTTAAATTATCCTGTGAAACAGTTGCTGTCCCAAATGACATCACTTTGAAACCCTGTGTTTGTTTTCCTGTGGAAAGCGTGTACATATCCTCTAAATGGAAACTGACTAGATGCTGAATGAGGAAGGAAAGGAAATAAATGGGCACAGCTCCTAAGTGTCTTCAGCATGTTATTATCCCATAACTGTGTGCTGCATTCTAGGATCTTGTGGGTTGGTTGTAAAAGTAGCCAACCTTTGCGAGACTCTCTCTGTTCAGTCTGGAACCTGGAGGTGCCTGATTAATACTCTAGCATGACAAGAGACCACAAAGGGAGTGGAAGCTCTTTTGTTTGAATCTTCAAGCTGGATGCTACAGTCAGTCTAGTGGACTGTGACGAATAGGAGCCCTAATCACAGTAGTACAGGATTTATATTTACCTAGAGTCTAATTGGACTGAGATTTCCAGCAGTTATGTTAAAATCCTCTGCCCTTTTGCTCAGTGAGCAAGCATTTGAACTCCTAAGCTCTTGAGGGTTAGCTTTTGCTGGCTCAATTAATTGTTAAATGTTCCCTTTTTATAATTATGCATTGACGTGTTGCTTTGTAGTAGCTGAGGAAATTGGTGAAAGAGTTGTTTAATCTGTCATACATTATCAGTTTTGTAAAATGCTTTTTTAAAAGGAAACAATTTTGACTTGAAGTGGCATGGTGGTATTGGAGTTGGAGAACATAAACTGAAATGTAGGAATTTGGCTCTGCTCTTGACAGATTGGCTTGTATTTGACAGTGACCCATGTGTTTGTCATCCTTCCAGATACTATGTTCTGTTTATTCTTAGAGTTCCACCAGCTGAGGAAACTAGAATTTCCAGAATTAAAAAATACCGTCTGTGGGTTTAAAACTAGAGCTGTGTGTGATGATACAATGTTATATGTGCATATGGATGAAAGCCACTTGTTTCTTTCCAAAAATACTTAAATACTGCACAGTGGAAGCTTGCATACATGAGGCTTGCCCTGGAGACAGCTTGAATACCCTAAGTATCAGAAAAGTAAGAATAAATGCTCTTTTATTTCTACTCTTTTCTGTGTTCATGTTAGTATAAATTTTGTAATGGATGTTTTAAGTAGAATAAAATATGTGGGGGAAAGTAAATTAGTTACTTGGTTCTTCTTAGTGAATGTTTAAATCCCTGGAAAAGAGTAAGTTTCTAAAGGCATTTGACAAAGTCTATTAAATTCTATTAAATATTAAATATCTAGCCCCTTTAAATCTTTTTATTTCCCCCTTAAAAATGTGGTGAAACTAATTAGACAGCATAGTATGTTAATTATGAATGATATTCTGCAGTGTTCATTTAAGTATTCAGTCTCTCTTTTTCACTCAAATCTTTAAATTTCTCCATTTACTTACCCTTGCAAGAAATGCATTTTCCATAATACCAGTGTGTATTAGGGTAGAGTGTACAAGGCATAAACTCAATTTTGAGTGTCTGAAGATACAGTTATTTTATAGCCTCTTGGAGGTTGCAGGCATTGTTTTGGCTGCCTTTGTGTGCAGGGCAGATGTTGGTGCTTGACAGATGGTGTGTTAGTCATAGACTGATCAATAGAGATTGATGTAGTTAAAAGATAAGGAGGGATTTGGTTATACCACTAGGGGAAATGGATTGAGTTTATAATACAGATTTGAAATACTTCAGTATGTTCCTTTTATTCTCAGTTTTTACATTAACATTTAATTTGTGTTTTATTAGTAGAGCTGTGCACAGCTATTGGATCTTAAGCAGGGTATCATCATTATTAGATAGTATTTAGTTTTTAGATTTTGCTTGACCTGTCCTCCCATTGTGCTAGTATTATATAACACAGGCACTGTGTAACTTCCAAATCGATTGTGGGGAATGTTAGTAATGTTATATATAATTGTAAGTTTTCCTTTTTAGTATGGGGAAGGGAAATGTCACAAAAAGATCTCACTACCATAGTATGCTGTATTTTTGTATTATCAGGAACAGTGTAAGTGAAAATAGTGGCGTATTACTTGTGTAGTGCAAAAATGCATTTAAGATTTTGAAGTTTGCATTTGGAATTATGGTAGCAGCATTCAGATTTGGGAAGATTATGCTTTTTCCTTAAAAAGAAATTTATACCTTGCCTTTCCGTCTTAAACAATGGAGATATTTTTTCCTGTTTATTACCCATATTAGCTGGGAGACATTTTGAAGGAGAAAAATTCTGGGCTGTCTTTCAGGGTTATAAACAAATGATTTTGAGGTTTATAGCAACTCTTGAAAAATACAGATATTTGGTGACATAGAGTGAATCTTTTTGAAAATTGCCAGTTTGAAAATTGCCCTCGGCCCTCAGGTGCAGGTTCACTGTGTGTGGGGACCATCAGTTTTCCTTCTGTTGTGCTCCAGCTGTTAGGGTTCTGAGTGCTGAGGCATCTGATACATGGGCGTATGGATTTCCAGCTCCACGAGGTACTGATACCGCTAGTCTCCCGATTTCTTGTTGCACTTCTGTATGGATCTGACTTTGGAACCTGAGAAGGAATGTGTGGCTGCATTTCTGCAACATCTTCTGTAATCATTAGAAGTAGTTCATTTTTATGTTAGTTCCCCTGAGTTCATGTGTTGCTTTTTCTTTTGCTCCATAGGTACACTTACAATATTTGGGTATAGGACTTTCTTTTTTTTTCCCCTCCTGTAATTTTCCTCGTACAGTTTTCCTTTCTGGTAGAAAATATTGCATTTTCAAGAATGAAAATTGAAAAATTCAGATGAGCAAAAGTTAAAAATTAACACCACTAAACTGCTGTTAACATTTGTTGGATGATTGCTTTTCCTTAGTGAATGAATGGAATTAGAATATTTGCAGCTTTATAATAAGCCTCTTAATGTATCCTGAATTTATTGCCATGCCACTAATTACAGATCTGCACCGTTATTGCTGCTTTGTATGTCATTAATGATGGGCTCCATAACCTGGGGTATGTGGCCAGCCACAGAGATTGTGAGTAGAATGCAGAAGATTGTGGATTTGGCTGGGGAAAACTATCTTTATTTTCATTAATTCATTGCATTTCAAATAACATTTAGCATTCCAAAAGTTCAGTTATCAAGGCAGGCAATAAACCATAGCAATAGTGACAGTGCCTGTGATACCAGTATGAATCATATATACACTTATGTCACATCACATAGAGAAAAACACCTGATGTTTATGTTTATGTTTCATTACTACTTTGGAGTTATTGAGGGAATAATCTCTAATAAATCTTGTTATTTAATGAATCAATTAATAAATACATATATTGAAAATTTTTTTAAAATGTGAGGTACATATATTTAAGGTAATGGAATCTTTTTTTTTTTTTTTTGTGGTACTGGGGATCGAACTCAGGACCCTGTGCTTGCTAGGCAAGCTCTTATTCCACTGAGCTATATCCCCAGCCTGGTAATGGAATCTTAACTGGGTGTAGTGGTACATTGCCTGTAAACTCTAGGAGGCTGAGGCAGGAGGATCACAAGTTCAAATGACTTAATGAGAACCTGTCTCAAAATGAAAACTAAAGATGTGGGCATGTAGCTCATTGGTAAGGCGTTCTTTGCAGTTGTCAGTACTGTGGAGGGTGGGGTGAGAGACAAGGAAAGAGAGATTTTGTTGAGAGCTTGCTGTGTTGCCTAGTCTGACCTCTTAACTCCTGGGCTCAGGGGATCCTCCTGCCTTAGTCCCCTCAGTAGCTAAGTGGGACTGCAGTCTGCTTAAGTGAAACAACATTCCAGAATTTTTGCTTATCAGTAGTCTTTGTATTTTCCTGGGAGGAATAGCCACACATTCCCCCTCAGGTACCAAAATCAGATCAACACAGAAGTGGAACAAGAAAGAGGGAGCCTACTGGTGCCAGTCAGCCCTCACCCATGTGCCAGCTGCTTTCCAGGAAGGGAGGCTGCTGTCCTGTACTGCTACTGTAAAACCTTGGGGTCCACTCTGCAGGGGACTTCATTTAGTTCTAAATCTTCAGGAAAAAAGTATAAACTCATTTGATTAGCATATAGGAGCTCCCTCCCTCCCTCCCTCCCTCCCTCCCTCCCTCCCTCCCTCCCACAGGAATTGAACTCAGAGCCTCGTGCTTGCCAGGCAGGCATTGTGCTGCTGAGCTACATTCCTGACCCATGGGGCTTGTTTCTTAATGCTAGTAGAAGGCGATAGTTTATGCTAGTAGGGCATGATGGCACACACCTGTAATCACAGCACTTGGGAGGCTGAGGCAGGAGGATCACCATGAGTTTGAGGCCAGCCTGGGCTACATAGACTCTGTCTCAAAAACCAAAACAAAAACAAAGAAATAGTTTATGCTGTATAATTAAGCTGTTTCTATCAGCTTTTGAAATCAGGAGTTCTGGGTTCTGTCTTTTAAATGTGCTTCTTAGAGTCGTCTGTTTCAACTTTTCTTATTTAAAAAAAATTAATGGTCTGGATGCTATCCATAAAGATGATTTAAATGTTTTTTCCCATTTAAGAAAGGATAAAGGGCTGGGAATGTAGCTCATTGGTAGAGTGTGTACCTAGTGTGTGAGGCCCAGGGTTCCACTCCCAGCAACACACAATTTAGCTGTAGTTAGAGCTTTTATTATTATGTGTGACTTCTATTCTTGTCATCTCAGATTTCATTTTGTGTTCCATCCCAGTCCATACATTGCTTTCAGGGTACTGGGAAGGGTAGGAAGAACAAATTTATTTCTCTTTCCAAGATTTTGTTTCCAACAGTTAAAATAATATGGATCTTTTGTATTCCATGGTTGAAACTGTTATTGTCATTCTGAAGGAGTCATGTGCCCAGCTAAGCACTACACTGTTACTAAGGATGAAGAGAGAAGCTGTATTTGGCTCAAAAAATGAAGTACAGTTAAAATTATTAAAGATACAGTTATGTTTTCCTGTCTAGTTTTTAACTAGTAGCATTTTTATTTATTTCCTTATTTTGTGGACTTAGTGTGGATGTTGATGGTCCTCACTAAGTCTGTGTGTGGGTTTTATGAGCTCATGATTCTGTTTCTTAGTACTTTCATATTCAGCTTTTCTTTCTAGTACAGTCTTGGTAAGACTTGCTTATTACTACACTGTTACCACTTCGTTTCAAATGGAGAAGTGTTAGTATTTTTCCCCTAAAGTTCTGATTCATTTTGTCGCAGCAGATGTTCAGAACATGATTTTTCCAACGTACAAATTACAAAAGGAGCGTGCTTAAAGCAAAGCTCTCATTACATTGCTGTGTTGACCCAGAGCAGCTGCACACATTGGTTGAAGGGTGCTGGGTACAGTGTGGTCTAGAAAACACCCAGAGCCTCCAGTGGCCCAAGCAATAAATAAGATCTTTAATCTGTTTTCAGGAATAAAGGAACATTTATGTACTTTCCATACTATTACTTTACTTAAACCTGTGCTAATTTTGATGATAAAAGTGACAGTTGGATAGCATATTATCAGACAAAATAGCCCTGCCCGATACTTTCCACCCTGAAAATATTTTATATGTTTAAAAGCAAAATTACTATATATAGAATCCCAAGGAGATAATTGAAAATCACAGGGTAGGTGGAATTAGTTTTTCCAAATACTTACTGAATATTTGTGAAGTGGCATTTGTAATTCACAGTGGGTTAAAAATCTGAGGTCTTTATATTTATGCAGTAATGTGAAAGTAGATATGTTTTATTCTTAGATTGCCTTTAGTCTTTAATTTCAGTTTAAAAAATAAACTATTTCATCAAACAACAGTAAGGATAGTAGCAAAATATAGATGAAAATAACAGTGGTGCAAGAGAGAGGAAGAGGTGTGAGTAGGGTTAGAGAGTTGGGAGACAGATTTCCTTTGCTCGTCAAAAGTTCCTATGAATCTCCCATCCAAGTAACTAACCAGGCCCGACCCTGCTTAGCTTCTGAGGTCAGACGTATGGTCATAGACAAAAGTTCATATAAACCAAAACAAATGATTACATTTGAAGCTCTCTGAAATGGTAATAGAATTTGAGCAAGCTAGTAGATTTGTTAATGGAGTTGTTATACTTCAGCTATAGTATTAGCGGGGCTGGGGATATAGCTCAGTGGAATAAGTGCTTGCCTAGCAAGCGCAGGGCCCTGAGTTCGATCCCCAGTACCACAAAAGAAAAACAAAAAACCCAGCTATAGTATTAGCATTTTAACCAAGTAGCCAATAAAATAAGAGCACAATCTTCTGTGTGTGTAATGTTGAAGGTGTTCCATGGAAGTATTCTTGGACAAGATATAAAAATAGGATCCTTGGTGGTTTGGTGGTTTTTTTTTTTTTTTTTTAAGACAGGGTCTCGCTATGTAGTCAAGGCTGGCCTTAAGCTCACTATAGCCCAGACTGATCTTGAACTCTCAATGATCCTGCCTCAGCCTCCCAAGTCCTGGGATTACAGGCGTGCGCCTTCACACCTGGCCCAGGATCCTTGCTCTTGAGCCTCTGTTTTATAGGGAGAAATTACATACTCAGAATGTATGTTACTAATAGGCACAGAGTGAGCAAGGCCCAACTGAACAGTTGGCGTCATTGGGGAAGCCATGGAGGGTGTGGAACTCTGACTTGTGTCCTGGAAGTTGGCTAGGACTGCGGAGGGCAGAGTAGGGGCATTGACTGAATAAGCAAGGCCTGGCAGGGCCAGATGAGTGTTCCTGCTTAGAGGAGGACCAAAGCCAGTCAAGGAAAGGCAGGAAAAGGGAATTTGTCTTTTTCCTTTATTTCTTTTATTTCCTTTTTTTTTTTTTTTTAAATGAATGGAAACCTGTTATTCTATGACCCTGGTGGTTATAGCAGCAAATCCTGGGTACCTGCCAAATTATTTGGATGTTGATTTGATGTTTCTTTTAAAGTGCTTCTTTGTGTGTGTTTTTCTCCTTTAAGTGTCTCCTACCTAGCTGTGTGGGTGCCTAGATGAAAATCTAATCACTTAAGAAATGTCACTCACGGATCGTTGTGTTGTCTGATTAATAACACTCAGAAGTAAATTTCTGTTGAGCAGAATATCAATCTTAGAAGCGGTTCAGTTCAGTGTATATATTATGTCGTGTGGTTTGTACCTCCAGTTCCATAGGGTATATTTAGTTTAATTTTAATAAATTTCCCTTAATATTGACCTTGTGACTAAAATATATAAGGAAATCATTCAATCATAAGAAAAAACAAGTAAACTTTTAATATTCAATTTTGATAACAAAATCAGAGCCCATCTGTCCAAACTGATAATAAAATTTTCCTCACTCTTGGTTGTAATTAAGTCCTGATTCTGTGTATAAAGTTAGAGATAAATATTGGAATGGTAAGGATTAGTAATGAATATATACTAGTCTTATATACACTAGTATATATACCCTAGTCTTGTAATTAAGGGATCCAAGATGTAGATACCTATAAAGTACAGAAAAATAATTGGTGTGGGAAATTTTGAAGCTTGGTGCTTGGACTGTGGAATGGTTGCTTTTACAGAATTGAGAGCTGCAGCCTACAATTAACTGTCATTAATTTTGTTGAAGAGAAATATGTTCCATTTACTGTACAATCAGGAGCCAGGCTTGAATGAGTTTGAATAGATAAAATCTAAATTAGACTGACAGTCCATTAAATAGTAGCAAAAAACCCATAAAGAAAATGGATTCACTGTGATACCAGTTTATAATAAAATCATTTGCCAAATAAGAATTATAGCCCAGGCATTGTGAATTCTCCTGTGTATTTCCAGTGAGCACTGCAAATTGGTTTGAAGCATTTATTGCAAAGCCCAGGCTTCCAGTGTGTTGTTTTCTGAAAAGGAGAAGCAGTGTTGCTTGAAATCTGCCCTGTAGGATATGACACCAGATCAGATGAGCAGTTTGTTTGTTGTCAGCCATATGGGGAGAGGAGAATTTCACACCAACCTACCTGTCACTGATGAGTTTTTTCTTTGCATACTGGGTATAATGCGCTGCATTGGTTTCCTAAATGTACATTATTTCAATGATCTCTACTTCTAGTCTTTCATTAAGGCTCATCAATATTTCCTTTAGTAATCATCCTCTATTTAGTGGAGATTTTATAGTAGAATTTCTTCTTAATTTTTAGATTGGAGTCATAGAGTTAGGGTAGGGTTGTACCTACGCAATGTTTTCCTGCAGCGTGTTTTGAATTGAACCCAGGGCCTCATGAATGGTAGGTAAGTGCCGCCTCGCCCCATCACCAAGTTTTGAAATACACTTCCTAACTTTGATTGTCTGAATTTTCTCTATGGCACATGGATTCTACATAAACACAAGTTAAAGCCATATGAGACATCCACATCACTTCACTGGAGTTTGGATGTTTAACTGACTAAAATCATTTTCAGAGTAGGGAAGGCTTTTAAAGGAATACATTCATAGTAAGCTATGGAGACGAGTGTGCTCAAAATGTTCTCCACGTAGGAAATACAGATGTCAAACCATGCCTAATATTTAGCATACCACATAACTAATAAGATTTCTGCTGCTTGCAGGATGACCTTACTTTTTCTAGTTTTTCTGGTTTCTCAAGCCCATGTAGCATGGGATCGATACAGAAAGGGGTCATGTTGCAGCAGTATGCCAGAACACACTATCTGTACCATTTAACACTAGCATGATCATTATCTAGAGCCAGTCTTTAATATTATGTTGAATTGAAAAATTTCCCTAATTTCTAGAAAAAGAGAAATGTGGAAATTTCAGCCAAATTGCTTTTAGTTCATTGTAATGTGCTTTCCTACCCTTTCTCTTCAGCCCTTTTCTCCTCGTAATTTAGTTTTCTTTGTTAGCAGGGAGGGTAAAGACAGATAAGTGGTGTCCAGAAGTATGTGATCTGTATTTACACAGAAGTTGATGTAAGCCTTGTAGCACTAGTTAGGAATTAAAAGACATCTCAATTCATTACATGAATTTAATTACTATGAAATTTATAAGAAACCAGTGATAATGTTACCTGAGACTTTTTTTTTCTGTTGAGTTAAAAATCTTTAAGATGATGCAGCCAATTTTGTAAAGAGCTAAATGGAGTCAAAATACAAATAAGGTACAGAATCAGGAAGGTTTCATTTACTGAAGTGGTGTTTTTCCAGTGTTTATTTCCTTTTCCTTTTTAAGCTCTCCATTATTACCAGATATAGTTAGTATCCTGTCTCAGTGAAAGAGTCTATCTGAAATCAAAAATAAGCCCCTTTTAATTATTCTTTAAAGAAATGTTTACTAGGAAACAGCATTCTTTTTGTCCACCTTGATGAGAGTATGTCAGTGTTCTGCCTAGGAGGCCCTGTAACTTGTTATACATTTTCATTCTTTTGTTGAGTTTTACTGTGTACAGTATAGTTTATTGTTGTTTAAATTTGAGCAACAGGGCTGGTTTGGCTTTTTGCACATGAGGCTGTGCAGTCTGTCAATGCCTTTGGGTGACAGTATTTCAGTATTTCCAAATCTCTCTCCCTCCCTCTCTCTTGCCCTCTCCCCCTCCTCCCTCCTCCCTCCTGGAGAGATATTTGTGGACTTTTTACTTTGCAATATTAGATCGGCCTTCTGGGAGCTTTGTGAATGATTCCCAGTAGCTAGGCCACCCAGCTTTATCTCTGGGAAATCTTTTTGTGAGAAAGGCTTTATTTTATTCATGCATGCTTTTTACAAGTACAGGGTCCTATTGGAAATGCAATTAGAGTAGCACTGCCACGCTTTGCAAAGAAGGAAAATGTATTTCAAAGATTCATAGGTGGAAAATGCATTAACGGAGAGGAAATTTCTTTATGGGCCAGGAGGAGTAGCTGGACATTGCCTGTGTATCTTGATGGCAGCTTAAACGCTAGGGCACACAGTGCTGCTTGCTAAATTAGAGGGTGAAGTAAGTGTCCACTCTACATGGTAAGAAGGCTGTCAGGGAGTAAACGGACAGGTTCTTTGTGTTTCATGATGACAAACTGCCGGATGCGGCAGGCTGTGCTGTGATTTTTACCCTGGAGAGGAGCAAGCTCTTGCTCTATTTACATAAACCTGCTGATTTGCTGAGGGTTTAAAAAGCAGAGAGGGCTTTCTTTGCCGTGAGAATTTGTCTTCAAGTTTTGGCTGACTTCCTTTTCCCAGCTGAGTGAGTGCCCTGTTGTTTGCAGATTGCACAATAAATTCTTGGACACAAAGCTATGTTGAGATTGTGGGAAACACCCCTGTTCAATATCATTGCCCAAATCATGGATTTTATTGCTCCCTGTTAACAAGAATTTTAGGTCACTTAATAATGTGATACATTCCTATGCATAGTTTAGCTGGTAAAGAATAAATCTCAGTGAAAACTCATGATTTCATTTCCAGACGTTGCTAGTAAAGAAAAATTGGTTATCATGTATTGTTTGGAATACTTCATATTGATGATAATAGCCTCCTTAATTTTTCTGGCCTATTTTAGGCGTGCTAATTTAAAGATTTTATATATGTATATATTTACCCTGCAGCAACTGGTTGTTCAATCTGGTAAATATGTATTTTAATGTGGGTAATTTTGAAAATGTGCATTACGCATTTAATGAATTGCTGCATCAGCTTTGCTCAGTTGTTTCAAAACCACTAGCTTTCTAATAAAGAAAAGGCTCTTTTTATTTAAACACCGTGAACAACAAAAGGTGTCTGCTGTGGTTGTGTTGGCTGTGGGGCATGTCAGGTCAGGGATCATTAATCTAGCTGACTAATACCAGTGTTTTAACCAGTCTTTGTCCATGCAGTTATAAGTTTCATAAAACCTTGCCAGTTCAGTTTGGTTTTAGAAAATTCTGGGCCATACAATCCAAGCAAGATTTTAACATTGCTGTCAACTTATGTTCTTGTCTTTCCCTTCTCAAATAAGCCATTTAATTTAATTTTAACTATAACTATAAACATTTGTATAAATTATTTCCTAAGTAGCTGCTTGATTAATGATATGGAGGAAATACTTCTTATGAGTATTTGGCATTAATTTAAGCTTGTTTTGAATAACATTCAGAATAACAAAAAGTAGATTTTTTTTTCTATGAGACTTGAATTCTGAACTGGTTTTCAAGAGAAAGTATTCTTTAGTTGGCTCACCCTAATTTTTGCAGGAGTGTTATAAGGAACAAATTGACTTCAATAATTTATAAGACTTTTATTTTAAAAGTAAATTAGACAAATCATTTGAAAACAGTATATTCCTTTCCCTCATGATAAGTTTGACATGGTTGTAACAATTTTAGTTCATATTATCCCTGATCTTACCTTAGTTTGCTACTGTTAGGTCATATAAACTCTAAATTTTATTACTTAATTTTGTAGTACGATTATCTGACCTTTTTCTTTTTTTCTTTTCTTTCTTTTTTTTTTTTTTTTTTTGTGGTACTAGGGATTGAACTCAGGACCCTGCGGTTGCTAGGCAAGCGCTTATTCCACTGAGCTATATCCCCAGCCCTGACCTTTTTCATATGTGTTTCAAATTCATTAGCGGTTGCTTGACACAGCCACTTGTTTTACAGATTACTATCCTAGTGTATTGGGACCTCATATGAAACCATTGCTTTTGATAGTTTGGGTTGCCATGGTAACTTTTTTAAAACAAAAAGAAGATAGCTCTTTATCTGGGACTAGTCATTAATAAGCAGCCACTATAATTCCACACATCCAGTATGAGGATCTGCTCTCTCACACTGCCTTATTCCTTGTGGCAGCATTCTCAGCCCAGCTGAGGAGAGCCCAGGCAGACAGACCCTAGAGGCTGCCTTGACATGTTGGCATTTTCTTCTCCTTACCTACTCTTAACAGCTGTGTTTTGGCATAGTTACAAGCAATCATCTTCATACCTGTACCTTTACAGTAGGAGATAGAAGAACACAGCTTTTCTCACCTTCTCTGGAAAGTCTTTTAACGCACGAGGTGCTTTATGTCTTTAGAGTTAAAAGGATTTGTAGTAAAAGTGATTCTGATGGTTATGAAAAAAATACAAAAAGCCTTTCTCTAAAAAAGAACAGTCATATGTTGTGCTTATTAAGCGTCTGTTATTGAGTTCAGTTCTGTCTTCTGTTACTCACACTGATGTCAGATATTAGTCCTTGGTGGATCCAGGGAATGTAGAAGTTGTATGGTTCTTTGAGCTTCCAAGATTGATGGCAATTCGGACAGTGCAGACCATCTGAATGTAGAAAATCAAGCAAACAGGGAGTGTAAATTGCTGATATTAGATAAAGAGAAGGAGGTGTTGTCATTTCTTTGAAGAAGAGCAAGGAGAATTTAGTTTCTCTGCTGCTACAGTAGGTCAGGAATGGGCGGGATGAAAGGGACCTGGCAGAGACCAAGTGAGAGAGCTGGTGCTTCTCTTGAAGAGCGCAGCCTAGGAGAGCAACGGTGTGCAGCTGTGAGGTCAATAACTATGGTTGGTGTTCAGGTTGAATGAGATTAATATATGAATGATATCCAGAGATTTGGGATACAAGAAGAGTACGGCAGGGACTAAAATACAGAAAGTAAGACTTTGGGTCATTCAAAAATTATATAAAGTGGAGCTATAGTTTTAATCTAGAGTATTTGGGTTATTCTGCTTTTACTTAAATACTAGGTGTGAGATATAAAAAGTATCTATCCTGGTGTGAAGATCTCTAGCTTCTTGTTTAAGATGACTAGTGGTTAAATGGATGTTACTGGATGTTGAAGCAGAATTGTTCAATATCTAGGACCCTGTAATTGCTTGAAAAGCTCAGTTAATAACTCATTCCTGAGCTGAAGTGCAGATTCAGGGATTGAATCTCTGTTTGAGCCCACATCTAAGCAGAGATACTGGTTGGAGACCTGTGACATGGGGAGTTCTTGTTTTTCTTGTGTGGCTTTTGGGTACAGTGATCTTGATGTCCTGCAGTGTTTTATTGAAGGATATGCCCTTCAGTGAGAACTTTCTTCATGATCTCAGTCTTATAGTGGGTCTGTTAGTGCTTGTGGCAAGATCAGTCTGTCCATTGGAGAAAAAAGATGTCCAAATCCTTACTCCTTTCTCTTTCTTGGCTCTTAAGACATGCCGACAGGTGAGACAATAGAAGAATTTGCTTGTGTTATCAAGAACTTGAGTTAGTCTGAGATGCGCTCATTCTGAAGAGCCAGGGTAAAGAATGAAATGAAAACCATTTTTGGTATATTATGATCACTTTCCTTAGACGGTTTGGTTGACTGTGGATACCTTTACTTCTCAGTAAATAACATGTAGACATTCCTGCCTTAAGCTTTATGATGATTATCAGCTGTAATGTGGAGTCTTACCTTTATTTTATGTTTTTGGTACCAAAAAATCCAACTCAGGACCTTGTGCTTGCCAGGCAGGTGCTTGTGTTGCTGAGCTGTATCCCCGGCCCTTACCTTTATATTGACATCGCTTTACTTTAAAAAAAAAAAAAAAAAATTGCTTGTGGGCTGAGGGTGGGCATTGAAGATCTAGGGATGGAATCTAGGGCCTCCCACATTCTTGGCAAGTGTTCTACACTGAGCAATATTCTTAGCATGCCTTTTTGGGCTAGGCGTGTGGTGATGGTGGTGGTATCTTACCATGACACTCAACAAAAGGCACCTTTCAGACTCCAGCTGTTGAAAACATCAATAATAATTGCCCAGCTACTACTATAGCAGATGTAATTTGAGGAAGCGTTCTTCTTCCTAGAAGAAAATGTAATTTGGTTTATTTCATTCTATGATTGGCTCCTTGGTTTTCTTTAGAATTAAAAAATAAAATGTGTTTAGGTTAATATTCAATTGTGGGCTGGGGATATAGCTCAGTGGAATAAGCGCTTGCCTGGCAAGCGCAGGGTCCTGAGTTCGATCCCCAGTACCGCCCCCCAAAAAAAAATTCAATTGTAAGTTATCCGCAAGAGATTAGATTAGCTTTCTTTTTTGGTTTAGGTAAAAAGGTCCTTTTAATAACTTAAACTAGTCATCTTTGCATAGTCTGTTTTCTCACAAAATATTAATTAAAAATAAAGTAGCACTTGGCAAAGCCGTATCTCTTTGTGAAGACATGAGAGTATCTGCCTGAGGAAGTCATTCCTTATTTTGTCTTGCTGTGCAATCTTGAGCAAGTAATTCCTTTTATTTAAATTTGGTCCTCTGGATATGGGTAGTGCTATGGGGTTGACCCTTCCCAAGGTGTGTGTGTGTGTGTGTGTGTGTGTGTGTGTGTGTGTGTGTGTGTGTTTTATTGAGGCTTTCTTAGGTTCTTTAAAGTTAACAAAAAACAGCTCAAAAAGAAGCAAATTGTATTTTCCTTTAGCTTCAAGTTATTTATAGCTTAATATCTTTGGGAAAATGTCTTTTAGTACTATGAAGGGCATGTGCTATGTCATTTATTCACTTATGCAGAGGCTTTAATGGGTTCTTTGTACCCATAAAGGTAAATCCCATTGTTTTAAAATTTCTTTTTCTTTTAAAGACTGTGTGTATATCGAGAGTCGGAGGCCAAACACACCGTATTTCATCTGTAGCATTCAAGACTTCAAACTGGTAAGCATTTTTAATGTGCTGTTTTTGTTCTGTATCTTCTGTTGCTGGTTTCATTTGCTGTCTGTTTTGATTGCTTCTGGATTACTGTTGATGTGATAACCAGTCTGCCTTCAGTGCTGACTGCCTCTTGGCAGTGAACTGAGAAAAGACAGAGGCTGGTTTCATCTTTTCAGTGTTGTAACATTCAGTTTATGATGCTTTTATATTGTGAACAGTGTTTCTGAAGTATATATTGCTTTAGTAGGTATTTTGACAATTTCAGGTTTTCTTGAGTTTTTGAAGTAGTTTGTTTCTTCCCAGCCATTGTTAAGAGCCTGATGTCAAGTTAGAAATTAAACCGTAGGAGAAATAGTATGAACTAGCCAGACACTAGTTTTTTGTGGTCTACTGTAATTTGCTTTGATAAAGTTGTTGGGCATGGTGTACCTGTTTTAGGAGTATTTGAACCTGTTTTGGGGGTCTCCCAGAGGTAGAATTTGGAAGGAAGTATACCTAGTACACTTTCAGATTGAAAAATTATTTCTGAGTATGTCAGTGTGGATATTACCCATTGTGAAATCTGTTGGGTCTTTAGACGAATGGTTCTTAACATTTTGGGCTTTGGGTTTCTAGATGTCAAAAATTTTGCACCAGTCTGCAAATAAACATTCCCACTTTTAACTACATAAATGTACCATATAGGTGTCTACAGAAATGTGTTTTACATGTTAATATGTTGTATTTTTCCCCAAAATTCACTTTTAAGAACAGTATACAATTAAGAATCACTTTATTACATATTTTCTTCAACCAGTGTGTGAAAAGGTGTCAAAGTATAGTATGATTTGGGAATCCTCTGAAACATTCTGATCTTAGGATAGGGTTCTTGAGGTTGTGAACCATTGTCTATACTCTTAAGTATTGATAAATTCTAATTCTTTGGCTTTGTAGAGAATCTTTGTAGAGAGTCTGTGTCAATATCTGTGAATGTCCCATTTTCAAAACCTTTTTAAATCGATAATATTTGTATTCTGGAGAGTACTGTATGTGGTATTCCAGTGTAAAGAAAAGCAGTATAGCCTGAAAAGATCTTTAACTCTATACCTCATTTATCTCTTTTTATCATTTTCAGTGGTCCTAAGCATTCAGTTTGTCTATTATGACTCAGCTAGTTAACAAGTTGTATTATTTTTCCTTGTTAAAAAGTTATTGCAATAGTAAGACATACCTACTGTTTGAAAAGAGAATTAGTGGTGCCACTTAGTTCTCAGATTGATTTCATTATGAATATTTCACGTTTGGTCTTTGCTCTTTATGTTATCTTTCCTGACAGAGATTCTTTTCACAGACACTGCGCGGACACCTGAGAATTTGGGAGGTGGCCTTGACTCCACAGAGGTTTATTTTGGTGGTGGCTGCTGCTACTGTTCTTTCCCTGCTTATTATCTGTGTGTGTGAGAGAGGGGTGGGGGAGAGATTGATTGATTTTTCTGAACCTAATGCCAATGCACTGTGGAAAATCTGTAGCTATGAAATAAAACTGTAAAGATTTTTCTTTTACCTATTAGCTTTTCAGCCCCCTGGACTGTGGTTTTTTTTTTTTTTTTGCACATTAGCAGGCACCTTCGTGTTTGAACAGCATCTCTTACACAATGTTGATCATACTGTGATCGTTACTGTTCTGGGCAGAGGTTCCTGCTGAGTTACAGTAATTGCTGAGGGTACTACCAGCAATAAAAACCAAAGCTTCTGTTGTCAGTATTGGTCTAGTACAACACGTTAAAGCTGTCTGCAAAACAAGTGGGAAATAGGGTGGAGATGTTTAGATGCCCTTTTTGTTTCTGGAAGAAATGTAGTTTCCCCTTCTTTGGTTCTCTGCTTCTTATGAAAAAATAACCAAATACATGAGGATAATCAAGATTTTTTTGCGGTCTAGTTTACCCAAGTGATAAGGGAAAAGATGAGCAGAAGGAAATATGCTTTGTTTCTCTGCAAGATTTTAAAAAGAAGAAATTGGGAGTTGGTTTTGCCTGTAGCAAGTAATATGGCAAGTGCAGCAATGAAAAATGGAAAGAAAAATCCCAATAGCTTTGAAATGCTAAATAATTACATATTTTATCTTTTTAGCTGTATGAAACAAAATGTTGGTTTGGGATTGTGACTGAGAGATATTTCTTTGTTTAAACCAGAAATCAAAGCTCATCATTTCTCTGTGGTAGGTATTAGACAATAAAGCATATTTGGGGACTGTAAAAAAGAATTGAGTGGTGCGCTTTATGAGACACATCACAGTTTGGCATTGTTGTAAGGTGAGATGACAGCGTTAAAGAAGACGGAAGCTAATGAGTGAGAAGTGGATGGGGGACATCTTCTGCTAGTCATGTATGCTACATTAGGCATGATGCCAAGTGACTGAACTTGGAGGACCTGGGCAACATTTTATGAACTTGTTCCATGTGAGGTGAGAGGCTGTATTTTATGTGGAAGCCATACACTCCCTTAGAATCTGAGTCCACGCATAAAACAGCCACCCCTGTGTCCTGCTTTATCTGGCCAAACTATTTAAACAGTCTCCCCTTTTAGTTTTAGATATTTCCCAATTTGGATGATAGGTCCTGTGGTCTTCTTTTCCACAGAAAGGGGATCTATGGCTCAGTTCTATTAATGTTGAACCATCAGAACTCATAAATACGGCCACTTCTGTCCCACACTGCTAGGTATCTTTCTAGCACATACTTCCACAGGCGTAGGTGGAGGCTGCGATAGTGCAGAGTAATTAAGTTCCTAACTGAACAGAGATTTTTAAAGGTAGCATTTTTAAAGCATGTGAATTATATATTCCATCAGGAAGCCTTTGTTTGCTAAGAAAGTGTTCATTTGGTACCGAAGTCTGGTCTCATTTGAGTGTGCTGACTGAAGTTGTCTGTGGAGGTGGTAGTCAAAAGCAGACTTCAAGATAGCTGTGGAGGTGAGATGGACAATATATGCTTAATGAGAAGCAGAAGAAAGGAGGAATATCAGTTAAATAAAGCTGTTTGGCACCATATATTTGTGTGCCTATCATAATGCTGAAATAGCTGGCAAAATAGTTAGCTCTTTAAAATAATATTAATATGGAATGGCAGTCTATGATTTTTTTGTTCTGACTTGAAAAGGTTAATTGAAGCCAGTTTTCTTTTTAAGAATTTAGATTTGGAGTTGGGCATGGTGGCACAGGCCTGCAATCCCAGCCCTCTGGGAGATTGAGACAGGAGGATTTCAAATTCAACCCTTGCCTGGGCAGCCTAGTGACTTAGCTGGATCCTGTATCAAGCTAAAAAATGGGCTGAGGACTATAGCTAAGTGCAAAGGCCTTGGGTTCACTCTTGAGTTTAACCACCCCCTCCCCCAGTTTAGATTTGAGAAACAGCAGAGGGACAAAGCTGACCGAAATGAATCAAGAAATGCCCTACTGAGGGTAGCAAGGTTAGAGCAATGACGGGCAAAGCTCACGTTAGATTTCTAAGGAGGGTCTGCAAGGGAAGCCAGCTGTGTGGCTATTTCTTTCTTTCTGCTGAGTTCTCTCTCTCTTTTTTTGTGGTCTGGGAATTGAACTTAGGACCTTGCACTTGGCAGGCAGGCATGTATACAACTGAGCTATATTCCTGGACCCTCTGCTGAGTTGTCAAGTTATCCTCTAGTTTCTGCTCAGTAAAGGCATTTATTTCCTTGGGCTTAGATTGAGCAGATCCCCATTCACCAAAGCTGACTGAGCCTGGTGTAACATCTCTAACCTTGTATTCTGCTGCCTTTCCATAGTTTTTTTCAGTCGCTCTGTGACTTAGTTTGCCCCGAGGGTTTTGTCCCTGCATGAGTCTCGTTTCATCAAGGAGTATTGAGTCCCCGTGTATAATTAGGAATGTTTTGGGCTGTGATCAATGCTTCCAACTGGCATTTATTGAAAACCTTGCTTTTGTGTTCTTTGTTGAACTCAACACTGTAAAAGGGGCTGAAAGTGTGAAATGCTCTTCTTCCCTTCAGTGACCTTAGATTCTAATTAAGCATACAATTTGTGGCTTTATTAGATGTGAATTCTTTTTTGGAGAATATTCTCAATAGGATTGATGGAAGAAAGCCATTTACTTTTCTAAGAGGAAAATTTATCTCTTGCTTTTACTAACACCAGTAAAATTCCTTTTTTAGAAACCTCCTTTTATAGAAGTCTCAAGCATTCAAGAGATCTGCTATCTAGAAATAATCATGGAGTCTGAGAATGCTAACAAAGAAAATCACTGAGATTAGTAATTTTGATTCAGTATAACATGAAGGAATTTCTCAAAGAATAATTCCCACCTAATTCTTTATTCATAGGTCAATAATTGAAGCCATTCCTTTAATATTTCACGGGATTTGTTTTTTCTTTTTCTTTCATGGGGATTCTGTGTGAATGCTTGAGTTGCCCTTGTTCATATAGCAGAAGGAAGTATAATTTTTGGCCTCCTGGAGTTACATAAATGTAGCTTTCTCAGCTGTTACAGCAAATGGGTTTCCAGGTAGAATATGTAATTATTACAAATAGTATTTTAGGCAAATACCACTGATTCATTTTTATTAAGACTGGGAAAATAGTCTTTAAAATTAAGCCTGGTTTAGAGACTCTCAGAGGAGGAGCTGTCATTAGAGCTGGGCTGGTGGTGTCAGTGGGCTATTAGTTGACTGAGGGCATTGTTCTGCTTCTCTGGGGGAGGAACTTGCTGTTGAAAGCATTGTTTCAACCAGCATAGGTTCTCAGTGCTTGTAGTGTGGAGTAGTTTAGGATACTTACACTGGTTACCTTGGTGAGGACACATCTCCGTGGCTGCTGTGAATGTGGGGCCAAGTTTATTCATGTTTTTATACCATATCCTGTCTGTTTCATTGCCATGTGTGAGCAGCTGGTGCATGGGGGTAGGCACGTGAGATTTCTCTCTGATCTATGTGGTCTGTACCCATAACCTTACTCAAAAACTGACCTGTCAGTTTTTATGCATTTGTTTGCTGACAGCACAACAGTAGAGGGTTACGGAGAAATGATCTTCAACTTAGGTTTCATACAATGGAAATCGCTCTCTTCACCAAATTTACTTTCTCAGACATGGATGAAAAGCAATAAAAAGCTGTTTTTCCGTTTAAAAAGAAAATTAAAAGAAATTTTATTAACAATAACTTAGTTGCTTCTTATTTTTTGTTAGAAACAAAGGAGATATCAAGTAGAGATTTCATTAGGTTCCACTTTTGGGTACATTATGTGCACACCAGATTTATGCATTATTCACCATAGTTATTTATGTCCAGTTTGATTATTGTCACCACACAGAATAGAATAGAGTTGTATGGACTGTGGACATTCTGGAAGTGGGCATTCATTTCAATAGTAGGTAAATCTTGTATTAGAGCCTTTTTCAGTTGAGGGAGGAAATCCACTTTAATTTGGACATGGCTAATTCAGATTATAAGATGTGTAGCTCTGGGACTGGGCTGAAAGGTAGTAGATGAAGAGGAGTTGAACATTTGGATTTTGAGTATAGCTTGACTGGGTTCCCATGCCATCAGTTCCTGTGCCACTCCTGTCCCCATGCCACCAGTTGCCTTCTTTTGTTTTCTTGGGCAAACCAGTCCTTTGAACTTTGCCTTGATGTACCTCTGCAGTTGGGACCTAAGACCTGCCTTGCCAGTAGGTTGTTTTTAGGTTGAGAGGCCAGACCTACAAATTGCCTAGTGCCTATTCTGCCCGCATGATGTCAAGGCATAGTTGGCAATCTATCTTGTGCTTTGCAAGGACAGATGCCATTTATATTCTCTACACTAAAGAGTACTGTGTGCTTAGCACATTACTTGATCAAAATGTCCAGAGTAAATATTGAATATTGACTGAATTATCATTTCAGTGGAGAAATTTCACTAAGTTAAAAACAACAAAACCAAAACCAAACGAAACCAAAGCTTTAGTTGTAGTTGTTCGACAAAAATGAATCAACTACAAATTAATCCTGTATCCACCAGAAGAGCCTTAAGAAATCTGCTAATTGGAGTATGGAGTATTTTATGTATTTAAATAATAAGACTTTCTTTAAAAATACTTATTTTTGCAAAATAAGGTTTGTTACATGCCTCAGGAGTTCAAATGAATATAACCAAAGTCAAAGCACTTTTAAGGTATGATTATATCCTGCTTGAATTTTTTATATGCTAGTTTTTAGTAAAGGTAAATGAAGGCTTAGTTCCTATATGAAAAAATCTCTGTTATGAGAAATGCTTTGGGGAGCTATGATCAGTTTCGGTGTGAAACAGTGACTTTTGCTTTTGTTTCTGGTGGCCCCTCAAGTTAGGCCTACAAAATTGATCTTCTTGAGTTGTGCCCTCTGTAAAGGTCAGTACCACCCAGTTACAGCTTTATGATTTGGATATAGTGATGGGTAGTGAAGGGAAAACCTTAAAGTTTGTTACAGTGTTTTTAGTACCATGTAGAATGCAGACTTAAGCATTATTTAAAGAACTAGTGGAACAGACAGCTGAAACCTCCTTCCAGAACAGAGTTGGCCTTTCCATTAGCTTAGTTGTGCTGTCAGAAAGGAGTGTGCATCATTGTGGTTCTGTCCTTCTTATACTATAATTCCGTTTTTTTTCCTTAATTTTTAAAATAGATACATGGTAATTATACATATTTATAGGGGACAGTATACAGTGGTTTCTAAGTGAGAAATGGTGCATATTACTGAATTGGCACCAGAATATTTTTCTAGAAGCTGTACTTGGTTTTTTCTTGGTATAAAAGGCAATTTTGCTTGTACCTACTTGGTTTTTTCTTGGTATAAAAGGCAATTTTGCTTGTACCAACATTGTATGCAAGTGTAGTAGGTGCTGGGCACAGTGACACAGGCCTGTAATTCCAAACTCTGGGAGGCTGAGGCAAGAAACCTGCAAATTCAAGCCCAGCTTTGGCAGTTTCTTGACTTAGTGAGACCTTGTCTCAAAATACAAGAAAGGCTGGGGATGTAGGCTCTGCGTTCAGTCCCTAGTACTGGTGGAGGAAAAAAAGCACAGAATGAGCTGAGTTTGGTGTTGTATACCTGGTACCCAGGGCTACTTGGAGTTCTGAGGCAGGAAGATTGGAAGTTTGATGCCAGCCTAGCTAAATAGTGAGAACCTATCTCAAAACAAAAACAAAACAGAACCAGAAAAAGGCTGGGAATGTAGCTTAGTGGTATAAAGATCCTGGGTTTGATCCCCAGTACCAAGGCTGCCCCCCCCCCCGCAAAAGAAAGTATGGTAGAGTACAAGGGTTTTCTCCATATTTTGTGCAAAAGCTTAAATGTCCTTTGTATTTGCAATGTTAATTTAATCCTGTAAGTGGTACAGATGGAATTAAATGCCTAAGCCGTGAGCCAGAGGGGCATGTTGGAGGAGGAGGTTGTGGGATATCCAGTCCCTCCCCTCCTCAGGTGTAGAGTAATAATGGCAGAAGGATTTTTTCAAACTACCATGTCTATTTTGCATGATGTAGATGGAGAGGTCCTCATGCAGGTGGAAATCACAGTGAGGTTTTGGGAGTGAGTAATCTCAGAGCATCTTGACTCCCATTTCCTCTGCTTCTCAGTGGTCTGTTTTCACTCTTGGCTGATGGACAGGATGGACCACTGGCATCTAAAGTTTTAATAGTGCACAGTTCTGTACTATGAGATTGGGCACTTTCTCATAATTAAATTGGACTTTAGGACTCTAAGAATCATTGAAGCTTTATTTAATTATATGAATTGCCATAAAATTAAAAAATGTTATTTACCAAGTTTGGTACCTACATGTAAATCATTTTCATGCAGAAAATCCTAGGTATTCTAATATTTTTTGGAAGAATCTTAAGAAAGTTTGGGACAGTCTGACATTTGCAGAAATCTGTGCAAGAATGTTGATGAAGCCCTGTTTAACATTGATTCCTTAGAGCTGTAAACTTCGTGTGTCTATGTACATGTGGATGTTTATATTAAGGACTAACTCAAAGTAGTCCTATGAAAACCAAAGTGAGATACTAACACTGTTTTCTGATTTGTAAGAACAGTGATTTTCTTTGAAAAGCCTCATTTTTAATGCTTAATGTTTTAATAATTATTTGCATATTTAAAATAACGCCAAGGCATTTAGAAATGCCTTAGTAGGTTTTTAAAAATTTAAAAAAATTTAAAACTCTTAGTTTGAATGAGCAATTATTTGAATTTGAGATTTGAAGTTGAATTCTGGTAAATGAATTCTGAGTGCAAAAAATAACCAGAAATACATTTTTATTTTGATAGCAATGGCGAAAATGTTGAACATACTATACATTTGAGTACAACAATGAAAGTGAATTCTCTGCTTGGAATTTTCAGTGCTGGCAGGGAGAGGAGGGAAGCATGTGGTGGAGAGGGTTGTGACTACCACCTAAGATACTGTCTTGTGTTGTCAGTGAAGCTGTGGAATCAGGGACTGACTGGGTAGAAACCTTACTTTGAGAGGCCAAGGACATATTCCAGGTGGTAATCTCAGGAGGAAGGAAGGTAAAGAAAGTGACCCTGAGAAAGACATTCCCAATAGAGCTTATATACTCTCAGCCTTTTGGCTAAGCTCAAGTGTACTGTCTGTTCTTATCAGTTTAATATCTGATACGTCTTCTATCCAATATTAACTTATTTTCTTGGTGTTTGTCTTTAGGAAGGGTATTAAAAGAGGCATAGAAAATAAGTAGTTAGGGATTTTATTAAAATTTTGGTGTATAGAAGTTATTAAGAGTGATTATTTTTCAAAAATAATTACAAGATAAATGTTTTAATATTAAAAAGTTTGCTTAAAATTTTTAAACTAATTTAAGAACAGATTCTTTTATGTAACTTTGGATTTTGTGGATTTTTAAAGTTCATATAATACCATATAAACCTGGATTGGTTAAATTAAAAAGAATATAGTGGTGCGCTCTCTAAGATATTTGAAAGGTTACATATTCAGACTATTGAAGGACTGTGCTGGCTTTCAGAAGTTGCTATCCATCTTTTTTTGCTTGTTTTAAAAATTAAAAATTAAAATTAATTAAAAAATAAGATGTGGTACTTAACTCAGTTGGTTTTGCTTCTAGAAGAAATAATGACTGACCTGAACTTTATACTCTGTGTCGGTCCATTATCCTCACCTTGTGGGCATTTTGAGAATTTAAAAACTCACTTAAATGCGCACATGCTCTTTATAAAAATCTGCTTTTACACCTCTATTTACCTTGCCTTCAGCTTTCCAAAATTAAACTAAGACTTTCAGAAAGTAGCAGGATCTTTCTTTGGCTGCTCTAATGCTTTGACTATTTTCCTTATTAAATGTGCCTTAGGCTTCTAGTGTCTCACATTAGAAATTCTTCTGAAAGCCTAGTTTGTCCACGTTGGTTTATTTTACTGTTCTGTTTATTTGACACCTGACGTTTTTGGTTCTATTATAAGCAAAGCATGTCACTGTTACTGTGCTTTGTCACTGTGTCACATCTTAAGGTGGTTATTTTGAGGGGCACACACCATACACTTTATGATAGGACCCACACCAAGATGTGGAGAAGGGTTATATGTTTGCTCACACTGAAATAAGGAAACAGCTTTGATTGATGTGAAAGCTCAACTGTAGCAGTAGAACAACGTCTCTGAGATTTCAGAGCCCATCTGTTGAAGGAGTTTTGCAGATGCCTACTTGTGTGCTGAGTGCCCCTAATAACCAGGGTATGAGGGGGCATTGGGCATGTTAACTTAAAACTGTTTTCTTTTTTAGGTCCACAACTCCCAGGCCTGTTGCAGATCTCCAACTCCTGCTTTGTGTGACCCCCCAGCATGCTCTCTGCCGGTGGCATCACAGCCACCACAGCATCTTTCTGAAGCCGGGAGAGGGCCTGTAGGGGTAAGGAGAATCCCGTTTTTAAAAGCTGTCAGTATTTTATATCCCATAGGGTATAAAATAGGAATATTACCTCCCTTCCCAGAGCCCCTTTAAAAATGTGCTGTATTATATGTGTTTTTAAAGGAGTAACAAGTACATGCACAGAGGAAGCAAAATACGGGACTTGCCTTACCCCTCTAGGACAGTTCCAGAAGTTAGTGGGGTTTGGTTGAAGGGTATTTTGGCACCAGCAGAGAGCATGCTGGGCTGCTGCAAGGAGCAGGAGCTGGCAATCAGCAGCGAGTATGGATGTTGACAACTGAAATGGGGAAAAAAGGGGGTAAGTTCCAGTCTGTGTGTGGAATGTACATTGCCCCAGGTTCTTTAGGCCTCGGCCCATGAATCAAAACTACTCGAGGTGCTGTACAGTCAGGGGATGTTCTGTTGAGGCTATTGAGAAACTGGGAGGCTTTACTGTAATGCTGGATCTAGAATAAATATGTCCAAGGTTTGACTGTGGTGCAGCCCTGACTCTGTACTCTGGTGATCTTGTGCCTTGGTGTGGTGGTGGGGCACAGTAAGAACAGTGGGA
Source organism: Dinomys branickii (assembly GCA_004027595.1). Classification (NCBI taxonomy): domain Eukaryota; kingdom Metazoa; phylum Chordata; class Mammalia; order Rodentia; family Dinomyidae; genus Dinomys; species Dinomys branickii. Next base: position 90,349 of record PVLD010001301.1, on the reverse strand, counting down.
GACAGTGGCTGTGGTGCTTTTCCCCCAGAGTCCAGGCCAGGTAGTGGTTACCACAAGGGTCCTTCCCTTTCAGGAAAGGCATGTATGCACTTGTGTTCCTTTCCCTTCCTGTAGGAGGACTTACGGCAACTTCTGAAAGACAGGTGTTTGTTCTGAACTGAGTGTTTGAGACTGCTGCCATCACTAGTAAAGTGTAATCTGACTGTGGGACATACCTTTCTTACTAACAGCAGCGCTCACACTACACAGGGTAGTGCTGATCTCTGCTGACCCGTTCAGTTGTGGTGTGCAGCATTCCTGTTGTGGCACTGAGAGTCTTCCAGATGAGCTGCAGCACTTGTGGAGGCAGGACTGAGGAGCTGGTGGCAGGCAAAGCAGGGGAGTCTTCCAGGTGCACATGGCACCCTGCCCCTGTAATGACACAGGCTTGGGCCTGGCCAGTGTAGGGCAGTGAGCAGCTGGCCTGCAGGCCACTAAGGAAGTGCAAAGGTCAATGAGTCTCAAGAGGTGGAACTGGGATATTGGATGGGGCCAGGTCATGGGCCTCAAAGGTTAAGCCAGTTGAGATTTTTACATGTTAGGCGGGAAAATCTTGCAATCTTTTTTCCTTGCAGGAAGCTGTCTTGCCAAGGCTGTGTCCTGAGGATTCACTGGGCAGCAGCATGCTGCACGTGGGGAAACTAATTGGGAGACTAGGCCTTTCATCCTGTACCACATGGAGAGGACCAAGCCAGCAGAGACGGGCTGTTGACAGCATAACAAGAGCAGGAGTATTGGTTACAACAATAATAGCATGTTTATATAGTAGCTGTAATTACTCAAGAAGTAAGGGGAACCCCTCCCCCAGAAACAACCCAGCTGGTTCCCATTATAGAAGCCTTGGATTTCTTTGAAATAATAATCATGTACAATAGACAGTAGAATACAGCATAGTGAGTAAAATTCTAATTCTTAGCCCTGGGACAATACCAGTATATTTTCACCTTAAAGGACAAATTAGTGGAGTCCTGACATCTGCCTCTAACTCTTGAAGTCGGCATGGAGACACATATTTCATCCCAGCACTTGAGAAGCCGAGGCAATAGGGTCAGTGGAAGTGCAAGGCCAGGCTAGGCTACACAGCAAGACCCCATTTTTTATCTTCAGCCTTTATTGTTTGTTCCTGTTGTACCTAACAAACGAATTTATCTTTCAGCCTGGTCCTTTTTTTTATTTACTCTCTGATTATGATGGTGTCAGTGTTAGACTGTTTTATTTATCACAATATCAACTAGTATTTGCTGAATGCATTTAAAATTTTCTCCATAACACTGATTTTTAGTAAATAACATTAGTGATGGTCAGAATCCTGTTAGAAGCAACAGTATTCAAGTCCACTGAAGGTTTAAATAAATTCCAGATTGGTAGAGCCCTGATGTAGGTGGTAGAAAATTCTGTAGTAAGATGCAGAATCTTTTTCCAGTCAAGATGATGCTGCACAGAGTTAACTGTATAGGTTGTTCTTTAATGATGCTTTGCACTGCCAAAGTCATTTGTGCTGGATCTGAGGCGGATCCAGTTGGCAGAGCTCCCCTCCCCCTTGTGTGGAGCTCTCATCAATTCTGCAGGCACACAGATCTAATACAGAGTAATGAGAGAGCTGCTGGGAGAAAAAATTGATTACAGGGTTGCAGACGATATCATTAATGTTTCTTGCCATGATGCACCAGATGTCTTCTCTAATGGACTATTTTTGTTAATTTCATTTTTATAGGATAACATTGATTGCATCATAATTTAACTTTGCATATTCAGGTACATGTGATCTGTATTTCTACACTAATGGTGGCATAAACTTATAAGATTTAATTTTAAATCTTATTTATTCATTTCTGTGTCTGCTGGATTGGCCATGTGTTTACCTATTACTGAGAATGTGTTAGTGTGGAAGTGCTGTGCTCACTGGTGGGGTAGATGGGGTACAGGAGGAGAAAGGGAGGCAGAAGAGCCATTGTCCAGCTCCTCCCTAGCTGCTCAGAGATTTTCCCACCACTGACTGATGAAATGGAGACCACACAGCCATGTGGCAGAGGCAGAGGCTAAGCAGCAGAGGTGCTGCCATTTAAGGGGTCCTGAAAGGCCCCTTTCCCCTCTGTCATGCATGTGGCCCCAAAGCAGGAGTCATTTGGGTTGTGTGTCTGTGCTGAGTGGCTGCTAACACACAAGATTAGGACAGTAGTGTGATAGTGGCCTGAGCTGCTTGGTTTCAGTAATTTTTAAGAAAAAACATTAATTTTGTTTCGGATGCATTTTCCTCTAGGGAAATGTTTCTGTGTCAATAGCTGATCCTTTTCCGTTTGTTTCCTTACTTGTAAAATGGGTATACAGCTGCCACCTACCTCAAAGGGTTGTTGCGAAAGTCAATTGAAAAAATGCATTAAAATCTCACTCTTTGTTAATGATGGAGATATGTGGTAAGATTTGTTCTTAGTTGATTCTGTCATTGTGCAAATGGTCATATGAAGGACTTAAAAAAGGGCTGGATGGGATGGCCTGCTACACACCAGGGCTGTATGGTATGGATAGTGTGGGCTCTTGAGCCCTGCTGTTTGTTACTAGATGAATGCTGGACACAGTTGTAACACAGTGGTTAGTGTTTGTGTATACAAACATCCCTGAACAGAAAAGGTACAGTAGAAATACTGAACAGTAAGAATTGGCCAGCTCTGTTGTAATCTTCATGGGACTGTAATTGTATATGTAGCCCAGTGTTACCTGAAAGGTTTTGGGGTTGACTTTACTTAGCATATAGCAGATATACAGTGAGCATCACATGTTATCACATGAGCCCTGATTTCCACAGATTCTGGATTTAAGAAGATGATTAGTTAAGTATCTAGAGGTGATACGTATATGTGCCACTTCCCCCAGATGAGTATAATTACTATACATCACAAACGTATGCAAATAAAAGAAATTCATTAATTTTTAGAGAGTTTTAATATATCCATAGTCTTTTCATTAGTCTCTTGAATTTAAGAGGGATTGTGAACCTCATGAAGTTGCTTGCAAAGGCTTATATGTATGTGCGTTTTCCTGGAAAGAGGATCTGTAGTTTTTGTTTTGTTTTGTTTTGTTTTGGTACTGGGAGTCAAACTCAGGACCTTGTGCTTGCCAGGTAGGTGCTTATGCCACTGAGCTATATCCCCAGCCCTAGGATCTGTAGTTTTTTTACCCTGGCAGCTAATCGGTAGATTCACATTGCAAGTAATTTAGGAATTAATGTTAAGAAATAGTGTGCAGAGGCTCTGCAGTATGTCCCTTAGAATAATGAGTCAGCTTCTGCTGGGCAGAAAAGTAAGCAGACATTGCCTGTTTGCTTTGTGCCCAGCGCTCTGCCGGTCTCTTCGAACAGTTTAACCTATCTAATCTCTACAACAGCCAGTGACACATAACTCTATTAAAGCTTGCCTTCAGGGAATGGCAGGATTTGCCCTGGCCTGGACTGGTTTGCTGCCCACCAATCCTCCAGTCCTTGCTATGGTGCCTGCCTTCACCTTCACTCTTTTAGGGGAGAATCTGGGTTAACCTGTGGCTATGGTTAGGTCACTTGTAAGAGGAGGTGGCTTCTGCCCCTGAGTTATACCAGCTGGTCCTTGCCATGAATAAGTGTAGTACTGGTGTTAGGAATCTGCTCTCTGCGGCTCGTTTTGCTGTACTAATGATTGAACCCAGGGGCTCCTCACTGAGCTATGTCCCCAGCCTTTTTCTTGCTTGTTTATTTGTTTGAGGTATCAGGGGATTGAGCTTGATTGCCAGCTCTTTTAAAAACAAAATTATTTTTGGAGACAGGATCTCACTAAATTTCCTAGGCTAGGCTTGAACTTGTGACCCTCCTGCTCCAGCGTGCCCCCCCCCCCCCCCCCCCCCCCCCCCCCCCCCCCCCGTTCTGGGATTACAGGTGTGTGGCATCATGGCCACCTCTAAGAACCTTTTAAAATTGATTGATTGATTTTTGTGGAATGGGGATTGACTACCACTGAGCTACATCCTCATCTCTTTTTAAATTTTATTTTTTGATAATGTCTTGCTCATTTGCCCAGGCTGGCCCCACATGTCAAACTCCTGACCTAGCCTCCTGAGTACCTCAGAACCCTTTGCAATGGCAGCAAATTTTGTTTTCCTTTCAGCAGTTGTAGTGGTTTATCCTTAGTGTCCTTTTGTATTATTTTTTAAAGTGTGACCCAAGCTACATTAAATTCTCTTTTTATTCATCTTTTTAAAAAAACTTTTATTTGCATTTATTTTACGCTTAATTTATTCCTGTGCCATAAGTTTTTGTTTCTTCAGTTTCTTCTGGGATACCTTTTTTTTTCTGTGCAACTTCCTCCTCTGGTTTAGAAACAGTTTGCTCTTTTTCTCTAAGGAGCAAGTCAGGATGGCAGGGGGAGCTCATGTTTGGGTTAATCTGGCCATGAGCTCTGTAAGTACAGCAGTGCAATTGGGTGCTTTGTTCACCTGGATATGTTCAATGACCAGAGAATCTACATCTGAATCCTTAAGTTCAGCACTACTCGCTGCATTTTTAAGCATGTGTAGCAAAAATTCATCACTTTTTTTGGCCACTGACCCTGTGTTCAGCTCTACTGTTTGGACACCTGGGCACACCTGCCAACTCGACCATTATAACACTGGAATGGTACACATTGCTTCTTTAATGTGACATCCTTCAGATACTTGGTGGCCTTTTGGATATGCATACCCTTGATGGCCTGGGCAGTTTCACGAGTCTTCTTAAAGTGAACACGAAGATTTGAGCCCCTTGATTTGCATGATTTTGTAGGGTTTTCTGGGTCAAGAGAGTAGTGAACCATTTTCACAGGTCACCGTGGGGCACTGGACCTTCACAGAGGCGAGATGGACTATAGGCTACCCGTGCCTACACCAGCAGATGAGCATAGTCTCCCCCATTCCCGGTCATCCCATTCCGCCGTAGGCCACAGAGACCAGCCAACCCTTGTGCAGTAAGTCAGGCACTTCGCCACCTCCCTCCACATAAGTGGACACCTCTTTCAGCTATGAATCGTATCTCTAAGAGTTCCCCTTCCGGTGGACTTGATACCGCTGCCCATAAAGCTAGGGTGGTGGAGATGACTGGAGGATTAAACACACAGAGCAAGATGGGAGTATAGCACTCACCTCAGGCCACTTCTTTTTATTCATCTTAATAGCATCTGTATGCATATGAAGTATAGTCGTTGTTGTGCTTGCTGTTTTGCTTCTCTTGTTTGGTTTCAAGTAAAACTTTGCATTAAGAATTTAGACCCTCTGTTTCCCTAAAATGTATCGCCACCTATTTCTCCACACCTGCCCTGGTTATGGAGCTGGAAACTCATGCCCAGCAAAAGGAATTGACTTTCTGCTTGTGGTGTTCAGTTGAGGGGCCTCCTTTGTCTTAGGTTGGTATCTTCTCACTGGCCTGTGTAACCTTCTTTGACTCATAAGGGATATTCTTAAAGTTGTCCATGTGGTGCTGTACACCATTTACATTTTGGATGCAGCAGTGGTTTTCTTTTTTTTTTTTCCTGGTACTGGGGATCAAACTCATGACCTCAGGCTTGCCAGGCAAGCACTTAGGGCACTGAACTATAGCCCCAGCCCCATCATTTACATTTGTCCCCAAACTCCTGGGCTCAAGCAATTCCCCAGTCTCAGTCTCCCAAGTAGGTGGGAGAACTTGGGAGAACTGCCAGCCACATCCAGGTTCCCACTTACCTTTGTAAGGACCAAGAATGCACTGCTTAATATCTAGTTTAACGTGTGACTACATATCATATTAGTGTAAAAACAGTATTCTAGTTTTTTTCTTAAGTATTATTATCTATCATCATGATCATTTCTAATACTAGTGCTTTTTATACTTGCCAATTTGGTTCTGTTGCGTAATTAAAATTGAAAATTTATTATGAATTGCTGTTCAAAAGGGAACGTGCTTGTACTTGTTCCCCACTTATTCCTTAGAAAGAGCTCAAGTCTAGTGGCCTCGTTAGCCATGCAGGAGTTTCTGAGGCAATTCTACTTTTCCATTAGTTACGATGGTTACCAGATGAGCATAGCAAATTGTAAAAAACAGATATTCATAAAACCTCACTGAACCAATCTCCAATGAACAGGCCCACTCATTTTGGTATTAGAAAACAGACACCTTGCTTCCAGGTCAACTCATTTTTACATGGAACAATTGTTTTCATAACTGTGCAAGCTGGTTGCTAGCCAGTTTGCTCTGACGGTTGTCTTCCCATTATTTTCATAGCCTTTTTTCCCCAAAGGAGACATAAAGCTATGTTTTCAGATCACAGATTTCAGAAACCATATGCTTTCATAAATGCCTATGTTTTAAGTAGACTTTTCTCTTACAGTAGTTCCATGTTGGATTTAATGACCCTTTGCAAGTTCTGAGCTTTCTCTTCATTCAAGGGTAGTACATTGGGCTTTATTACTTACAGGCAGTCTTAGAGTTTCTGACCCTTTCCCTTTTGGGACCTTTCATGTATTGTTTTACCGAAAAAAGAATCTGAATGAAGTATGGAGCTTCCAGGCTTTGCAAGTTGTCCAGAATTATTTTAACTAAAATAATTTCTGGTGACATTTCAGTCCACAGATACAAGATTGCAATTTTGTTTGCCTAACCTTGTTTTGGACATTACTGTTGCTTGGTAGCAGCATCCCCTCTAAATATCAAGGCATTCAGTGGAAGAAGAGATGACACACTTTTTACAGTGGTGCCCGTTTTTTCCCTGAGGCCTGAAGTTTAAGCAGCACACCAAAAATTAATCCCATTGTGGAGTCTATAGAAATTACTGTGCTTCTTGCCTGGAAGTTGGCATTTTCTTTCTTTATCTCATACACAGATTGAGTGGCAGATACTTGGTCTTTTCCTCTTCTCCCTTAAATGAATATTTTCTTAAAGAAAATTTGAGATGAGAAAGTCTTACATTATCACTTTGCATAGCTTTTGTATCTGTTTTTAGGAACTGACTACCCATTTTTTTTCCTACCCTTTTTTAAGATGCATGCCTTCTAAAGGGTCAGATAAATTATTGAATTGAAGCTGTTATAATAGAAGGAAAAAGTTATCTGTCAGATTAATTACAACTTGATGGTTAAAGTAATCAAACATTATTGAAGAGATTGAAGAAAGATTTGTTTTCTGGAGTATCTCAAATATTTCTGTTTGATAATTTTTAAGAAGTATGTGTATTAGTACTACCCATTAGTAAATTTCAATTACAGTTTTATATTCTTTCACTTAATTTCCTGGTATAGATTGGGAAATGTTTAAATAGACCCTATCATCAGTTTTTTAAGATACTACCTAGGAAGGTTTTTAGAACAGTTATATTTGTATTTAAAATATAGCTTACTTAATTAGTCAGAGCTCTTTGTAGAGGAATTTCACAATGTCCATGCTGGCTTGTGTGGGAGTACTAAAGATCACACCCCTGGCTAGGATTGCAGCAGATTTAGGGCAATGACTGTAGGCCTGACTTTTCTTTATCTTGAGCATCATGTAGAAAAGATGTTCTGGCATAGTCTGTCAACCTTGCCAGCAGATACAGGATTGCCAAATGATTTTAAATCTCTAATTCTAACCTTATTATATTGTACCTGACTTGAAATAATTGGATTCTAGTATTAGCTGGGTAATGTAAAAGTCAGTATTTCTTTCTGAAAACTGATGTATTATCTGCTGTCAGTACAACTGTATGATTTTATTTTAGTGACCTATTTAAAATAAGTTGGGAAAGAGTTGATGTACCTTATTTTTAAAGGGAATATCCGTAGATTGACTTAGTGAAGTTACTTAGAGACTTTAAAAGTAAGTCTGTGAGAATTGTAGAAGAGATTTCCCAGGACAAGTTTTTTTTTTATTTTAAAGATAAGAGAATATAAACTTGAATAACACAAAAACAATAAGGAAATACACAAATTATGGGGAAGATAGTAGGGGATTGATAATGCTGTTTTATATAATATCTTCATATTTGTTACTCAGCTATCTCAAAAACAAGGAAATACACAATTATACAGAAGATAGTAGGGGATTAATAATGGATGTTGTATTACATAATGTTATCTTTGCACTTATTACTCAGTTATAAATCAGTATAATGCATAAACGATAAAGGAAACAGAATTATAGAGCAGATATTGGGGAGTTAAAAACGGATGCTGTATTACAAAATTATGTCTTCACTATTGTTACTCAGTTATACAAATGAGGGCACGTTTGATTAATCAAACAGTTTTCTCCACCCTCATCTCCATTGTTATCACACTCAATCAATCCTCTTCCCTCTGACAGTAACTGAACTTCTTGGTGTATTTACTCCCTCGGGCTCTCACATTGGAGAGGCACATGGCTGCTTCAAATCATGCTGTAACAAACATAGGTGCACTTAAATTACTATGGCACTAGGTGTAAAAGCACCCATCCTCAAAGATGGCACATAGGCAGGGAACCAAATACACTATGGTCGTACCCGATTGATAAGCCCCCGAGGCCCTCGGGAGTCTAGTCCGGTCTGTGGGACAATTTCATATTGATTCATTAAGATTACAAAAACTGACAAAACAAACTCTCCATGGTATGGACGGCAAACACCATTTTTGAGATTGTTCTTCGTTTAAAAATTAAGTTGAATTTTGAGTTTCACCCAAAGCATTATTAGAACTCTGCCTTACAGTTCAGAGAACTGAGTATTTTATGTAGTAACAGAAGTGGTGAGAAATTGTTGTGCATCAGTTTGTTTGGACTTTAGCATGCTTTTGCCCATAAACACGAAAGGTTTTCTGGCAAGTTCATAAATTGATGTTTTGAGTGAGTAATGCAGCAGAATATAGAAAACCTCTGATTTCTTTATTTCCTGTTACATGTTTGTGGAGAATATGTTTCTTTTCTTTTTCTTCTGGCTTGCTATGGCCTGGTGCCCTTCTCTTCAGTAAACAGCCTCCTCTGTGAGTTGCTGTAGGGTTCTACCTCCCGATCCCGTCCTCCCCTTCAGTGGCCCAGCCTCAGTTCCTGTTGCTGGTTTGATCCTTTGATCCACTTTCACCTCCTCTCTGGTCTCAGCTTGTTAGTGTGTACACCTGAGTGGGGGAGGTGGGGGAGGGAAGGAGATAGGCGGGGAGGGCGAAGGAGTGAGAGAGAGAGAGTGAAAGAGAAAGGAAAGAGAGAGGAGAGAAAGAGACTGGGGTTTGAAACCACAGTTTTCACTGAGCCTACATCCTTGGTCTTTTTTATTTTTCATTATGAGACAGTCTTGCTGAAGTTGCCCAGGCTGGGCTCAAAGTTGTGATCCTCTGCTTTAGCCTCCCAGAGTGCTGGGCCTAACAGGTGTGCACTATCATGCCTGGCTCTATTATCCATTCTTTTTGTTTGCTTGTCTTAATATTTATGAAATTGTAAGTCACCTACAAAGACCTGTTGGTCCTCCAGATCAGTGAAGTGACTAAACAACCGCAGTTTTACTGTTGAAGTAGTGGTGCTGGTTTGAGTCATGTTGGCAACATCCGTTAGTTGTGTGACTTGATGATTTAATCTCTCTGAACCTCAGTTCTTCACTTTTAAAACCAAAATTCGGATTTAGTGGTTCTGGAGTCGCCCTGAGGGATGGATATTTCTTCAGACTTGAGGCTGATTCTGGGGAGGTCTTCCTGAGTAGGCAGTGGGGACGTTACCCTGGCCCTGGTAGGTTCTCTGCTGTGAGTGAGCAAAGCCTCTCAAGATGTCTCAGTGAGAGGGATGGTCAGGCTTACAGGCAGAGTTAGAAAGTAAGAGGAAGTGGGAGTGGATTTCTCCCTGAGGAGCTGAAGAGGACATAGTGCTGGTGGAGAGGGTCAGACTGGCCTTGAAGAGAGGAACAGGCCAGTTCTTACAGCAGGGCTGGGGCCAGGTGAGCTATATTTCAGTGCTGTTTGCAAGATGGCTCTGGAGAAGTCCTTACTGCCCGAGTGGCAGTTCAGACTGCTTCTTGGGGCAGTCTCAGTTTTGTGGAGCCTGTGTTGGCTGGCATCCAAGATGACTGCACATATACGACAATGATGGGGACTTCTAGTATATATTGGTAGTAGAGTGATATTCTTATAAATGTCATTCCTTAGTTTCCTTAGTCTCAGAGGGGCATGAGGCAGATTATGTAAGGTTAGGGTTAATAAACTTTGCATTGCCAGTGTTTAGAAGACACTCCTAAATGATGTTCAGAGTTGAGTGAGGAAGTGACACAAAGTTCTAAGGTAATAAAGGAAGGGCAAGCTGTATTCTGCATTCAGTTGCCCATTGGATGGCCTGAAGTGTCATGGTGTGTTTTTTTGTTTTTGTTTTTTTAATTTACCAAAGCAGCTTTCAAGTCCCTGCCTGCCTCTGAAGAAAACACAAGAGGTGCCTTTAGTGAGTAGCAGGCTAAGGGCCCAGGAGTTTGTCCTCTGTCCCTGTAGTGGTCTCTGTCTCACCTCCAGGCGCTTCCAGGAGACCTGAGGGGCAGCTGGCTTTAGGGAGGGGGTCTGCCCTGCACCACATTGCTGTTGGAAAAGCACAGCTGACCTCATCCTGTGCAGAATTCAGAAATTAAGGTGCACGTTCAAAATTTCTTAGGCCTGTCAAACCTGAGTGTATCATGTACCCAAAATAAGTGTTTTGTGTTCTCCCATGTTACTTAATTTCCTATTGTCCCCATATATTTCTCGTATAGCTACATAAGGTAATTTATAAATTAATTTCACATCAAACTACAAAACTAATTAAATCCTAAGTATAGACATTAATTCAAAAGGATGAGTGAGGCTGTTTTTTCTAAAGTAAAATAGCCACTTGTGATACAAATGTTACTGATTGCTGCTAGCCCAGATTACTAGCAGCACATGCAGACCATTTGGCTTCTTGTGATGAGTGAATCGTCTGTCATTCAGTTTTTGTTACTGTCACTGAGAAACCTCTGTCAGAGTAAGTACAGCTTGCTGTAAAGTGACTTTACCTGGCAAAAAGGTGCAGGTGGCATGTTGGGCTCATAGTATTTGCACTGGAGCTTTTGATAGTTACAGTAGCACTTAACTGCTTACTTGACTGTAGATGAGCTTATGCAGAGTCAAAACTTGTAGCCCAGAACCCCTTTAATAAGGTAGTGAAATATATAGCCTAATAAAAATGAATGTTAAGAATGTAAGATAGTCATTGAGATGAAAATTCAAATCCATGCTTCCCTTCCTATTTTATATTCTCTTGGCTAGGTGAAGAGAAGAAGAATGTTCTTTATGTTTTTGTTTGCAGTTCCTAAAAGAGTCTGTTCTCAGAGGTTGAATTGAAATTTTACTTCATTTACAAAAGAGGAAAAAAAAGCATTGATTTAAAAATTACCAGGTGAAATTTCTAGTGGAATACATGAAATGTGTTTACATGGGATCATCAATAGAAATTTAACATTTCACAATCAAGATCTTACTTTGCCAGTAAATAATTGCCATGATAAACTACTGTGTCTGTTTTTTCATGAGGAAGTGACTACTGTGTGTGTCTGTATCTTTCCTTCTGCCTCTCATGGCAAGGAGAGGGATGTGAAAGCAAGAGTATTCCCGTTTGCAGAGTTTTAGGGTGAGAAGCCCTGCTGCAGAGATTGCAGCAATACAAGGGTCCAGCATCCCTCCCAGTATGCTAGTCAGGGAGATGAACCTTGGGAAAGGCTAGAAAGAGCTTTAGTTTGGCTGTGCCAGAAAAGACAGACAGTGGGTCATGCTCTGTGTTCAAGTGACTGACTGAGAGGAACTTTGTGGTTTACAGAAAAGGAGAACCCAGGAGATACTGGTTTGCGCCGCTGGCAGAAGTGTTAATCCTGGTGGAGCCTTGGTCTGCTTGATCTTTCTCTCAGGAGCGGCTCTGGAGAAGTCCTTACGGCTTGGGGGGTAATCCCAGTCCTGCTTAGGGACAGTGTCAGACCACCTGGGGTTATTGCGTCTGTTAAGGAGGGTGATTGCATCATGGGCTCTGCTTTAGGACAGTGACTGGACATCACTCCAGGGGTATAAAAGCTGGCAGTTGAGATCCCTACAAATCTTGAAAATACCTTACTCACCTCATTCTTGATCGGGGTAGACATTCTGTGAGTACCTCAGTGCAAAGCTGAGCAGGAGTCCAACCCAGAGTGATACTTTAAAGATACTAAGGACCCTAAAGGGACAGATAAAAACAGAAACAGAGTTGCCAAGCTTCCCCTGCTTTCAGTTCCCTACTTGCCCTGCTAAGTCCGTGTGTATTCCTGGCTGTAATGGGAGTGAGTGGAAAGTAGTCTTAGCTCTACTTTTTGTTCTGAACTGTTTGAAGTCATATGGACTTGAGTAACTTAAAAAATGTATGCATCACATACACACATACATACATTTTGCAGCTAATGGAGCCTGAGACTCTTCACTTTTCATTTTTTATGTTTGCATGTGATGCTGATTTGGAAGTTTTGAGTCTTTATTACAGAGACATTGATATGTGCCCCCAAAGCAGAAGAGTGGGTGCCACACAAGATGGTGCTGCCATCTTGACCATGCTGCCTCTGCCCTAGGTTGCGGCAATGGTGTTTTATCTTGATGCCTGGTGAGCCGAGCGAGCGTTGTGCCCCAGTGCCCATGGCGAAGTGTGGGCACCAACAAGGCAGCTGGTAGATGTCTCCTCCTACAAGATGTGTGTGGGGTGACTTTGGGTTTCAGGTGTCTTGGGATTGCAATACCTGGACTCAAGAGTTGCTGGGAAAAAGCTTGGGAATGGCCTCTTAAGGCAGATTGGCACCAGAGTGGCTCCCTGCCTCCCACTCCCACAATCCCTGAGAACAGGTCTGGTTAGCCATGAGCACAGAGGAAAATGGGAGGGCAGTGGAGAAGGGCTGGGGTCGTGCAACTGGCTGGGAGCGTGTTCTATCATGGATGACAGTGGTTTGAGAAGTCCTTAAATCTGAAAGTACATGGCCTTGTTCTCAGCCCACATTGTTTTGTTTTGCATTTTTCTCTAGTACTCGAAGATGCAGAGATACTTTAACTGCATTATTGCTGATACTACTATTACTGCATTACTGCTAATATTAATATTTGCTTAATGTTGGGGTTGTTTTGACTTTCCTATTTTAGAATTGGGAAATGGTGGTTGTTACCTAATACTTTCCTCTGGCTTTTCCTTTTGTTAGTACTATTGTCTTGGATATATTAAAAATTTCCACAGATGTCCAGAGGTTGGCACAATTACCAATTTGATGATGATTTTGTTCCTAACGTATCAAGTAGATTTGTTAACAAATAAGATGGCAAGTGATACTTGACAGACAAGTGTTGAGTCTGCACCGCAGAGTTCACAGTGCTGTTGTGTTTGCTGGGGGCGAAGTAGGGCTGACGCCTGTAGATCAAGCTTCTCTAGACTCGAGTGAGAATGACAGAACCCTCTACTACAGTGGGAGAGTCGAGTGGCAGGAAAGGCACTGTGATTAAATTCCCTGATGTTGTCACTGAGCTGTAAGCCTGGAGATAACACACTCCTTCTGCTGAAAACAAGAATCAATACCCAGGCCTTGATGAGATAAATTATTAAAAAGAGCTCTTCTTATTATCCAGGATTTGCGTCAGCTGGTGATTTGTCAGTGGCACAGGGAGATTTGTGAGACATTTTGTATTAAAATGAGTCAGTGGGCAGGCGAATCCCTAAGTGGCTCTTTTTTTTTTTTTTTTTTTTGAGTTATTGGTTGGGCACACACATAGGGTTTTTTTTTTCTCCATTTCCCCATCTTGCTTTTCTTTGTGTTCTCTCTTTTGTAGCTGTGGGCCCCTAGTTAGCAGATTTATAGTGGAATGATGGCCTTAGCAAACAAACATCAAGTGCATTTGGTGTTTACGTAACCTGGCATATTGATCAACCATGGTGAATTTTATATTATTCTCTTATGAAGAAAATTATATGAGAAGTCGGACTGGTTTTTGTTATGTAGTGCAGGCAGGAGTGAAGGTGTTATTTTGTTTAAATGACTTGTGATTTCTGCTAACCACTGAAAAAAGAAGAGCAGGGCTAAGCATGGAGTCATTGGCAGTCACCTGTGTGGCATAGATGAGGCCACAGTGTCACCCAGCCCTCTCAGCCTCCTGAGCAGTGATACTTGACAGACACAAGGATCACCTCCAGGTTGTTCATAGATTAGGAAGTACGTGTCTGCTGTGATGATCAGTTGTGATTTCCAACTTGATTGACTTTGAGAGACACCTAGAAGATTAGCAAAGCCTACTTCTGGGTATGTGGGGTAGGTCATGGGGTTGTGGCCTTGAGGACTGTATCTAGATACTGGCTCTTTGGCGCTCTGCTTCCTGGATGCCCTGAGTGGTGTGACTTTCTCCTCCCTTTCCTTTCTGCCTTGATTTATCTGTGTTCGAGCCAGGATACCATGAACTAAAACCTCTAAAACTATGAGCTAAAATAAACCTCTCCTCCGTTAAGTTTGGTCTCAGCAATGTAAAGCAGACTAACGCACCTGCCAGCACAGTGGCTTCATCTTTCCCTTTGTCTGCTTGTGGTGGGATGTAGTGGACCTGATGGTGAGGCTGCAGACATCTCCTACAGCACTCTTCAGAGAGCTCAGCTGGAGGAGGGCCCATCTTTCCTCCTCCTAGTGAACATGCATTTGAGAAGCTCATGTTCCATTCTTAACATCTGAAGTTGCCAAATAGCCTCCAGTTGCTCTCCTCATTAATAGAACCACACAATGAGTCAAGATAGTTCCTGGACTGATTGTTGGACAATGCTTTGTATTCAGGAGCTCAGCAACTGTTTCCGGGTAGAGGATCTGTGGAGGAGTAAGTGAGCCCAGCTGTGGGGCCTGCTGAGGAAGCCACGGGTCTGAATCCATTTGGCTGAGGTGGCTGTGAACATGGGCAGTTGAACTACATGGTTATTGAGTGGAAGAAAGGCAGCGTGAGATCTGGGTTTCCAGAATGCCGCATTGATGTGTTTACTCTGCTGCTCAGAAGCACTGTCTTCATCAATATGTAAATGTGAACTCTTAGTTATTTTTAAAAATCCAAGTTCTATTTTAGAAAGTTTAAAGGCATAGTTTATGTACTTTTTCTAGCACATATATCCAGAATGAGGATACCAAGTTGACTAGCTCAGCCTTTATTTGAACATGTGAGTTTTAAAAGGGGGCATTTTCCCCTCTGTCCTCAAGGTACTAGTGGACTTCTACAGAATTCTTCATGGTTTTATAGAATTTGTTTTATGGGTTAATTTTCCTCCCCAAAAGGAATTTGAACCTCTTGAGGGAGAAAACTGTTTTAAATATCTCCTAGTTCCTAGTATCTTTTTAGTCATTTTCTCATATTTCGCCCAGGTGTAATGTCTTTATTGTTGTCTTATGCTTTTGGAGTGTGATGCTGAGGACTGATCTTAGGGCTTTGAGCATATGGGTCTACCAGTGAGGTACACCCCCAACCCTTCTTTATTGTGTATGTATGTGTTTTTGTTTGTTTTGTCTCTCTTGGTACCAGGGATTAAATCCAGTGCCTTTGCACAGAGCTACATCTCCAGCCCTTTCTAGTTTTTGAGACAGGGTTTCACTGAGTTACCCAGGAGGGACCCATACTTGCTTCTCCCTCACCCTCCCAAGGGTGAGGGTCACAGGTGTGTACCACCACACCCAGCTTTTTTGTCTTTATGGTGATGATTATTACCCACAGTGGTTTATTATTGACTGTGTCTATCTGGCCAGACTTGTACATGGATTCACCCTGCAACTGACAGTGTCACAGGACTTCCCAAAAGAGATAGACCGAAATCAGTCTTAGATGGGGCTGATTGGGATTCCCAAGAAAGGAACAGTAAGCCTCTGAATGGTAGGTCCAAAGCATTTATTCAGGTACCCTACATACAGAGGGCTGCACTGTCTTTGTGACAGGCTAGTGTTTAGACAGCATATGTGCTGCCTAGGAGTGTCCGTAGAATAGGTAAGGAGGAGGTCAGGCTATAGAGTCCCTCTGAAGCTTTAAGGAAATTGGTTCAGAAATAGGGCTGGGTTTTGTGGGTCAGTTGCATGTTTGGTCTTTCAGTATTTCACATAGCAGTGTAGATAATAACCACATTGGTGCCCAGAAATGTTCATGGCGCTCAGTGGAGCCCACACTTGCAAGGGAGAAATGCATGCACCTGGCTGGGTCACAGAACTTAGACACCCATGCTTCTTAGGACAAAGAAATCAGGGGGCAAGTTAGGAGTGTATGTGCTGCTCTTACTTACTTTCCACAGTAGAATAAAAGCTCTTTGAGTCCACGGCCTACTCTCAATTATTCTGGGACTATCACAGGACCTAACATTTGGTCAGACAAGCAATAAATGAATGAATGTAATGAGGGTGGCTCCTGGAAGGCAATGCTTGGCCCCTGCTTCGCTCTGAGGGAGACTGACGTGAGCGCTGAGTACATGATAAGTAGCAGCTGGGAAAGAGAAACAAAAGGGCAGTCCCAGCTCTGGGCACTTGTGCTCCTGAGCTTCGTTTTAGCTGATGCTGCTTAGTCGCCATTGTTTCAAGTTGCTGACAGATTTGGCACAGTGATGTTTGTCTTTTGATCCTGGACCGTGTATGTCTTTGGTTGTGCAGGGTTTGATTGCCTGGGTTTGGGTCAGGTGGTCATTTCCCAGGCATCCAGGTGTAGGCTCCAGAGGGGTCATAGAAAGCAAAGGATGGCTTCCCAAAGAGATTAGACTAGGAACTTGCTTCACAGAGAGGCGGGCAGGGTGGGCCTGGGGATTTCTCTAACCCTGGCACCTTTTAGGGACTTCTGATGGATTTAAGGGGCAGATATATTTTTGAAAAACAGAAGTGATACCAGAACATACCAGGTTTGCAGATTAGTGCTTACTTACGGATTTTCAGTGATTGGTTAAAAAATTTCCCATTGTGTTGCTTGGTCTTTTAGCTTATGTTAAACTCTGCTGACATTTATTAAATAAAGGCCATATGTGGAACAGCCTGAACAGCACAGTGAAACCCTGTCTCAAAAAGACAAAAAATAAACAAACCGATTGACTAGTATGTCTGAAATTTTTGCTTCACATTTAAATTACAACTCAATATTTAAATTACAACTCTATTTAAAATGCAATGTAGAGACAAAAATCCAGTGTAGAGTAGAAAATGCTTTATATATTTTCACATGTGTAAATTTTACAGTGTTGCTTCATTCATTTCAGTTTGGGGATCTAATTCCAAGTTGCATGTGTATTTCAATTTTATTATGAAATGCACTAGAACTGAAAAGTGACTGAGTCTGTTGCCTGTCCTGTTGGTTAAGTTGGGAAGTGTTGCTGGGTGGGGTGTAGTCCAGTGGTTGAGTGCTTTCCTAGCATAGGCAGGGCTGTGGGTTGATAGCCCTAGTACTGCAGAAACCAAAAACTAAAACAAAAGGAAAAGGAAGTATTCTTCTACACTACTACATATGTTTGATTAGTTTAAAAATATCCTTTATCTTGCTTTATTGTAGTCTGCTCCAGAAGTACAAGTTCTTACAATGTAATACCAACCTGCTTGAAATACCCATGTGCCCTATTTTTTTAAATCTTAGCTACTTTGTTAATGTTAATATAAAAAATTCACTTGTTGATGAATATAAAAGCAACTTAATCATTTACTACACAGTCCATTTTATGAATTTTTTTATAAGTAGGAAATTGAATATTACATCTACATAATAGTATGTATGTGGTTTTCTCAGCGTTAATTGGGAGGATTTCATTTTCATGAAAAGCCCTGAGTTCCTGCTGTGTGGACCATACGTTTTTTTCATATCCACAGAAAGACCTATTTACAAGTTTCTTCAGATGTATTTACAAGAAAATGGCATGGCAGTGCTAAACTGTACCATCTTGTGCTTCCCTCAGACCAAGTGCAGGGTAAATATAGCCATATTTTTAAAAGACAGTGAAGGTTTGCTCACAGAGCTTTCTTTTTGATGAGATTTTAATGTGACATAGTAATTTTTACTAACCCTCATTAAACTAGGGGTTCTTTGTATATCATTTTTCTTTAAAGGTTTCACTTTTATTTCCAAATTTGTGGCTTTCACTTCAGTGTGATGTAAAAATATATGACGATATAGACTGCTTTGGAATATCATCACTGGACTAAACAAAAGTATGCTAAGTTGTGTAACACTTCAAAGAAAGACAACAAAAAGGACAACCAGATTATTTTTATTTAGTGAGAGATGGTGAGGTTTTTGGCTGGTTTCTTACATAGTGTAGCCACTCTAATGAATTTTTGCTGACTCTGGGTTTGTAGTATTGTGTACATAGAAAGATATACATATAATGCACACAAATGGAAAACCTTAAACTGAATACCATTGGGTTTTTTTGGTTTTAAAGACAGAGTCTCACTTTGTAGTTCAGGCTGGTCCTGGCTCTGACCCCACTATGTAGCCCAGGCTGGCCTCAAATTGGCAGAGAATTTTCCTGCCTCAATCTCCTGAGGGCTGGGATTATAGGTGTGCCACTATTCCGGCAATAACATTGATTTGAAGTTATGATTTATTTTAAGTTACTGGTTATTAAAAACTAGGTTTGTTGGAACTAGCATGTGTTAATGAATTGCCTGGGTGTGTCCTACACTTAGCATGACTTGCTTAGGCTTGTAGGAGCTCCTATTGACAGAATGACAGTAAAGAATTTCCTGCTTGCTCCTATGCTATTAAAGTGTAGGTGGGAGGCTAAGGAGTTTGCTTTAATTAGTTTGTAGGAGTGTCATATTATGCCCTAGGTTAGAGCCCGATGAAGGTTTTTTAATTTTGTACTCTGGTTGGCTCTTTAGACCAGTGCCCCTTCTTTTTTTTTTTTTTTTTGTTTTTTTTTGTTTAGGGTAGTTGTATCACAATTTTGGTTTTTTATTACAATTCTGTCACTCATTTCTTTTAATTAATATTTAGTATGATTGGAACTGATGGGTTGCTTACCTTGGGGACCTTCTCTTGGGAGGCTGGGTCGAGATACAAACATTCAGTAAACCAATGTCGTGTTGTTAAGCAAAAGGTATTTTAGTAAAGGTTAAGAACAACTGTTCTAGAGCCTCAATTGAAGTGCAGTTACCCCATACTGATTTCTATATATGCAAAGGGCATTAGACTGTAAATTCCTCTGTCCCCTCTTTTGTGTGATTGGGTTAATTTTTCTTATTTATTGTTTTGTTTTATGTCCCAATAATTATTTACTGCCAGTTAGAACTCTCACGATTTCCCATTATTTCATCTGACATAACATTGATGGAAAAAAAAGAAAATGATTTCTACCCTCAAGTTATACGATAATATTGTTAAGAGGTAATGGTGGCTGCATTATGTGTTAATCGCCGTGAATCAGCTGTTAGAATTTCCTATTGACAGTAAAATTACTCTGAACATAGAGGATGCGGGACGGTATCTTGGTGCCTGTTAGGACCTCCCTGTGGTGATGGGAGACACGAAGCGTGAGTGCCTGCTCTGCAGGTTTGTGGGTCCAGTCTGCTCCAGCCCTGGTTCATTTCAGAACTAACAGACATGGACACGTACCTTTGTGCTTGATGGCACTTTGATTTTTGGGCTTTAAGAAAGGTTTCTTTGTTCTTAAGAGGTAGGAAATTAATGCATCTGGTCAGGAGGTTTACCTAATTTCTCTAGGACACTTGCCAAAACTAGACTCTTTAGGGACAAGGACTTCTTTCTTAGTAGTCTGTCTAAAAAGCTCCCTTTTTACATGTATTTATTTTACATATAAAAGATCTTTCACTATTTTGTATTTTAACACAAGGGGCAGATGTCTCTAGCTCTGAGTTGGGCTTTGTTGCATACCCTGTTTTTTGAATTTCTTTCAACTTAGGCAGCTCTCTTTGTTGAAAGGCCAAACCCTTTTTAGTGTGATGTTCAGGGAAGGAGGACCTCTTGATATTTGAAAGGTGAAAAATCCATTTAAACCATGTGATGCCTTCCAATGGCCTTGCTGCAGGATTCGGCTTGTTTTAATGGAAGTGATGGATGCTCTGGCTGGTTGTATTGGGTAATTGGATGCGAACTCTGTAATGTAAGTGACATTTTATGGCAAGTGTGAGGGCCCTGTGGATGGCACTCAGTTTCAGTGTTGCCTGCCTTTAGGTTTAAAGGTAGAAACCCTAATGGAATGTAATTATCAGAGCATATATTCAAAGCTTAGTTCGGTGCTTCTGTAGTACCGTCAGCTGTTAGGTAACTATTGGGTTATTGTACATGACACATGTGATTTATAAGGCCAGTGTGTGCATTGCTGCAGTAGAAATGCTAATAAGCTGTGTGTGAGGAGTACTGCCATCAATACCTTGTCAGCAGTTTGCTGCCAGATAGTCTTCCTGGGAAGACATAATCTGTAATCAAAAAGGAGTTTATGGAAATAGCAAACATAAGACAAAAATGTTATGGTAAAAAATAGCGCTCATTGTTTTCTTTCTGGGGAGGTTTGAATTACGCCTTATTAATGACTTCCTCTCTTTTTAAGTGTATGTACTGTCTCATTGGTGTATAACAGTACGAATGGGATTTGGTAATATGTATGCATATCATTTCAGGGCTTATTTTATATGCTAGCATTGGGTGAAATGTTCTATGTTCAGTGAGAGACTAGATTTGATATTTAAAGGCTCTGTGCCTTTTTACATTCAGAAACACTTGACAATTTGAAAAGTTTCGTTCATTAAACAATTCATTAATTTACTTTTTATTAGTATATAATATAGTATATAATGCATATATAGTATGTTAGTATATTTTGTAGTATATAATGTGGAGTTTTGAAGTAAGTGGTCTGTGTACTGATGATAGGACATAAATGGGGGGGAGAGTATGTGACTGTCCTATAAGCAACTAAGAACATGTATAACTGCTTTGTAGTTTTAGATTTTTGTTTTAAAAGTTTTAAGTGTGAAAGATTCACCAGACTGCAGACAACAGTAATTATTATAGACTTGTTCCTGTTGAGTTGTATTTGCTAATGATATGATGAGTGTCAGTTTTGACTCTGTTAGACACTGTCTGTCTCCCACTGGAAGGCTAGAGAAACAGGCATAAACATACCAGCATGGAAGGAAAGAAGGCATGGGAGAGATGTATCAAAGGCTTGTGACAGAAATAAAGCAGACTGTGATTTTTTTTTTTTTTTTTTTGCGGTACTGGGGATCGAACTCAGGACCCTGCGCTTGCTAGACAAGCGCTTATTCCACTGAGCTATATCCCCAGCCCCAGACTGTGATTTTTTTAAAAATTGTTTATGGATCAGGTAAAAGTATTTTTAAATGTTACTGACAAGTCAGACACCACCCTTTGTCTTATTTTTGCTCAAATTGTTTTTCCTTGGCCTTGTCACATATAACTCATCATTGTCAGTACATAGAGTGTCTCTGCATGGCCCACCAAAAAGGAAGGTACATGATTCCGCAGCTTGCACCAGGGAATATGTATTGGAGATTTCCCCTGTAGTATATAGAAAAGTGTCGTCTTCTCACTCTCTTCCTCTTTACAGACATTCAGCTGCGTGGTGTTCCATTGTATAAATGTTTTGTAACTCGTTTAGTCAGTGCCCTGTTAATGGGTTTTGAGCTACTGCAGTGAGTAGACTTGTTTATGCAGTTCTGTGTATGTGCAAAGTGTGCTTTAATTAATATGAGGGGTGAATCCAGAGGCTACAGCCCTAGCCCTAGCCCTTCTATGTTTTATTTTGAAACAGCCTTGCTAAGTTGTCCAGGCTGGGTTCAAACTTCTGATCTTCCTGCCTTTGCTTCCCAAGTAGCAGGGGTTATGGGCATTTGATACTACCCTTGCCTAAAGATATTTATAGAGTAAATTGTAGGAAGTGATACTGCTTGGGAAACAGACAAACAGAATTTGTAATTTTGAAAAGGTATTGCCCAGTTGCCCTCCATAAAGCAGTTATACCAGTTTATATTTCTGTAAAAAATGAGAATCTATTTTTCTATAATTTGACTAGCAAAGTGTTATGGACTTGGATATTTGCCCAGGTTTGAACAGTGCATTCTTGGTGTAACTCTAATTTGCATCTTTCTTATTACAGTTTTCCCTTTTACTTTGCATTTTAAACCTATTTATTCAAATTACCTTCTTATAAAATATGGATACAACTTTGTTTCTTAAATGGCTTCCTAATAATCACAACAGATTTTATTATACAGTTCTTCTATTTTGAAATTCCATCTTTATCGTAGACTTCATTCCTGAAAGTAATTTTTGAATTAATAGCAGCATGAATTTGTCCTTAGGATTACATGTAACTACTTACCCAGCTTTTAGCCTGATTATTGTCAGCATGGTTTTTAGTAGCCAATGCTTAGGCTTATGTTTCTTTATAATTGGCACTACCATGTATTTCCTCAATTTTTTCCCCAAGCTCGAGACATGGTCTCAAAAAGCTACCCCAGCTGAACTTCAACTTGTTATCCTCTTGCCTCAGCCTTCCAGAGTGCTGGGAGCACAGACGTATACCACCACACCAAGCTGTCACCCTAACCTTTTATTTAACTAATTCAGTCCTACAAAGGAGTTACAAATCCAGTACAAAGAGCCATTTTTCCTGAGTTATTTGAGAAAAATTTACTAAATAATGTCCCATCACTCCTGATGCTTGAGTATATATGTGTAAAAAAGCAAGTACATACTCTTTATGTAACTTGGAAATCAACAATCAGACCTCAGCATTAACATTGATACGGTACTGCTCATCTTCAGACTGCATACACATTTATTTGATCAGTTGTTCCAGTTTCTTTTGTAGGAAAAGGATCTAGCTCTGTATTTAGGTAGTTTGGAACAGTTCTTCAATCTTTCCCTGATTTTCATGACTTTGATAGTCCTGAAGTGCGCATCTGTTTTGTAGAATGTTGTGACCTTGTGAGTAGCTCCAGGTAGGCATGACTGCAGTTTGTTCCTTCTTTGATACCCAGTTTGATGGCCACTCACTACTGGGCCTGCCAGGACTTGCCAAGGTGAAGTCACTTTGCATCTTTTGTGATTAGTGGACATGTTATGGAAAAGTGCTTTGTTGACTAAGAAAGTACCCTGTTCCTTAGCAACTATTCAGTTTATTCGTTTACTTATGTCAGCATGGATGCATGATTTCTTACTTTATTTGAAGCTAATCTATTACTGTTATTACATACTGATTCTCAAAGTGTCCCAGATTTGGACAGTGGGAGTCCTTTCAAGCGAGTTTTTCAGGTGTCTTTCACATGTTGCTTTTGTTCTTCGAACACTTCCTTTCTGGCATAACAGGTTACTTCAGGCCTTTCCTTTTCAGAGGCTGCCATTGTTTCTTGTATCTTTCTAGAAACACGTTCTGTGTGTGCCTCTTTCTGTGTGTATGTCAGCTTCAGTAAAGTCTTTTAAATTTTGTCAAAGTAGAATAGATATTTGGAAAAGAGTATAGATTGTTAAGTGTATACCTCAGTGAATTTTCATGGGGGGAACTTACTCGTTTGACTTCTGTTCTTACAAGAAGGAAGTCGCTGCAGGCCACTGTTTCTGAACTCTGTGTGTATGGGCTGGGGATATAGCTCAGTGGAATAAGCGCTTGCCTAGCAAGAGCAGGGTCCTGAGTTCAATCCCCAGTACCGCAAAAAAAAAAAAAAAAAAACATTTATCTGAACTCTTTGTGTAAAGGGAATTGTACAGTTTGTATTTGCTTGTGTTCAGTTTTTAAGCTTAGCGCGTTTGTGAAGTTCATCCGTGTTTTCATATGCTGCAGCTATTTACTTTCATTGGTGTATAATAGTTCCTTATGTAAATGTATTACAACTCGATCTAATGCTACTATTGATGGGCATTTGGAAAGAATTCAACACATCTCATTCACTAAATCAAATAAGCAGATACTATATCATTAAGAATATATAAAAATGCACAATACAATTTGAACTAATTATCATATACAGTAGAGCATACCCAACAACTGCCACAATGTATATTCTTCAGGTGCATATGAGATATTTACCAGAAATGACTGTATTTTAGATCATGTTCTCTGACCACAGTTTTAAGAAGCTAAGAATCAAAAGGAAAAAGATTTGTGGAACATCCACAAAGATGTAAAGTTGAGTGATACACCTTTAAGTAGTATGAGTTAAATAGGTAGTCACAATGGAAAATAAGATATTTTAGAGTGAATGATTAATGACAATATAGGACATCACAATTATGAGATTTATTCAAAGCCTTTCTTAGAAGTTAACTTTTACCTTAAACATAGGTATGTAAATATATATGAAAACAGAAGAAAAGAATATTGACTCGAATAAAAATCGGTAGTCACCTGGCATGGTGGTGCCCCTCTGCAATCTCAGCACTCAGGAGGCTGAGGCAGGATGATCATTACAAGTGTGAGGCCAGCCTCGGCTAAATAGTGAATTCAAGGCTGTCTGAATGATATAGCAAGATCGTGTTTCTTTTCTTTCTTCCTTTTTTTTTGGTACTGGGAATCAAACTCAGGACCTTGCGCTTCCCAGGAAGGCGCCTGTGCCACTGAGCTATATCCCCAGCCCTGTGTTTCATTTTATATATATATATATATATATATGGAGAGAGAGAGAGAGAGGGGAGAGGGGAGAGGGGAGAGGACCAGTAGTCTGTACATTAAGATATTTTAAAAGGAATATAAACCCGAAGAGAATAATGAAGGTAAGAGCTCAAGTACATTACAAGAATTAACAGAACCAGATGTGGCTCCTTTAAAATGACTGGTGAACTGAGCACAGTGGCGTGCCTGTGTTCCTGGGAACCTGAGGCATCTTTATGAGAGACCCTGTCTCAAAACTGAATAAGTGAATGTGTGAATGAGTTCTCATGTAGCTCAGAAGAATAAGGGTAGACCTTAAGTTTGATCCTCAGTACCACAAAAAAAGAAACAAAGCAAAACAGAAAGTCAGTTTCAGTGGCAGAGGCTGCAGCAGGAGGATTGATTGTCAGAGGCTGGCCTGAACAACATAGCAAGGCAGAAGAACTAAATGATTTCGATGTCTTTATACAAAATAAAAGCCATTCAAAACAGTGCCTTGCCTGTTTTTAGTTCTATGTGTAGATGAGGTCAAACTGAATGACCACATGAGAGTGAGTGATCATCTGCCCTGCCTAGTAGGGGCGTCTGGCCCGTCTCTCATTACTTCAGAAATGTTTGCTACATGGTTCTTTACTTTTATACCGTACGGCTCTCAATTGGGCCGTACAACTTTCTGAGAGAGGAGAACAATAAAGCCAAAGCAAGAAGGCCGCAGTGCAGTGTGGCAGTAGAGTCTGTCCAGGGTGCGTGAGGCTCGGTTTGGGCTCTTGCACCTCCAAAACATAGATGCTCAAGGGGTAGGAGAATCTTGGGGAGTTTTCACAGACAACCTCCTGTGCTGCACCTGAGAGGGCGTATGTGGAGTGCCTTCCTCACTGCCGTAGATGGAGAAATGGGTATGGGAACCAGCTCTGTTCAAATCTCTGCTGTCTTCTAAACTGTGGCTAGTAGCATGCCTCATACTCGGCAGTCCAGAAATACTGTTACACCAGTTGGATAATAAATAGCAGAACTAATTTGAAATCGTCTTTGTTAATTTATTTTCCTTCCTTTTACATTCTGACTTTCATCTGTAGTCGCAGCCTAGAAGTTTTAGCTGCCCTTCTCTGAGGACAAAGCTTGGCCAACCGAGTTGTTTTCTGCACCTCACCTTCTGAGTGAAGTGCAGTGGAGGATGGGTGTAGGTCAGATGCTCTCCACCGGCACTCAGCAGAGTGGAGTGGCCCTGAGAGCACCCTCTGTGCCAGTGGCAGTGTCTCCTACCTATGGTCTTGCAATGTGTAAAACATTTCTCAAAAGCAGTTGCAACCTTAACGAGTTAATCTTAATGTGTGTGAATTATATTTGAAACTTAAAAAAACAAAAGAATCAAAACAAGTGACAATTGTTAAAACTTGTTTTTGGGAGAAGATAGAGGACAAAAAATCTTAAAGAAAAATGTCCTACTGCAAAAAACATGAATTTATGTACGTTGATATTGGTGCTTGGACATGATAGAAAGTCTTCCTGACAAAAGTTATCTTATTTTAAAATGGATTATGGCTCTGGTCAAATGTCTTTGATTTTCTTTCTTTTAAAAAGCAGTATTTCCCCAGCACAGCTCAAGCTTGACTGAATACATGGATCGATTATCTGGGGATTAACTATGCCTTCTCATTTCTTGCTTTCCATTCTCCTCTCCAGCAGCTACTGGCCCTTTGTTGCCTGCCCTGTGCGATGAGATAAGCTACCAGGGCATGTTTGTATTACAAAAATGGGTGTAGATGGACAGTTACAAATAGGCCAACAGGTACTAAAGGTTATGGTCTTTGTTTTGGTTTAAATCAGAAAGAAGAAAAATAATCAGGATATTTAAGACAAGAGAGACTAATTTACATAAGACAGCAAGATGTAACTTTTCAGTGTTCCTACTGATAGCCTCTTACTCAGCTGAGTTTATTGGTGTGTGAGACATTTACTAACCGTGCTTCGATTTCTGTTATTGCACCGGCAGAGCTCTGCTGTCTTGTAGTTTAATTCAAAGAGCAGTGGTACAAAAGTAGCTTATCACTAGAAAGGAAGGCTTTTGCCAGTCACATAAAGTAGGTATGTTTGTCATTATAAATGACTATTTCATGCAATATCATAAACTAATGGCTTTTTTTCCCCTTAAGCTTTGGTTTTGATTAGTAGTGTCAGCTTTCTCAGGAAGGAAACAAGTACCATTGTTTGAAACTGCCAGAGTGGCCTGAAATTGGAGATTGCTAAATACAGTTTTCCATGTTACTATTTTCTATCTGTGCATTCAGCTTAGTGGGTTGTTTTAAAGCTTATTTTAATTTTTTAAAAATCATTTTAAAGCTTATTTTTAAAGTGTAGACTAATGCATATTTGCATACTAATACATACTTGCCCCAAAGATTTCTAGATATTGTGAGCTTAGTTTTTAGACAATAAATCTTAAATTTGCCGGGTGTGGTGGATACACGCCTATTATCCCAGCACTCTGGAGGCTGAGGCAGGAGGATTGCTGTGAGTGTGAGACCAGCCTGGGCTACAAAGTGAGATCAAGGCCAGCCTGAACTGCATAAGGAGACTCTGACTCAAAAAGACCAAAAACAAAAACAAAAACAAAAACAAAAAAACCCAACTTAATCTGAAATGAGCATCTTGTCTAGATTTTTTACTTTTTTCTGGTTTAACTTTCTGCTCACTATTGAAATCTTACATAAATAAAATCTTTTATTTTTAAATAATGTCTCACATCTAAGTGAAATTTGCTTTATGGTCTCCCATTATGGCTCTGTTCCGGGGCGCTGGCACCTGGGAGAGGCGCTGCGCAGCTTGTTTATCTCCTCCCACAGAGCAGCCCCTTGGAGTACAGCACGATGTGCAGGGCCAGGATGCTTTCTGATGGCCCCAAAGCAGCAGGTGCCTGTGCATGCTCCTCTTTGGAGGGCCAGTGCATTTTACAAAGGCTAAGTGATGGGGTGCGGTACTCAACTGATGGAATGCAGAAACGGGAGAAGACATGGGAATCTTTCTTAAATTAGACATGAGATATCCAAAAATAAGTTACTTATTTCCTAACTTCTGTCTTATAAATTATTATTTTTGTCAATGTGAACATGTAATAAATGTAGGATAGCTGTCCTTAAAGAATTTGTAAATCTTTTAAAGTGTTTTCATGTTCCAATGTAGTAATCATCAGTAAGATATAACACATTAAAAAATGTTCTTTTTCCTCCTTAGTAACTTTGAAGTATGCAAGAGATCCTAAAACTAAGCAGTTTTAGGACCATGCTATAAAACATG
Source organism: Dinomys branickii (assembly GCA_004027595.1). Lineage (NCBI taxonomy): Eukaryota > Metazoa > Chordata > Mammalia > Rodentia > Dinomyidae > Dinomys > Dinomys branickii. The sequence goes on along the minus strand of PVLD010001301.1, from coordinate 62,454 downwards.
TGTTAATTCAGTTTCTTCAGGCTATTTCACCCTCAGTTTCTAATAGCTATATTTCTGTGATGTATCTGTAATCATAAGTTAAAAACTTTAATGAGAAGTTATTTTTAAAGTAATGTAATGTTAAAATCATGAGATGCTCAGAGAATTTTGGTAGCCTGCATTCTGGGCCCCTCCACATAACTGCTGACCCTGTTGTGGTTTGTGGTGGTGCCCTACGCTGTCCAGGCAGTAGAGTGAGCAAGAAGTCAGTAACTCCCACAGAATGAGCGGCACTGCTGCTACTACAGCCACTGTCACTAAGCAACAGCCCAGGTATTACAAGTACGTCAGATTCTGTGGTGCTTGGGCTTTCCCCCCAAGTAATTCAATACAATATTTAAGTCTTTAGTAGGAATTTAGGGGAATACAAAAGTTTTTTTACTGTGCTATTGATACAGAACCTCTGAGTGATATAAGGGAAATTTTTAACTCCTAACCAGCAAGATGTTGAATATGCTGAGTTTGTGGTGCGCCCCCCCCCCCCCGCCCATGAAGAATGAATTGTAAGGAACAGCAAAGCTAAAGACAGGAAATTTTATTGAGGGAGAGGCAGCTCCTGAGAGACAGGAGAGGACCCACATGGGTTGCTGTGGTCCCCACGTTCTAGAGGAAGTTTTATAGAGCAAAATCGTGAGAAGGTTGCAGAAGCACCAGGCGAGCACAAGGTAGACAAAGCTATGACCGACCAGCAGATCCGAAGCAGAGCCACTTAGGTAATGGTGACCCTGCGGGGAGCAAGTCATGCAGCAAGTGTACAGGGAAAGAACCAGGACGTGTTCTGGAAGAGATGAGTCAGGAGGTCCTGGTCACGCACCTGGGTGACCGACTGATGTCCACCTAGACTTTATTGGACCCAGTGGTTCCAATTATAGTATATTGCTTATCCCTTGTGGAGGCATGCAGACCTGGTCCTTTCATCTTTACCTTGAGGCCTGGCCCTCAATGGACGGCCTCCAGTTGTGGCTGCAATCTATTTTTATCGCCTCAGATTCCCTGGAGGGCCTAACCCTGTCTGCCTGCCTATAATAGTTCTACCTGGCTTAGCTGTCTATGATACTATGAACAACTAACCTAACTTCTGTTAATGAGGCAAATCTTCTAGCCAAATAGAAATTGTGGCTTTGTGTTTATCTGAAAAGATCATAGCTGTTGGATAGAGTATGGATATTTAGGAGGGAATTCATTTTGTATTCAGTTAGCAGATTTTGTAGATTCAAGTATAGAACATTACATGCTAACTTGACCCTTAAATCTGAACCTTAGGGTTTTTTATTGCTCTTTAATGTTTTGTCAGTGTACTAGGGTTCTCCAGAGCTAATTAGCAGAAGCAATTATTAGATGAGAGGGAGAGAGACAAGGGAAGAGTTTATAGAGAATTTGACTCACACAATTATGGAGTAATGAAGTTTTATAATAGGCCACATATAAACTAGAGCTCTGAGGAAGCAAATAGCATCTGAGGCTGGAGGCCCAAGAATTTTGGGGCCCCCTATTTTGATTCCTAGAGCCCAAAGCTGTGCCAGAAAAACTGTATTTCTGAAGTCTAAGGGAAGAAGAAGAGTATCCCAGTTCAGCATGCCCTGAAAGAGAGTGAATTTGCCTTTTGTTCTGCTTTTGTCCTGCTGTGGCCCCAGCTGATTCGATGGTGCTTACCTGCTTGAGGATAGATCTTCCTTGCTCAGCCGTGGATTCGCACCTCTGCCCCAGGAGCACCCTCTTAGACTTACCCAGAAACAGTGCTTTGCCAGCTACCCCCCTTGACACCTTCATGATGAGGACATAATTTGTATGTTTTGCTGCCAGGCCATTTGAACCACTGCTGATACATGCGTGACTGTCCCATTGGGTAGCTTTTAATTAATTTTATTAGTGAAAAACCCAGTATAGTAACAGTGACTAGAATCATATGTAACACCAGCAAGTCAAGCTAGCAGAAATGTGTTAATCCATCCAGACACCTAATACTAAGCATTGCAATCCAGATGATGTACTTTGTGGGATACATGAATAATTACAGCACACTCTGTAATTTGGTACATAGCTTGTCTGCGCACGTGTGTGCACGCCTGCAACACTAGGGCTGCTGAGACGACCTAAGGCTACAGTGGAGAGCGAGAAGTAGGCACCCCCTTGCCATGCTAAGTTTAGCCTCTCCATGGCAAACAAGTGACGGACCCACTGCCTGAAAACTAGTGTTGAACATCATATAATTCTGGCTTTAAAAGTGCCTTAATGAGTTTTGCACTTTTTTAATGCACTTTTTTGGGTTCTACTACCATATCTGTTGATTTTGCCCAGATTAAACTGTAAAGAGAATTTTTAAAAGGCAAAAAAGTTTTTTTTTTGAACAATAAGACATCAAAAAATAGTGGTTTGGGAATTATTTCTGATCACCTTAGCCTTTGTTTGAGAACATTTTTCATTGCACTGGTGTGTGCAGCTGGCTGTGAACACTGTGAGAATTCCTTTGCCCTCCTAGAACTCCACCTTCACACATCTCCACCAGAGACTGGGGACTCAAGCACATCCTTCTCTGCGACCTGGAGCCCTGAGCAGCCTTTTGACAAGAGTCTTGGCTTGCATCCTCGTGTGTGTGTGTGTGTGTGTGTGTGTGTGTGTGTGAGAGTGTGTGTGTGTGTGTGTGAGAGAGAGAGAGAGAGTGATGCTTTCATCTGTTGGTGCACCTTAGGTGGATTCCATTACTTGGCTGTTATGAGCAATGCTACAGTGGTAGTTCTTACATCTTTTTAGCAAACTAGTTTCACATCTTTTTAGATAATAACCAGTAGTTATTAATCATTAGTTATTAGATTACTGGGTCTGATTTCATTTTGGTTGCTCCTTCATTCACCCTGATGGGTACCCACAGAGTTGGGTAAATGCGATCCCCTGGCCACATGGAAAGTTCCCTGGTGGGGTGCTGCCCTAACAGGCATAGCGTGTCATGGAATCGGGCTCAGAGGGTTGCATTGCTTCTGGTTCTGGTTACTTTTTGGAAAACATGAAACATTTTATAACAAAATAAGAGATTAACAGTAGTTAAATACAAAGAATAGATAATAGTACAAAATTTCTTTTCAGTGCTCTAGAGAAACTAGTAGTAGAAATGAAACAAATTAACATATATCTTAAAACATTTTGAAACAATGAAATAGGTAATTTGGGGAATTATTTGAACTTTCTGAAATGCTTCTTTAAAGCAGTTGTTACAGCATTGAGGGAACTCCATAGTGTCTCTGGGAGCACCCCGTGCTTAGTGACATAACTATCCTTTGAACTTTTATGTACACTTTTTTTGTGGTACGAGGGATTAAACACCAAGGACCTGCGCACTGAGCTACATCGTCAGCCTTTTTATTTTGAGATAGTTTCACTGAGTTGTCTGAAGTGAGACCTGAACCTGTAATCTCCTGCCTCAGCCTTCCTTGGTACTTGAATTGCTGGCTGACACCGGCACCCTCAGCCCACATTTTTTTATTGTATGGCATATCCCAAGCACAGCTTTTCATCTTCCTTTCAGTGCTCTGGGGGAATGCATTAAAAGTTTCTTCAGAAGTTATTTTTAACCATCCTGCATACAAATGTTGGCCACTAGCACTCCCCAAATTTCCCTCCTCTGTCTGTACTGGATGTAAAAGAAACTTCTGGTCCAGTTTTACCTGGTTTTCAAGCCAGGCCTTACATTATTACAATTTTGAACCCCCAATAAATAAACTAAAAATTTAAAGGAAATTCTCCTGTTATCTCTACCAGGTCATTCTTGTTTGACACAATTGTTCATTTGATAATACCCATGATACCCCTGGTGAAGTTGTCCTTGATACCCCTGTCCTGTGACAACAGTGGAGGACTGGGTGTAGCCTGCTCTGAAGGGCTTTAGGGGCTTGATGGTGCCTGCCGGGGGCTGCAGGGTGTGCAATGGTTTGAATGAAGTCAGTTAAAATTGCAGCTGCTCCTAGTGTGGCTCACACATTGTCTTATTTGGTCACTCAGCAACTCCTCTTGCTTGCTCTGGCTCTTCTATCCTCCCCTCATCATGATTTAATGTTGCAATAAAACTTTTTCCCAAAGATATTAAGACTGGTCCTGGGAAGCACCCAGAATGGGTATTTAAATAATCAGAAACACTACACTGATAATCATCAGTGATCTCTAGTAAAAGCACATTTATTTCTCAGCCTTAGGCCTGGTTTCTGTCTTTAGGAAAGGGGGCAGGTTGAGTCCTGTGGCACTGATAAAACGAGCAGCCGCCTCCTGCAGGCCCTTCCTGTCTCCCTCGCCTTTCTTCCCTGGTCTGTGCTTGTCAGTTGGTTATTCACAGTTTAGAAAGTTTAACTTTAGTTCTAACTTTTCAGAAGCTCTATGGAAATCCCCCACCCCCACCCCAGCAGTTTGTCTGTTTTCTAAACCCAAGTAGAGAAGAGGGATATCTTATGAGTAGGACAGTGTAATTTCCTTAAATTGTAAATTATAATTACATCACTAGAAAATAGTGAGGCATATTTGTTGGAAACATTTGATATGCTTTCCTCCTTCCCCTAGTTTCTGATATAGCTTATTTTTATATTGCTGTTACTGTCCTATCAGTTTTAAATCCAAAAAGAGTGAAACTTATGAGGACCTTATTTTTCCACACATTTAATATGTGAGAGAATTGAGGCTTAGAAGTTATTTGCCCAAAGCCATGCACGTTAGTAAGTTGCAAAGTCAGGACTCAAATCCAGTTAGTTTGGGCTAAATCAGGCAATCTCTTAAGTTTACTTCTGGCTTTAGTTTTTTGTGATTCTGACCAAAAGTCTTTGACTAGTGAGGAGCAGGAGTTAGATGATGATTTCCTGTGGCAGTGTTTGAGGAACCCTGTGGGTCCAGGTGGCTTCAGGGGTGCTTCCTCTGCCTGTGCTTAATGCCATGGTAGTTGATGTCCTCTGAAGATGGCTTTAATCTTTAAACCTCCAGGGTGGTGATGGACACTGATGCTAGTGGACAGACACAGGGAGAACGTGAGGGCTTCTCTCACAGCATTGTTCTATCCACTGGCTTTTGTCTGTGAAAGAAATATAGATGCAAACATCTAAGCATTGACAGAAATCATCTTGGGAGCTCCTTGACCCAGTGAAGGTAATTGGTGGTTACAAACAGAACTCCAGTCCTAGATTATGTAATTTTAGTTTGGTTCACTTGGAAACACAACACATTGCCTTCTTTTTTATAGATATTTCATCTTCAGTTTAAATTACTGGCCTATCTAAAAATACTGTGCCCATTACAATACTTAAATTTATTTGGAACATTTTACCTGGGCCCTTCTTGTGTTTTGTCTGAAATTCAGATTCTGGAGTCTTTTATAACACAATGCTGCCCCTCTCTGGTTATTGTGTAGTACTGCATCAGGAAGTCCATTAGTGTGTCAGCTGCATTTACATCTTAAGATACACACACCAGAGCAGTGATATGTGTGTCGTCAGTGAGTGTGGTCAGCTCAGAGATGACAGAGAAATGACTTCAGAACTGAGGTTGCTTGACTCACTAGTTTGGTTCAGAAAAAGACTTTGTGTAAATGCCAGTCACTGTGCCTAAAAGGCATCTCTGCGGTACTTCGATTTTTTAGACATCTTAAATGTGTTGCAGAAACACCCAAAGGCTTCACGTAGACTTCAGCATATTATTGCTAATACTGCTGGCAGGCCTGGATCCACCTGTGCCCTGCTGAGTAACTCTTGTGTGATCCTGGAAAATGGTTAGAGCTCAGCATCATCCTTTCATGATACCATGTCTCAATGGAGAAATAACTCCTGTATTTCTCTGTGAAGTTCTTGAAATTATTCTATGAAGCACTGATTATAGTTGCTAACAAAATACCTCTTCATTCAGATATTGTCTTTTTAAATGTTTCAGTAGTTCTTTTAAGGTAGCTTCCCTGTCCCCATTTTGCAGGAGAGGACAGGCTCAGAAAATCTTAGTAAGGGCTTAGGGTTCAGTATTTTTGGCCTGGTGGCACTGGGATTTGAAGTGTGTTGAGCTTTCTAATATTCTTGCCATGTAGTCTGTATTCCCCACCCTAGAGCGCTTGAGCCAGGCTTTACTCTTACCATTCTAGCATTGGTTTCCTAAAAAGAAAAAAAAAAGAACTTGAATTTCATTAGACTCTTGATTTTCAACTAGGGCCAGTTCTGTCCTCAGCGGGATATTGGGTAATATTTACAAGCATGTTGGTTATCACAGACGGAGGAGGTGTGCTATTGGCGTTTAGGGGCGGGAAGTCGGAGTATTGTTAAACATCCAGCGGTGTGAGAGCGCCTGGCCTGAACATCAGGAGTGCGGGCGGGGGGGGGGGGGTCCGGTCCACTGCATTAGGTGGTACATTTTATTTAAGTGAGTTCTTGCCAAACACTCCAGTAGGCTGTGTTCTTGCTCCTGGTTTTTACTGTTTTTCCCATAATGAGTAATGTCATCCTAGTCCTACTTTCTGCCACTCCTCCTAATAAAGAAACAACTCGCTTTTGGTGGAGAAGAAATACTTTTTCCTCTATACTTCTGAGTTCTTGGCAAAAAAAATAATGGGGTGTTTCGGGGTTAGCAGTTCTCTGGTTGCCTGTGCACTGTAGCTGTTCTCACCGTGCGTAGCATTTGTACCTCACTGCTTGTGTATCTGGTTTGCAGTTAAAATTTTAACTCCAGTTGTTCTGTAGCTCAGTATTGGCCAGCCTAAACCAGGATTCCTGTTTCTCCTGATATTTCCCCAGGGTGCTGCATGCAAATGGCCCTGTGGACCTGAGTATGTCTTACACTTTGTTTCTTTCTTCTCCTTTAATTAGAAAGAATTCCCCTGAAATCATTCCATTTGTTCTGGGCAGTCATTACCACTTCCATAGTCCCCCACTGAGGTTGCTTCTTCCTCTAAATTTTTCATACAGACATTCTGCCTACTTCTTATATTGGTTTGTTCTCTTCATATGCAGAGTAGAAAGTGCAGAGTCATTTTTTTATCCAATATGAAAGTGTAAAATGGATAAATATAAAAGACTGCAGGCATCATGTAGGACTATGCTCTGCATATATGGACTGTCAAAGCTGTGATGATGCACTATTTTGGTAGGTGTGTCTATTCCATAGTTATTTGCAGAGCAAGAATTTTGGTATTTTATACTATTTACTTTGGAGTAGCCCTTTTGAGTTCTGTCAAGACATATGGCAAGGTTTTCTTTTCCTGCTTTTCTGGTTCTTTTAATATCATAAGTATTTTAGCAAAGCTTTTTGTTTGTTTTTGCTTTTTTTTAAACTTCCTGGTTCCTTAGTGTACCCTGTATTTGTGACCTCTTGGTAAAGGAGGAAGTGTTTTCCTTCGTTAATGCGGGCTCTTTACTTGAGACTTAGCCATTTCCTTTATAAATGTGAGGCACTCCTTGAGTTTTAGCTCAGGTTGGTTTCTGATCTGGAGGCCTATGATGAGAAGGGAGAGGCTGCTAAGAAGAGTAACACTGCAAGCTGGGTGTGGTGGTGCATGCCTGTAACCCCAGCACTTGGGAGGCTGAGGCAGGAGGTTCACTGTGCGTTTTGAGGCCAGCCTGAAATACACAGTGAGTTCAAGACTAACCTGAACTACATAGTGAGACCCTGTCTCAAAAAACAAACAAGCAGCATACACAAACAACCAAAAAAGAAGAAAAGAAGAAAAAGAGCGATACTGTGTTTTTCCTGGTAGGTCTGTTCAGCCCCTACCCAGGCAGAAAGGCCCTGGGCACCTTAGTGCACGTCCTGTTGAGCTGTTCCATGACCAGGTGCATAAAGGATGTAGGTTACACTGTGGCCCCATGGCCTTCAGATGGAAGAGCAGTGTTTTATCCCTTGGTTTTTGGTTGAACTGTGAACAGAGCTAACTCGCATGCCATTTATAGGACAATGGTCAACACAGAAATCTTCATTATTCACCTGTAATTATGTATAAATGGCAGTCCAAAGGTAAATAAGACTGGGTTCCCTGTCCCCTGGTACCTTCACCATCTGCCTCCTCTGTTATTTTGGTGCATGTCAGTAACTGCAAAGTTGTGTGGCAGCAAAGCGAAGGGAAGGTCTAATGTGTAGGATGTGTGATAGGATAACCTCGGAGAGGAGGTGGCTTCCTGTCAGGTCTTGTTGGGTAAGTTCCTTCTAGCTTGTTGTTCTTCATGAGTTTTAATAGCTAATTTTTCTGATGGTTTTTTGAGACAGGGTCTTGCTATGAAGTTCAGGTAGGCCTTGAACTCACTATGTAGCCCAGGCTAGCCTTGAATTTGTGGCAGTTCTCCTGGCTCAGCCTTCCAAGTGCTGAGACTACAGGCTGTGCCACCATGCCCAGCTTTGTGTAGCTAATATTAAATAAAAATGTAATATTGAATGAATTAGGTGATCAAACTCAGGACATGATACATAGCTTTAAGGTTGATATATTGTTTTTTCACATAAACCACTTTGATGGATGGTCAGAGGGGTACTGTGCCTGGGGTTTCTAGAAGAAATCAGACTCTGCCATTGTTGCAGTCTTGGTGGTAGTGTTTTTCCTGTCAGCCAGAATACCTGTGTACAAAGGCTTTTGATCATGAGTATAATATGCACTTGTGGGCACTGAAATCCTGTTCCTAATGCTGTTAGATTTTCCTTTTCAGAGTAAGAGGGACCATCTACTCATGAACGTCAAATGGTACTACCGTCAGTCTGAAGTTCCAGATTCTGTGTATCAGCATTTGGTTCAGGATCGGCATAATGAAAATGGTAAATATGTCCTTCTAATTCCATTCTTGTGAGCCTGAGCTTTGGTAAAGGTCTTTATTAAAAAAAAGTACACTAAAAGGGGATACCCTTTATGATAAATTAAAAGAGATTTTTATAACAGAACATAACTGCCTAGGTGTGATGGTTCATGGCTGTAATCCTAGGACTCTTAGGAGGCTGAAGTAGGATTGCAAGTAACACGCATGCACGCACGCGCGCACACACGGCCCCCCACAAAGAACTCTATCTTCCACTCTTTTTTTCTTCCTTCCTGCAGTCCTGAAGGTTTGAAGGTAGGATAGGGAACACTAACCCGCATCCCCAGCCCCCAGGTTTTGTTTTGTTTTCTCTTTTCTCTTTTTTGTTTTTGTTTGTTTTGTTTTGTGAAAGGGTCTTGCTAAGTTGCCTAGGTTTGTGTGAAAATTGAGTTCCTCCTGCTTTAGTCCCCTGAATAGCTGGGCCAGAATGCCTAGCTTTTTTATTTTTATTTTTATTTATTTAAATTTAAACCTCTTAAACCTATGCTAATAGTGTCTTTATCTAAAATTTAAAACAGAGGCAGGTGTTCTTTGGAAATAGCAGTAATTTCATTCTTTCAATTCCTTTATCATGCTTTTCTTCAGCAGGAGGCATATTTGGAAAAAGAGAATTCTTTTTTCCTTTTTTCATCTAGTGAAGAACATACATTTTAAGGATTGTATTTCTTTTTCTTTTCAATAATCTATATTGCGTTTAGTTACTTGTATTCAGGATAGTGAGCTTTGGTTTTCAAGCACTGCTGTCTGAGTTATGTTTTGGAGTTCAGCTTGCTACCTGACTTCAGAGCAATAGGAAAGTAGTTCGAGGCAACTGATCTTTTTCTCTTTCTCTGGCCTTGCAGTTCTGCATGGTAATTGTATTGACACATGAGATATGTACAGAAAATGCAGGTTACCTTTGTACAGATGGATAATATTTGTTAAAGGTTGATTCTGGAGAGGTGCTAGGCCTCATACTAGATGGTTCACATCTGTCAGCCATGAATCATGTAAGGCAAGTTTTTCCTGCGGCTGAAGTGAGGAGTTGAGTTTGTAGCTGCAGGAGGAGGCCACGCATCCTCTCAGTGGTTGCCCAGGGCTGGGCAGGCTTGTCTGGGCCTGCTGCTTACCCCCATGCTCCTGCATGGCCTTTGTTGATAGTTTTTTAAAATAATCTTTGAAGTAAAATTTCCATTAAAGCAATTAAGTCATGATACCTAATTAAAACAGCGTGCTTATCTTTTTCATCAACTGAATTAATATGGCTTTGTTCCATTTTGGAATATTTAGCAAAAAAAGTACTTCTTTTGTTTTTGACAGGCTTTTGCTATGTAGCCCATACTGGTTTTGAACTCTTTTGTCTTTTTTTTTGCGGGGGGGGGGCAGGGTTTCACTATGCAATTCAGGTTGGCCTTGAACTCTCTTTGTAACCAGGCTCCTTAGTGCTGGGATTACAGGGGTTTGCCCCTACACCCAGCTTGGTTGTGAACTATTTGTGATCTTTCTGCCTCAACTGCTTGAGTGCTGAGTGCCAAGATCACAGGCATGTGCTACTACACTCAGCGACTTTGTGCTCATTGATATATTTTAGCATACTGTGGAGGTTTGGTAAAGGATATAATAAACACCCAAGAAGGCATATAATCACTTGTCTTTTTTTTTTTTTTTGGCGGTACTGGAGATCGAACTCAGGACCCTGCGCTTGCTAGGCAGGCGCTTATTCCACTGAGCTATATCCCCAGCCCCATCACTTGTCAATAATTGCACACATTGTTCTTTTTATTCATGCCATTACTTCTTTGCCCTATTTTGCACACTTACGGTGGTAATTAGATCTGGTTATTTATCATGCTTTTCTTCAGCGGGAGGTATATTTGGAAAGAAAAAAAGTTTTGCAAAAATTTCTTGCCTGCTTTAGGTAACTCAGTTTTAATTTCCTCCCAGTTAATGAAAAAAAAATTTTTTTGACAGACTCTGGAAGAGAACTTGTCATTACAGACCCAGTTATCAAGAACCGAGAACTCTTCATTTCTGATTACGTTGACACGTACCATGCTGCTGCCCTTAGGTAAGCACTGGAGATGGCATTTCCAGTTCATATTTAGAAATCATGGAGTATAGGAGGTACAAAATCCAATCTGTCCTGACTTCATTGAGTAATCAGCACATGAACCCTCTCGTGACTGGAGTGGTTCACAGCATTGTTAGTCTTGGGTTATTGGGATTTCAGAGGCTATTGGCTTCTTTATTAATCTGGCTTTATCTCTCCTTCCATTTTTCTTCAAATGAGTTGTGTTTATTCTCTTACTCTACTACTATACAATTAGTTTCTTGAAAGTTAATATCCAGGTATTGCTTGCCAAAGTGTTGAGGGTAAAGTGTGCTAGTGGTCTGCAGTCTACTTCATGAGCTGGAAGCCCTTCCGGTAGAAAAAGATGCTATAAAACGAATGACAGGAATATGGCAGCATGTTTATGAATTGAGAATCCAGGCCGAATTTATTGGGGTTTTCATTCATCCCCTCTTTCAGTTTTCTGTATATCAGAAAAGTTTCTTGTTGAAATGCTGGGGTGGGGTATATTGAAGATTTTCTTTTTAGACAGAAGGTAACATTGCAACTTGTCTTCATATCTTAAGTAATTAGGCCAGAAAGTGAGTGACTCTCTGCTTTGCATTTTATATCTTCTGAAGGAAAGGGTGCTCATGGGTTCTGCTACATTCTGTTTAGACATGCTAGACTGGGCCCCTTAGGTAGCATAAGAAGTAGTACAACAATCAATGTTCTGAAAATGCGTTCTTTACTGCAAGTAACAAATAATGTGGTAAAAGAACTATTTTTCAGGGCTGGGGATATAGCTCAGTGGCGCAGCGCCTGCCTGGCAAGCTCAGTGTCCTGAGTTTGATTACCAGTACAAAAAAAAGAAAGAAAACCCAGAACTATTCTTCTTGGTAAAGACTGATTTTTTTAAAAAGCCACCCGGATTTGTCTTTTTTAGCCTAACTGTAATGAGAGAGTGATTTCTGTCTTCTTATGTTCACATGGTATTTAGAGAAACCACTCTGAAGTTGTTAGGCAGAACTAAAGCAATGTATTTCAGTGCAGATTAGGGGGCAGCTTTTACTGCAGGGCAGATTGGGGTGAGCTCTTTTTGCCAGAAGTAGTTCCTGGGTGTGCTACGCCAGCCAGCTCGCCCTCACAGCACAGAGACCTGGGCAACACACACATGAGGGAGGCGGTTATGCACCAGAAGTTGGAAAATGGACATTCATATGGGATTTTCTCATTTTCATAAGGCATGACATGTTCTTTGATTTTTTTATTTTTTTAAGAGTAGGAATAATTGATGGGCGTTGTGGCACACACCTGTAGTCGTAGCACTCAGGAGGCTGAGGCAGGGAGATCATAGTGAGTTCGAAGCCAGCCTGGGCTGCAAAGTGAGCTCAAGGCAAGCCTGAACTGCATAGCAAGACCCTGTCTCAAAAAGACCAAAGCAAAACAACAACAACAAAAAAGAGTAGGAAGTATTTATTCACAGAAAGCTTCTAAGAGGGCAGAAAAGGGGCCCAGAAAGTAGGTTATCCACTGTTTTGATTTAAAGCTCTTTAAAATTTAAATCCTATTCTCCCAGACTGTCTAAACATACTTGGCTTGCTGGTGGTGTGTGGAAAGAGGGCTGTTACTTTGGAAGGGTCCTGTGTGTTTGGTCTTTTTGAGACCAGGTCTCGCTACGCAGTTCAGGCTGGCCTTGAGCTCACTTTATAGCCCAGGCTGGTCTCAAACTTGCAGTGGTCCTCCTGCCTCAGCCTCCCGAATTCTGGGATTACAGGCATGCACCTCCACATCTGGCCTTGGAGGTGACTTTCTAATGAGAAGCCTGCTTGCTGGACACAGCAAGTTAATGCAAGGTTGCCAGGCTCACAAGATAGGTGGGATAGGGGAATGCCCACATTCTGCTTTGCTTAGTTTTACTTCCTCTTTCCATCTTGTCTCATTTGTTGAGGAGAATAATTTTATGGAATTTGTAGTTCCAGAGCTGGGCATGGTGGTGCACACCTGTAATCCCAGCACTTGGGAGGCTGAGGCAGGAGGATCCCTTGTGAGTTTGATCCCTGGCCTACAAAGTGAGCTCAAGGCCAGCCTCAACTGCATAGTGAGACCCTGTCTGAAAAAGACAAAATAAAATAAAATAATGGAATTTATAGTTCCAGTTAAATAATACATATGTGATTCAGCATGTTTTGACATAACTGCTTAAAATGAATATATTTGCTTATTTAGCAGTGTTACTCAGATTTGTAACTCCTCTCTGTTTAGCTCATTCATTCAGTCAGTTAGTCAGTCAGTCAGTCAGTCAGTCAGTCAGTCAGTCTGCTGTAGTATGACAGGAACCCAAGGCCTTCTCAGTGGGCTATGTCCCCAGCCCTTTTTATTTTCTCTTTGACTTTGGAGACAGTTCCCACTAAGTTGCCTGGGTTGGTCTTGAACAAAGGGTTCTCCTTCCCAGCCTCCCAGAGTCCTGGGGTTACCTGTATGTGCCACCACTCTGAGCTTTGAGTTACCGTTTTTAGCAGAACCATGTTTTGCAGGTAGTTTGAGCACACCCGGGTGAACTTACTTGGGTAGGCTTACATGAGACGCCTCCAGACACGCATCACTGTGAGGTCTGCCTGCCGCTGCTGGAGTGCTACAGTGGCAGTTCTGTTCTGTTTTGTTTTGGTACGGGGAGCTGAACTCAGAACCTTGTGCCTGCCAGGCAGCGGCTGTGCCCTGATCTATCTCCTTGGCCCTGACAGTTCTTTAGGTTCTTAGCTTGGTGTGTGAGTAGGATCCTTGCTTAGTTTTTTTCTGCTCTGTTACCTTCTTTTAAAGTTCTCATGAAAATTGATTGCTCTATTGTAAAACTTTCATCTGAAGTTTGATTTTTATTAATTTCAAGGAAAGCACGCCTTTTGGGACTCGACATTTGGATTTTTTCAGATAGCAGATAGGTGGTCACTTTGTTATGGAATGATCTGGGCTGGTAGATACTCAGTAAAACCTGTCAAGTCCTGACATTTGCCAGTGTCTGTCACTTACACTTGTGTTCCTGCCATGGCTTAAGAATCCCACAGCATGCATAGCATGATGTAGTAACTGCAAAAGTAGCTTGGGTCACCACTCAGATCCCTTCCCATAGCACACACTGGAGCCACAATGCCTCTGGAGTCTCTGTTTGTGCCTCTCTCTTCCCCAAAATTAGATTATTGTCACTTGCCCACATGTGGGTATATTGTTTATGTTAGGGGTTTGAGGATTAATGTTTAATTTTTTGTTTTGATCTTTCTTTCTTTCTTTTTTTTTTTTTTTTTGTAGTAGGAATTGAATTTAGTACCTCAGGCTTACCAGGCAGGTGCTGCACCAGTGAGCTATGTCCCTGGCCCATCTTTTCAAAATTTATCCACAGAAAAAAAAGCTTTTTCTTTCTTCATAAATATAAACCAGTACTACGAAAAATAAAATTCAATTTTGAGGGAGACACAAATAAAATAATCTCAAAGCACATGGAAGGGATCCGGTGAGTGTGGTAAGAAGACCATGGAGCACAGAAAAGGAAAAAGAAAAAGGTTGGTAGCATTCGTGCTTAGCACCATTCTTTTCGAAGATCAGAAGGCTCAGTTAGATGGACTCCCAGGCTCACAGGAATGCTGGGGACTCTGGCCAGGCCATTCTCTCAGGAGGAAGCCAAGGTGTGAACTTTCAAGCTGGTGCTAGAATTGGATCATAAAGAAGCTAGAGCTTTGTCCTTTAGCTACTGTCAAGCGAAAGGAAAACATCATTGCTCTGCAGCCTGTGGGCAGGGGGTAAATTGTGAGATTGAAGTTTTTCCCTACCAAAATTAAGTTTATTTCCAGAACTGATGGTAAAACTTCACATTTGCTTTGCTGCTGTTTTTGAGTCCTTGGCCCCGACCGTCTTGTACCCCTATATTTCTTGGTATGTTCCTACTCCTGATTTTTTCCCTGTGTCGTACTTACCAGTGACCACCATTAGTAGAGTTAGCATCTTCAGTAGAGTGTCTTTTGGGTTGTTCTTATTCCCAGGAAGAATTTTTGATCCACATTGAGATATACAGTAATGTTAAAAAAAGTACCAGATGCGATCAGAAGACTCAGCTGGAATCTTGGTTTGGCCACAGAGCTTTGCAACTAGGGTCAGGCTCTTAGCCTTGGAATTACTCTTTTGACGGTCTTGATCAGTGCCTCATGACTTAGTGATGGAACCCTTGACCCACCCACTTGCTTTCCAGTATACCGCCCAAACATCAGGAGTGTGGGAGCCCTCACAGAGCAGCTCACATTTCCTAGTGCTCTGGTCGAGTCTCAGCTGGGACCTTAAAGGTGTAAAAGCAGGAAAAGAAAAAGTAGTGCTAATAATTGTGTGCTGCATTCTTGATAGTACAATTACTTAGGATTACTCAGCGCTGTCTGATTTTTTATACTCAGTGACCTGTTGCATAGGATAGTTGGGTCCTCAGATTACTTGAGACGTGAGACAAGGGTTAAGCATGGGAGTCTTCTAGAGGTGCTATGTAAGTTATGATCTGTTTTCTGTATCACTTACTTCCCCAAAAGGTTAGTGTTGTGTTGCTGACTCATAGATGTGGAGCAGTTGCTCTATGAGGACACTTGAAGTACATGACCTAGGGACATTTGTGGGTTTATTGTGGGCTTATAAGTAGGTGTTCTTAAGTATTAAGGGAGTAGGACAGCACAAGAAATCGGAAGGGGCCAGTTGGCTTACTCACAGGCTGCTCTCCAGTTTTCTGATTATCTGCCTTCCATTTCAAGTAGGTCAGGCTAGAAGCTGTCATTTTACCTAGGGATTCATACTGGAGGGCAGTGATGACGAACCCATGGCATGTGTGCTGCAGCAGGTGATTGTCACTGAAAGCTCTAAAAGCTCTATCAGTGTTGCAAGGTGACTTTTCTGAATATTCAGGGCCAAGAAACCCTAAACAATTTTGGGCTTTTAAACACATTCTTTTCATTCTGAAATGACTTGTTACTTAGTCATGGTCATTCAGAAATTTTACACATGTACATGTGCGAGCGCATCTGTTAAAATAGATTAACTCTACCCACAGGTAATTCCCTAACCATTCTTGCCCTTACAAAAATAAATCCTCTGGCTCCTGCAGGTTTCTTAAGGAGGGTCATGGAGTTTCAGAGCTCTTAATTTCACAGTTTAAGGTTTATTTTCTGCAAGCCTCATCCCCTCCCAACACTGTGGATTGAATCTGGGACCTTCAGATTGAACTACAGCCCCAGCCTTTTTATTGTTTATTTTGAGACAGGATCTTACTGAGTTGCCCAGTCTGGGATTGAATTTGTAGTCTTCCTGCTTCAGCCTCCCAGAGTACTGGGATGTATACGCTTGTATCATTGTGCCTGGCTCAGTTTTTATATGTGAAATAACTTTAATCTACACATTTTTTTTTTAAACCACCAGTGCAGAGAATTGAATTGAGGGCTTCACTTAGGCTAGGCAAGTGTTCTATACTATTGGGGTACATAGGCAGCCTTGATAAACAGCACTTTCATTATTTTGTGTATATATGCTTAGTACTTCATTAAACACCAAAGCCTATCAATTTTTTTTTATTCATTCATGTTTATCATCAGTGCAACCAGGTGGAAATACCCAACTAAGCCAAGTTGAACGACACTTGGCAAAATGACTAATCAATGATCTTTAGTTAGAAAGCGTCAAGGGAAACCTATTTAGGACCATTCAGAACACCCAACTAGATGTTCTCTTTGCTTTGAGCACTTGATGATCATTTATTATTTGGAGCTGGGATGTAGCTCAGTGATAGAGTTCTTGCCTTGCATGCAGAAGGCCCTGGGTTCAATCCCCAGCACCCCCCCAAAAAAAAAATTGAAGCTACTCTTTAGATACAAAGTAAAGTTATACTGATTTTTTTTTCATCTCACCCAGCCTTACCGTCTACAATGTGAACATCTTCTTTAATTATAGGATGATTATCAGGACAAGGAAATTAACATGGATATAATAGCATTGGACTAAGGATTCCCTTTGAGTGTTAGGGTTGCTTGGGATCCCACGTTATTGTTTTTCCTAGGCATCCAACCATTTGTAATACCATTTGTAATGGTGTTCCGGTCTTTTTCTGTCATGTATAACCTTGACTTTTTTTTTTTTTTTTTTGAGTAGGAAAATTTATTGGAAAAAAGGAATGGGGAATAGGAATAACTCCTGAGATAGGAGAAGTCCTGAATGGGTTTCCCTTGACACTTTCTAACTAAAGATCATTGATGAGTTATTTTGCCAAATGTTCAACTTGGCTTAGCTGGGTATTTCCACATGGCTGCATTGATAATAAACATTTTGGGCTCTTTGTGAACTGTCTTACATTTTTTGTCTTTGGTTTTCTTTCACTTTTGGGAGCTTTGTATATGTTGTGTAGGTTGCAAATACTTTTTCCCACTTTGATCAGTTTTCTTTTGATTTTCTCTATACTGTTTTTTAAATGCAAAACTTGTTTTTATATAGTCAAATCAGTCCTATAAATTCTTCTGATTTTGAGAGTTAGAAAGCAGATATGTATCAAAGCAGATATCTACCCAGTTATCTAGCACCGGTTATTAAAATAAGGTTGTGTGTAGCATAGTAAATTGAGATACCAGTTTTGTCAAGTATTGTTTTCACATATATTTTGGATTGGCTTTTCTGTTTTGTTGTTATGTTGTTTATTTATATCCTAGCACCTTGTTCTTAATGTGGGGCTTCATAACACATTTTAGTGTTGGATAGAGCTAGATCAGTGGTAGTGAACCTATGACATACGTGCTGACCTGGGCCGATTCTGTCTTTGAAAGCTGTAAAAGGTTTGCCATCTCTGGACTAGATCTTCCCTTTGATGGTTGATTTTCCCTTGTGAACTTTAGTTTTAATTTGTTTTGTTCCATAAAATAACATGTTACTATTTATGTTAGAATTACGCTGAATTTGTTAATTAAGCTATGGAGAAAATCCATGTTAAGATTTCCTGCCTAAAAAAATGAGTTTTTTTTTCTCATTTGTTCGTTTTCACTTGTGGATCCACCCACAAGTGCTTGAAAATTTTCTTCATACAGATTTTGCAGTTTTATTATTTTTTCCTAGCACTTAATCTTACAGATATATATGGCACTCTGTTCATTAAATAATAGAGCTTGCACATCCTTTTTATACATTTTGGCTGATCCTTAAAAATTGATCCTAAACGGTATGGTGGCACACATCTGTAATCCCACCACTCTGGGAGGTGGGATTATACTTCAAGCCCAGCCTGGACAGTTTAAAACAGAATCTCACCATGTAGTTCAGGCTGGCCTTAAACTCATAGCAGTGCTCCTGCCCCAGCTTTACAAGTTCTGGGATTACAGCTGTGTACCACATGCCTGCCTTACAAGGTTGATTTAATGATATAGGTGCCATTGGTATCATATTCCGTGTTAATAAATCTTAGGGAAGAAACCATATGATTGACTCCAAGACTATGGTTATGTTTTCAACTAGTACGTTTAATGAGGGGGAAAAAGTAAGGCTTTTTCACTGAGATCAGGAACCTGGCAACAACATCCGTTATTTTTACTACATTCTACTTGTACCAGAGGTGTAGTGCAATCAGAGGTATAAGAAAGAATAAAAATGTAGCAGAACTTTTTGTTTGCACATGATAGCATGCCTAGCAAAGCTCCTAAGAATGAATGAGGAATCTCTGTAGGCCAGGTGTAGTGATCTGTGTCTGCAGTCCACTGTAGCAGTCAGTTACTCAGGAGGTTGAGGCGAAGGATCACTGGAGCCCAGGAATATAAAAGTAGCCTAGGCAAATAGCCAGACCCTGCCTCTTAAGACAGACAAACAGTGGAGCATAAATTAAGCGAGTAGTAGGCTATAAAATTAACATACAAAAATTAGTAACCTTCATGAACCAGAAACATTAAGCAAATAGAGGACATAAAGGTAGAGATCTAGTTCCAGTGTCATAGTAATATATCTGCTGATATGCTTCAATTCCCACTGTTTTTTTGTTTCCTAAACCAGTTACTTTGCTCTCCCCAGAGATATTTGGCAATGTCTAGAAACACTTCGGGTTGTAACTCTGTGTGTGAGGCCAGAGATGGTGCTGACTGCTATCTGGTGCAGAGCAGAGTCACATTCAGTTCAGCACATTAGTGCTGCTGACCCTCCTGAGCCCTGTCCTGGCCATGTCTGACTTCCCATGCCTGTGTTTAGGGTTGTGGAGTGCTAGGGCTTCTGTACCTTTAATTAATTATCCTTCAGAGTGAGATATAAAATAATCAATTTCTTTGGCAATGGACACTAATAGAAGTGTATGCTAATAGAAGTAATGATTTATTTTACATGGCATGGAATACAATACAGAGTTTCATAATTGTGCTTTAGCATCTTTAGGAGGTAGGTGATACTCTCCCTATTTAACTGATGAGGGAACTTATTTCCTGTGGTTTCTGGACTAAACCCCCTAGAATGGATGGGTAATAAGTTTTAGAGTAAGTTCATTGTTCAACTATAAAAATGGTCTTTCCCTTTCCCAGAAGCTGACTTTAGTTCCAATTATGTCCTGGATGGTGGGTTGTTGTGGGCCAGGAAGGTTAAGGACCATGTGTGTGTTTTCTTTGAACTGAATCTCAGTGCCTAGTAATGGTAGATATGCTGTTGTATTTCCAGTAGAACTTCTCTCTGGTGATGGAAATTTGTATATATTAGTTATTGGGCATGTATTTAAATTTAATTAAAATTTAAAATTCTGCTCCTCTAAGTTGAATCAACCAAGTTTAAAACACTTGATAGCCCTGAATTATTTTCTCCTCTTTAGTTTCCAGAGGGGCTTTAAGTCAGTATTACTGATACTTGATTTTAAAATTAGAGATGATATGAGTGCATCTTTGCTACTGCCCGTTACTGAGGCTTTGATTATAAAGTCCTTGCGGGAAAGGAAGGCTATAGTTTTAAAATGTCTTGGTAGAAATATTTTTCATGTCAAACACTGCAGCCATGACCTGAAGTCCTTCTCAAGGGGAGTGTGTCCTCCGGCTTGCAGGGAGAGCGAAACGGGAACCCTTGCCTCTCCCTCTCACCTCATTGCAGCCCTGGGCTTCTATTTGACACCAGCGATCCCTTCATACTGTGGAGGGAGATGGAGCGCCTCTGCTGCTTGCATGTGTTCCTCAGGAACCCTGCAGCGTTCGTGTGTAGTGGGTGGGAAGTTGGGCCTTGTTCCCCATTGTAACATTTCTAGCATTTACATCGGGTTCTTGGTGCACAAAAAAACTGTTGCGTAGTATTGCAGAGTATTCAGCTACAGGGAAAGTTTTAGTGGTAGTTGAATCTAGGAACTTTGCTACTCTTTATCGCAATATTTCTGTAGGAAAATGATTTCTAACTTATAGCCAGTGTTACCTGAAAATCTGGGAACTGTTTGAATATTAGAGTTGGTCTTTATGTAACTACTTTTAATTTCTGTAGGTTTTAATTTCCAAGGAGTTTATTTCTTGTGTGTTAAAGAAAATATTGATCTGTCAGAAGCTATATTCTGAAGAAATGTGTGATGCTGTTCACTTTAGCTTTACCAGTTATATTTTTCTGCCTATCATAATTAACCAGGAAGGGGCCAGTGAAAGATTAATTTAGACTTAATTTTTCATCAAGTATTTTCCCTGTGGCTTTTATTCTTCCCCTCTTATTTTCAGTTTGCTTAACATCCTTTTCTCATAGTCCTGCCTCCAGTTTATCTCTGTGGCTTAATTGATTTCAGTTTATTACCAAAATGGTGAAATAAAAGCACTTTCAGTTGCAATGTTAAGTATTGAAACAGGCATAAAACAAAAAAACTGAATTAGCAGTCAAGTATGGAATTCCTAGCCATGTTCTGCATGCACCACAGATTTAGTTACATGTTTCCTCCCCTATTCCTCCATTAATATTTTGGTTTGCAAAATAATTGAGAGCATTACTGATGTATTTTTGCCTTTTTTTTTCCCCAGAGGGAAGTGTAACATCTCCCATTTTTCTGACATATTTGCTGCTAGAGAATTTAAAGCCCGAGTGGACTCATTTTTCTACATATTAGGCTACAACCCTGAGACAAGGTGAGTGAGTCACTTGTGCCCGCCCAGTGAGAGGTCTGTTCCTCCCCTCGTGTGTGTGTGTGTGTGTGTGTGTGTGTGTTGCCTTGTTAAAAGGACTCAGTGATTTTACAAAATTTGTTGGCTACTCATTTATTTTGTTCATTCCTGGTCACAAAATCTAGGGAACACTCACCAAAATATCTGTAGTAAGATTAGTAGGACACAGGTACATCCTGTTCTCACCACCTAGGAAGAATGGATGCCTGTTAACAGTTAAGATTATTATAAGTAAGTGGAAAGAAATAGGGTAAAAATAGTTTTACAGGAATAGTTTTCTTTAATGTCTGTAATAGACTGTTTTAACACAAGAATTTCTGTAAGAGTATATGTGTCTATATCTGCTTTGTATTGATCATGTGACTGTTTTATTATGTATTTATTTTTAGTTATGTATTTAATTTATTTATTTTGGAGGAGGTACCAGTAATTGAACTTAGGACCTTGTGCTTGCCGGGCAGGCGCTGTGCCGCTGAGCTGTCTCAGTGGTTTTAACTGTGTACCTTAAAAACAAGAGTGTTAGCAAGTTACCAAGTAAATTGTGCTATGGACTTCGAAGACTTGTGTAAAGATGTGAATATTTAGAAAGAAAAGGGATGCTTGGCTCGAGGACTTTTACTTCATTGTAAATTAAATATAAATGCAAAATGATAATTATTTAATGAGAACATTTTTTAGAAAAGGTTTTCTTCTAAGAAACCACAAATAAAGTTCAGAAGTATTCTTCAGCTGTCAGCTAGGATTGCTAAGAGGGAACATGTTCTGCTGTGGTTCTGTGAAGCTGCACGGAGCACTGCTGGTGCATATCTGTCAGCATGCAAGTGTCTTCCTCAACACCGTAGACCCTTGATGACCCCTGGAGGGTAGTAGAACAGTGTTTACCTGGTTTTGCTTATCTCTAAGCATACCTTTTCCCCCTTTACTATGCAGTGACATTTGAGCTTTACCTTTCATTTTGAAAGGGTATGAAGTCGGAGGCTGAGGCAGGAGGATTGTTGAGTTTGAGACCAGCCTGGGCCACTAAGTGAACTCGAGGCCAGCCTGATCTGCACAGTGAGACTGTGTCTTGAAAAAAGTGTAAAATATATATATATATATATATATATATATATATATATATATTCATTCATTCTAGGTAAAGTGTGGAATGCTTGAACTTAGATTTCTGTGTAGTTACAAAGGAATTGGATGCTATTTTAGTGATGCCATATTTATGTAACTGTGATGAATACTTAGATTTTTTTAATGAATTGATTACAATACATCTTTCTTTCTTTCCCTCCTTCCCTCCCTCCCTTATCAGGGATTGAACTCAGGATCTCGTGCTTCCTAGGCAGGCACTGTGCGCTGAGCTATATCCCTGGCCCTGCCTCTTTCTTTTAATAGTTCAGCTCTTAGATTCATAACAACTGACCAAATTTTTTCTACTAGTTTTAGTTATATATGTTTTTTTGGACAACCTTTTTTTTTTTTTGAACACAGGGTCTTACTGTGTAGTTCAGGCTGATCTTGAACTCACTGGGTACTCCACTTTGGCTTTAGACTTGGAGTAATTCTCCTGCCTCAGCCTCAGTTTGTTGAAAACAGTATGTGACTAACCTGTGTCAAGTACAGATGTTACATGTTTGTGTCTTCTTTTTTTGTTGTGTGTTGCTGGCATTCAGGGCAATACCTTTATCAGTGTGGTGAGCCCCATCCACTTTTTCTTTTCTTTCACTGCTGAGGATTGAACTCAGGGCCTTATGTATGCTAAGCCAGTGCTGTAGGCCCTCAGCCCTCAGTTTTGTTTCAGAGGTGGTTAAGTATGCTATTGAAGGATATTGTTTGTTTTTCACTGATGAAAAAGAGCACAGAGATGTGGTGATAGCAGATTCACAGAATCTATACCTTGAACCACTTCTTTTAGTGTTTTGAACTTCCTAGATACTGTTTTCATCTGTACTTGTATTCTCTACATCTACCTTGTATTTGGTATATTTTCAGAGATTGAGAGGTGCTGGATGAATTAAATTAAAGAAATATTTGAATTTTTATATACAAGTTTCAGGTGGGTCTGAGATTTTTCCCAGTGAAATGTGGAGGCCAATGTGGTTACTGCTGTGGCTAACTGGTCTCATTCTGAACTCCACTGTTTTGCTCTGAACTCACAGCTGCTCTGATGACCACAGAGTGTATGTGACTTAACAGGCACCACTCTGTACTCCTTCACCTGAGCATGCTTTCTTCCTTTAGTTTATTTAACCCTGTAGAACCTTAGTGAGCTTGGTATTATCTGTATGAAAAAATAAGGGAATTTATATATTCAACATTTAAGGCATACTCTTGGTAAATAGGTTAAATACTCTGTACCCCTAACCTATGTGGCTCCAAATATATTGTTCTTTTATGATTTCATCATAGATTAGTTTACATACAATTTAGCTGTGTTGGAAAATAGAATTTAGTTTTTTTGTAATGAAACTCAGTTTGCTCATTAAAGAAAAACTTTACAAGTATGAATGATATGCAAACTGAAATACTGTAACATCACTCTGTAGCCCACGTTTATACTACTTTCATGAATATCTGTGTATAGAGACATGTATGTATCTATAAAGGTTATTCAAATAGTTTGTGTGTACAATATATATCATCATACATTCCTTTATTACTCTTACCTGGCTTATGAGAAATACCATGTTATTGAAAGTTCTATAAACATATGTGTAATAGATCAAGGGATGGAGGCACATACTTGTAATCTTAGTACTTGAGAGGCTAAGCTGGAGAGTCACTGAGTTTGAGGCCAGTTGGGGCTACATAGTGAACTCAAGATCAGCCTGGAATACGTAGCGAGACATGTCTCAACTCAAATGTATATTTGTAGTAACTACCTATCACTTGGATGTCCTGTAATTTATCTTTTTTTCATTTCATATTGTTGGAAATTTGTGGTTTGCCCAATATTTGATTATTCTAAATAACAAAGGGAATATCTTTTTCAGTGTAAGTTTTTATACTTCAGATGCAAAGTTAACAAATTCCTTGAGACATTAATAATTTGTTTCATGAAGTCCCTTTTTTCCATTGGCCTTAGCTTATGATGTTTTTGTAGCTTTTGAGGACAAGCACCTACAGCTGGGTATAAATATTTTCCTGTTTGCTTTTTGTCTGTAATCATATTTGAATTTTCAAAAACAATGATAGTACACTTGCCTCGCGTACATGAAGCTCTGCACTTGATCGCCAGCACCAAAAGAAACATTGTCACACATGGTAAATATTAGAGACAGCTGAGAGTGTATTTGGAAACATGGCCTCCTGATGTTTAATGAACTTCAGTAACATGGGACAAAGCCCAGATTTGATAATTTCAATAAGCTTTTCAGAAAATCCAAGCAGTAAGCTGGTCCTCTTGCAGCTCATCCCAAGGGCAAGATGTTTGCTGGCCTCCTTAACAGATAGGAGGCCTCGATTGCAAGGGCTTAGGAACAGAACACACTTTACAAGTTGAGGACCATGAAGCACTGCATAAAATCGTGAACTAGATAAGATTTCCCGACCTAGGGAGAAATGACAAGGGTACTTACTTCCTTAGGATTCTAAAAATTCAGGGACCTAAGGATGAGAAGGTCATATAAAAAGTAGATTCATTCAGTGACACCTAGCCCCACTGACACCTGGCAGAAGCCTGTGTGGTATGTGTTTTGGAGGCCTGCACTCTCCTTCCGAGTCCTGTAGTCTCTACAGGTAAAATACCTTGAGTGTTGAGCTGCCATAGGAAATGACAGATACTGGAAGGAGCCGGGCACCGTCAGCAAGGTCGGGTGAATCAAATGATGATGTACCGAGTATTAGTGTTAGTATTAACGACAAGTATTAGTAGCTTCCTTTTCTCTCGCTTGAGCAACAGTTGAAGGGAAGTATCCTAGTCTGTTACAGGGCTTTAGGGTCACCCCTGCAGAGCAGAGGGCATGCACGCTGCTGCCCTCTGTTGCAGCTGTTCTTTTGTTTTTCAAGATGGCAATGGAGTCGTGGCCATCAGGGAGACAAGTATCCTTGTCATTTCTCCCTAGGTCGGGAAATCTACAGTTCAGCCTAGTAGAGAGAGCAAGTACCTAAATGTCCTGTGCTTTCTCCATTTAAAGGCATTTTCATAGTTTGCATAAAATACTATCTTTTCATCTTATTAGGCCAAAAGAAACAAATCAGACTCAGCATTTTACAGGTAGAATCTACCAGTGGTTCTGAGAACAAAAAAGCAGAGTAGGCACTGTAAATCGTTTATGAAACAAGGAAGTCTATACACTAAAACCAGAGGCATATATAAAATATTAGCAGATGGAATCCTAGCAAAGCATAAAAAATGTACATGTCCAAGTTCTTAGTATACAAGTGTCTTAATATTAATTTATCTGTTAACTTACTTTACCATTTCATAATTGAAGAAGAAAAATATGCAGTTATCTTCATGTGGAAAAAGCAAAGATTCCTATATCCATTGAGACATGAAAAAGAAAATATGAGGATTAGGAATAAAGAAATGAAACCTTATCAGTAAGGTATAATGATTTCTACCATAAAAATTTGGGAAAAGCTGCAAACAAATTGTTAAAACTAAGGAGATAAGTCAGGAAGTTTATTCACACACACACACACACACACACACACACACACACACACACCCTGTTTCCATGTAAAAGGGACAGTTAGGAAATGAAAATTAAATTGTTTATAGAAATTTCTCTTCTTTTAATGTGAACACATTAATTAGAATATGTATCTTCTAAATAATAATATATTTTTCATGTGTTTTCTGTAGAATTTCCTGAATGTTATCATTGGTATTTTTTGTTTTAAAATTTATTAATAAGCAAAATATTTTAGACGTTCTTCTATTTTTGATAAATAGAAAACTAAAAACATAAGCATTTTCCATGTTACAGGTCTTTCTTTATCTTTAATAGATGTGAATAGTGTACTCACTAAATGCTAAATGGGCAAAGTGGTGTTTCAGTTTTTATAGAATACATGCTTTAAGTTAAAAGCCCGTGTGTATATTATATTCATTTTCACTCATGTATTCAGGAGTGCTTGCTTTTACTTGTCATTGACTAGGAGTTCATAAGAAGGAAGAGGGGTGTGCAACCCAGAGACTGAGGTGCCCCAGGCCCCAGCAGGAGGCCAGTGCAGCAGTTGGGCACAGAGTGCCCAGGACAACGTATGCCTGGCGCAGCAGCGGCAGGCGCTGGCTGAGGAAGTGGAGTGCTGACAAGAATGAGGTCTGGGGGGAGGCAGCATCCGAAAACAGGCGGCGTCGGGGTGCAAGAGGGTGAGGTAGAAAAGGCAAGGCCCCTCCCTAAGTGCCGAGCTTGTTACCGAAGTTCTTTATGTAAGGCAAGGGTGGTCAGAGGAAATAGCCTGTTAAAAGCACCGCAGGGCTTCACTGAGTTACTAGTTTTCAGGTCCCTCAAGATGCCCTTACAAGGAACAGGACTGTGGCCATGCCTGAGCTTGGAGCACACTGGGAGTGGGTGTGAAGTGGTAGCAGCAGTGGTGGGATTGGGGCCCCATTGCACAGGTAGCTGGCAGTCCCTCGCTGCCTCCCTATTCTTTTTTTTTTTTTTAATTTATTTAAAAATAAAAGAATGAAAACATTAAAAACATCCATTTATAAAATATCATGAGAACAATACAAGCAATACTGAATTACAGACAAAGTGATAGGAAACTAACAATGGTTGTTGTATTACTTATTGATACCTTCAAAAGTGGCTTCTCAGGTGCCTCCCTACTCTTATCCTCAGAGGCCATGAGAACTGGTGGGTGAGGGCCAGGAAGGGTGTTTGTTTTAGGCATTTTTAAAACTTGTCAGTATGGGAATTTGAGTTATGAGATTAATACATGGTAATTTTCATATCTTTTACTCAGTTCATCAACTGCCATATCTTTTAGTTTTATTGTTTTGTGTATAAGATTTTATTACTTTTTTAACAGATTTGCTTTATTATATCTCTTGGCCATATTACTGTGTGTATTTGCTGTCCCTGCTTTGTTACTCCTCTTGTGGTGGTCCAGTGCCCGCCCCCTTTTTCTTTGAGAAAGGGTATCGTGTGTCTCTCAGGCCTCGGCTCATAGGGCTCTGCTGCCATAACTGGGTTACAGATGTGTGCCAACACACCCACCTAATGAAGTATTTCCTTTTCCTGAACCACTTGAAAATGAATGACACATCCAGCTCCTTTCTCCCCAGTACTTCACTATGTATTTCCAAGACAAAGAATGTTCTTTTATGTAACCCTGGTATGATTAGCAATATTAGAGAAATTTAACACTGATATGGCCAAAATCAGGCCATGTTCAAAGTAAATGGTTATTTCTTTAATGTCGTTTGCCTTGTTTTGTTCTCATAGCAGTCTGCTCCTTGTGTTTTTCATGACACTGACCTTTTTGAAGAGTAGGAGCTAGTTTTGTCAAGTGATCTTCAATATGGATTTGTGCAGTATCCTCACGACTTGATAACATATGGAGTTCTTACCAAGGAATAATGTATAAGTAACAGTGTGCCCGGAGGGTTGGGAGACCCCAGGTAGCATGGTGCATACACTGCTTGCCTGAGAGGAACTCACAGTCTGATGAGAGATGGGGCCCAGAATACGCGGCGAGAAGAAAGGGTGTCTGTCGCAGTGCTCCTGGGATGCCAGTGTTTACAGAGGAGCTGGTTGCCATTGTGGAAGAGAGGGTGTGAAGAAGTTGCACACAGCCAGGGTGTGATGCCACTGAGGGGAGACAGCAGCTGTCCAGCTGGCACCTGAGACAGTCATGAAGTATGGGCACCAAGAAAGCCAGTGAGGTGCATAGCAGCAGCTGGGGATATGAGGACCCAGTACCACAGAGCAAAGCCATGGCTGTTTGGCACTGTGCCCTTGGTAGCACCCAGGGAACCAATGATTTTGAAATGTATTTCTTTGACTTGCTATGAGTAATCATTTTTATATAGAATTCCCTGTAACAGTTCCTGTGGGTTTTCAAAGTTAGGATGAGTTTATCTAATTCCTGTTACTGGGCATGGTGGTGCATCCCAGTAATGGCAGCACTTGGGAGGCTGAAGCAGGAGGATTGCTGTGAATTCAACACTAGCCTGGGCTACAAAGTGAGCTCAAGGCCAGCTTGAACTGCATACCAAGACCCTGTCTTAAAAACAGAAAAGAAAACCAAAATAAATAAATAAATATGTTAATTTCCCACAGTGGGCATTTTCCACAAGAAAAGATTTGATACAGTTTTTGTTTTTAATGCAGCCTTTTGAAAAGAAATTCTGCACTGGTCTTACTCATTTTATTTCACTAGGGGTTTTAATTCTATTACTTTGGTTTTTAGAAAGAAATATTCTCTAGATCATTGGTGGCCAACCTGTGGCACACATGCAACAGCAGGCTGTTTGTATCATTAAAAGCCCTAAAAACAGCTCAGCGTCACTGGTCTAGACTGTTTCCAGGCTCAGTGGTTCTCTGATGTGTTATCTTACATACCAATAAGGAAAATACTCTTCTAGCTTGTAGACACCTATTACATGTATTGAATGTTTGGCATTGCTTTTTCTATTTCTTTTTCTTTTTACCCTGTCCCCTATCCTTTGTCCTGTCTTCCTTTTTTTTGCGACAGGGTCTCATTATGTAGCCGAGGCTGGCCTTGAACTTGACGTGATCCTCCTGGCTCAGCCTCCCTAGTGATGTCATTAGAATGTGCACCACCACACACAGGTTGGTTGCTTATATTTTATCCATTACTTTTCAGCAGGGTAAGATTTATTGTCTCATGGTTTTAGACTTGACTTTACAGTGTAAACAGGCGTACCATGGATGTGAAGTTGGTTCTTTGTGCTGTGGGCGTCTTGAGGACACGGAATATTCTTTTGAACAGATTTTCTTGACTCTCTGGGCACTAAAATTGGGATTGTCCTTTCTTGTCCACCTTGTCCTCTATAGTTTTGGGATGCTCAAGTCCTCGCTGACACAAAAGTTCTCTCTCTGTTTGCAAGTAGAAATCAAGCCTGTACACGAAGCTGTGGTGGGCAGTGGTTTGCTGCTCCTGGGACGCAGAGGTTGGCGAGAGGACATAAAATGAGTTTTTAAGGGTTTTGACAGAACACATCTTGGCTAGTACTGTGAGCAACAGTGGTACTTTATACAGCTCCATTTAGCTAGGATAGAGTGAGCCTGCATATGTGGCATTAGAAATGTTTCTGATTAAACTTGGAGTGAATTCAGCTTCCTGGATTATGCTGTAAGGATTGGCCTGAGAGTGTTGAGTCAGGAGACTCCTATGAGGCTTTCAGTGCACTAGGATTTGTGATACAGTGCTATGTGACTTCTTCATTTGAGCCTTCTGGCCCTTATTATTACAATTACATTTCTCAAGCTAGACTGGACTGGGCTAGTATTACTTTAGGAAAGGTGTTAATTTTATTGATTTTCAAGCTTCAGCTGTAAGAGTGATTAAGCTCTTTGCATAATGTATATGTTCTATAGCCATCCTGTTTGCAATACTGTCTTCTTTGTGTCTGTATCTGTGTGACAGTGCCCAGCACCCTGTAGCCTAAATGTTTTCAAAAAGAATTTTATAGGGCTGGCCCTGTAGTTCAGTGGTAGAGCACTTGGCCAGTGTGCATAAGGCCCTAGCCTCCACCCTCAGTACTCATGGGTAGGGCTGACTTGTGAGGTTTCTCCTAACTGAGCAGCTGCTGCTGTGTTTTTAAATGTGTTGCAGTATTTCTGGTGATTAATATTATGGTAGTCATTTCTATCTGTGTGTTTGGTTTCGTTTTTTGGAGATCTTGTGATTTAAACCACCATTTCCTTAAAAATAAAAAAAGATGAAGCAAAACTTGGTGTGTTGACAGCGCAGGGCATGAAGTGGGGCCTCTCCCTGGCTTAGCTCGCGGAGGGAGCTCCCTGGTGTTGGCCGTCTCAGATCCCCTTTCGGAGGCCCCACTTCCCTGCACACTAGCTTGGTGTGTGGGGAGAAGCTGCAGTCTGTTGGCTGGGCTTTATTTACGGAAACAGCAGGGTTGAGATGGATTGCGACTGGAGAGACAGTGTGTGGATGAGGGAGGGTCACAGCACATGCTCAGTGCTGTCAGTGTGAGGGAAGTTTCTGCGTTCTGCGTGAAGGCTTAGGTCATAGCACAAGCTCAGTGAAAGCTCTCTGAGGTCTCTCAGACTGCATGTGCCTCCATTTTGAGTAGTTAGAGTAGAAAAGGGCAGAGTTTTAGCTGTAAGAAAAGATACAGGAAGCGAGCTAGACTCAGCAGAGCCTCTGGTAGACATGGATGACCCACTCAGCCCCTGCAGGTAGGCTCTTTTCCTCTAGCCTCAGCAAAACAGTGACGGGTTTTGCTACGCTTTCTCACTTCTGAAGATGTTTGTGGATCATTTCACCATTCATAGTGCATGTTCCCGGGAACCTTCGACTCAGCCTGGCTGGCCATGTAGGTGGTGTTGTGGAGCATAAAATCAGGGTTCAGAATGGCATCTACCCGGAGATGCATTAAGAAGATGTAGAATGTGAGGCTTTGTGGCTCTTCTGCCCTTGTCCTCTTAGCTTTTCCCCTTACCTCTCCCTCTCAGTGTGATTGTAGCCTGAGTTGAACTGGGTGCGTGTTGCTGAGTTTGTCTCTGTTTAAGACCTGCAGAGCAAACCTGCAGGCCTCATTGCCTGTGTGCCTGGTAGGGGATGCCTGGGCCTGAGAGCAGTTCTGTTTGGATGTTTTAGGAAGGGTGGTAGGTGGGCAGCTATTGGTTGCTTTGAAGGTGGGTGGAACTTGTTTTAATTGAGAGCCCGTTTGCAAGAGCAAATTATAATTCTCGTGATCTTTCTCTGAAATCTGACACAGGCAGTGATACTTGTCGATTATGGTTGCAATGGTATCACCTTAAAATGGAATTTTTGGAAAAGTAAAAGGTCATATCATACCAGTTTCTTGTGTGCTATTGCTTCAGAAGGAAACCAACCCTTCTTCATTTTGGAGTTTATGGAATATTTCTTGGCATTTGTTGAAAAACTGTACACACTGACATTTGTGTTAGAAGTTGAGGTTTCATGTATTCTGTTCATTTTAGTTCACTCAATTTTGGAAAGCATTGCATTTGTTGTGTTTGGATGTTTTACTGTGTGACATCGGAGTTCTGTAGAAGCAGGGAGATTGGTGCCTGAGGAGGCAGAGATGTTGATGTGGCCACTTTTGGGGTTCATGGCATGAGGGCAGATGCTGGTCATCTGTACCTTGGAGAGGTTATGCTCTTTGTACCTCACATTTGCAGAGAAGGCTTAGACGGATGGCCAGTCTGCAGAAGCAGATGTAGGACAAGTTGGATTCTTACTCAAGCACGGGTACTAAGTGATGTTTTATATTATATTGGTTATTCCTTGTTTGTTCTCCCCCTCTTCTTTAGATAGGGTTTAGAAAAATCTCTGACTCAGCACCCAAGTTTTGTGCACCTGTGAGGGTGGAAGAAAGCATACAACCTAGAAGAATGGGGAAAATTCTCATAGGTGAGCGAGAAAATTGCCTGTGTGTTGGCACAGTGGAGAAAGCGTTCCAGTCAGCTCCTGGTTAGACAGTGTGAAGTTGGAGCTTTGTGTGGCCAGCTCCTCTCTGAGGCAGCTACTGCTTTTGGTGGGAAGTTTTTAGCAAGGCCCATGTTGGTGAATTCTAGTCACTGGAAATACTCCTGAACTATATAGTCTGCATTTACACAGGTTTAGTTTTGTGGTCATGATAGAGAGATAAATTACAAAGAAAGAATTTGAGTTGGTGCATTTGTTACTGCTTTTATGATCTGCTTTTCCATTTGTGTGAGGGCTTTCTTCCTGCTAGGACCGTGCTGATTTGAGCATTGGTTTTGGAAGTTTGGACCATGTACCCACTTTTACCCATACTGTAGTATTGGTTCTTAAACTTATATTACTCCATTTAGAAGCACCTATCCTCCTTTTTACCTTCTTTTAAGAAAACCTGCCCTTTCTCTAACCTGGAGAAACTGAACGCTGCAGCACTTCCTGGTCCAAGACACGTGTGTGATCTGGGCAGAGCTCACAATTTAGGCAGGGAGACTCAGTGTTTGAGTATTGGCAAGAATCCACATTTTCTCATATAGGATCTTTACCTCTTCTTAAGCTGTCTTTACATGTAGCAAATCAGACGTGAACAGGAAGCTGTACTTGTAGCCAGGTCAGCTCTGGATCTGGTTTCTCCTGCATGTGGCTGACCTGGCTGCGCCTGCTGTAAAACTGCAGCCGTGGAGTGTGTGCAGCAGTTGCCCATTTGCTGGTGAAGACTGGGGGTTTCTGGCTGCGATCAGCAGTGTGCTCTGTGGTTGAGTCCTTTCCCTGTGTTGTACATCCAGTAAAATCAGTCATCATAGTGATTTCTTGTGTGGCATGCATTTGCTCTTTATCTTTCTGTCTTGGGAAAATATCTTTGGGAAGTACCTTGCCAGCTCCCCATCTCCTGCTCCAGGGCTGGGCTTCTGTTCTCCTGAAGGAGGTGGAGGTGAAGCAGCAGCCCGTGGAAGTTAACTCTATTGGATGGTGAAGATGTGGGTCTGTTGTACTTTGCTTACTGCTCTTGTCCATTAGCACTTGCAAGTGGGAGGAAACATGAGAGAATCATAGAAAGTTTATGCTTCAGCAGGAACATGGACACTCACAAGCTGTGAGACTGTCATTCGTCTTTCAGGCCCTGTGGTAGACTCTTAGATCAGAGTCTGAGTTGAGCCTTGCTTGTGAAATGCTCTTGTGTCAGCACACAATTCACAGTCTGTCTTGGGTGGAAAGCTCGGTGCACTTGCTTGTGTTTCACCAACACTTCCTTCCTAATCTCTTGATACAGCTCTGATTCTCACCACTCCTCACCTCCTATCTAGTGTGTTCACTGATTAGATGACTCCAGTATACCTCAGCCCTGGCATTTACCGTGTCTGCGATTCATCAGTTATTCTTTCTTCCTGATCTTTTTTTCTTCTGAATTCATTTTTCCTTTTCCATTTTACTTTTTGGTCATTACTGAACTGAGTTGTGTCTTTCTACCAAGAAGAAAATGCTTTAAAATAAGTGTCTGGACCAGGGGTATAGCTCAGGAGCAC
The DNA here is from genome assembly GCA_004027595.1 of Dinomys branickii. Lineage (NCBI taxonomy): Eukaryota > Metazoa > Chordata > Mammalia > Rodentia > Dinomyidae > Dinomys > Dinomys branickii. The sequence goes on along the minus strand of PVLD010001301.1, from coordinate 29,330 downwards.
AGTGCATGCCTGGCAAATGCAAGGTCCTGAGTTTGATTTCTGGTAAAACCTCCGCCCCCAGAAAAAGTCTGACAGATAGAGTGAAAAGACTGGAAGTACTGGTTAAAACAGGGCTTGAAATGATGTATGCATTCATGAGTTTTCTGAGCAAGCCCAGATCATTAATAATAACCTGTATCACAGCTTCTGAGGAATGTGGCACAGGTACTTGAATATATGTTTAAAACAAATCTGGGGCTGGGAGTGTAACTCAGTGGTAGAATGCTTGCCTAGCATGCACAAAGCCCTGAGTTCAATCCCCAGTACCCCCCAAAAGAAAAAAATCCCACAGATCTGATAGCATCTTTATACTCTGCTATATGATACATTGAGTTTAAGGTAAAATATTCATTTAAATTCATCTGGGATAATTTGAGGTCATATCAAAGATCTTAGAATGTACCTTATTTGTGATTATTGGACTTGAAGCTCCTGAGACAGGGATCATGCTTGTTCTTACAATTTCAGCTCCTAACAAGAGTAACTAGTAAATGGGTCTTTGATGTACATGTTTGGTAAGTAAACAACGTGCAGTGTAGAGGAAAGGCTAGATTTAGAGCCACACAGTGTTCAGACCCCACCAAAGAAATGATTTTGGGTGAGCTGCTTGTCTCCTCTGGATCTGTAGTTCATAAGAGATAAATTTGAAGGCAGCGTGAAAGTGCTTGGCCCAGAGGTGCATACTGCGTTAGTGTTATTAATTCCAAGGCCAAGTCTGCAGTATCTTGGAGACATGATTATGTCAGCAACACCTTTATTGTTTAAGATCAACCTGGTCAACTGTGATGGTGTTAAGAATTGTTTTAATAATTAAGGCCATGACCAATATGTTCAACTACTCATTACTGATCTACTTTCTTATTCTATATGAGTGCTTTGATTTTATGTTTTCTGAAATCTTGGTTTAGATGAATCTACTTCCCTGTCTTGTAAAGTTTCATGTATTTAGCTTGAAATGTTTTTTGTACCACTTCCTCCAATATAGTTACATGTATGTGTTAGTTAAGGTGTGTTTGCCTCCTCTTCTTTCTGTATTCACAGCAACTTAGTGAAGAGGACTTAGGCCAGTGATGGTGAACCTTCTAGAGCTTTCAGTGATAATAAACAGCTGGCTGTGGCACATATGTCACAGGATTGACACCACTGACCTAGGCAGTGGTCACATTTCCTGTAGCATTTCAAAACTGTTGGCAGTGGGAGCAAAGAGACCCTTAGCATGTGTTGTACATGCACTTTCTTAGTCTTTTCTTCTTCTGGGGGCACTCCATTCAGGTTTATTATATGGCTTGACTTCAGTGCATAGAAAGCCAGGGTCTTTGGTCAGGGGATCAGTGTAAGCTTCAAAGACTGCTGCTTATAGATTGTTCTTCTTCAGTTTGTTTACTAAAGCTTGGTATTTGTGTATGTGCCGTTTTGTTTTTTGGTACTGGGAATTGAACTCATGACCTCAGGGTTGCCAGGCAGGCACTTACGCCACTGAGCTACATCTCTGACCACGTGTGCAGTTCTGTTGGACTGTTGTCCATAAAGCCATCTCCATCTTGCAGCAGGTGATGGAAGTAAAGCTCTGAAGGAGCCTGAGCTGGGATGGAGTCATACGTCAGTGCCAGGTACACTGGATGGTGCTGCAGAATGGCGGCTATAGGACAGATAAGGTAGTACAGTGAGGCCATCATAGCACTTTGAAAGTACATGTTTCGCACCTATTGTTAAATACTGTTGAAACCATTTTTCTCCTATATTACTCAAATACTATTTCGGTGTGTATCCCATATTTACTGCATCTTATTATCAGCATGAAAATTCTTTTTTTTTTTTTTTTTTAAACAGGATCTTACTATGTCCTTTACATGCCCTCAAACTTGCAGTGATCCTCCTGCCTCAGCCTCGCAAATGCTGGCATGATAGCTGTGCTATCATGCCTGGTACATGGAAATTCTTATTATTCTTTCACCAGTGCCTAATTATTAGTTCTGAATTTGGAATTGTGTTTAGGAAGAACCTACAGAGACCTATTTCTATGGCCTAGAATTGTCTGTAATTAATTCAGTGTAACCTCTAAAAAGAGCACTGTTATTTCCCCAGGGCCTTAGTTTCTTCTCTGAAACTGTAAGATTCCGGAGCTGGGGATATAGCTCAGTGGGATAAGTGCCTGCCTAGCAAGCGCAGGGTCCTGAGTTCAATCCCCAGTACCGCCAAAAAAAAAAAAAAAAAAAAAAAGATTGGACTAGGTGACCTCTCAGGAACCTTCCAGCAGAGGGAATTTAAAATTTTATTTTATTTAATTTTTTTAAATTTAGAATTTTATGATTCCAGATTTTGGGTTGTTGTCCTTTGTATTTATGTATGAATATGGAACATTTATATGCTTTTCGGGTGTTGACTGGTTTTCTTTCATTGTTTTTGTTCTCAGATAAAGACTGAATTTTATTTCTGCTAGGCAGAAGGAGGGCTAGCTTTCTGTTAGAAGTGGCTCAACTGTCTTTAAGTTTGCAGCAATGCCCTATGTTGCTATATATGGCTAAACAATAGTTGAGTTGGAGTACTGGAGTCATTTGTTTATTCAGATTATATTTTGTGAGAGCCAACAGGCTCTTGGATGTATAGATGAGCTAAAATCAGACTTGGTTCCTACCTTCTTGGTGCTTTTGGTTTTGAGGGCAAGATAGCCATTGGAAGAAATGATTACACAAAACAGAAAATCACAACCGTGTTGTGGGCGGAAGGAGAGGTAGGTGGTGCTGTGAGAACTCAAAGGCATTAGCTTCCCATCTCCCTCGCTGCCAGGATGCAGAGCTAATAATAGCAGTGATCTCGGTGCCACAGGCACTGTGCCTAGCTCTTTCCATAGATCATCTTTTATTTTTACAGCAACTTTAGAGAGTAGCCATTATGAACTTCATTTTGTAGACGAGGATACAGAGGGCTCAGAGACCCTGAATTGTGTCCTCAAGATCACACTCCGCTCTTGCAAACTTTGTTACTAAAAGCCAGTTCCTTGGGAGCCTGGGCCCCACACTTGGATGTCTTGTGTGAGAACTTTGAGCAGGGAGCACCTATGTCACAGAGTGTGCTACAGAGGTTCCCAGAGCATGGTGATTTCATGTGGGTTCAGAGACAAATGGGTGGCAATGTTTCATGAACTAGAATAAAAAATTTGCAAGCGTTTTTAAAATATATCACATCAGACTCTTAAGGATATTTTCAACTTGTTAATGACGGTCTCATCCTAGAGAAGTTTCAGAACACTATTGTGCTGTCCTAGTCTTTGTTCTTATCATTTCCCCTCCTGCCTCATAATCCACCATAAAAGAAGTGATTCTGATAGATTGCCTTTTGATTTTCTTAAATTTGGTACATTTTGTTTTGGATCCACAGTCTCTTTGTGCTCATTTTCTAATGAGCTAGTAAGTAAGGTTCTAGAGTCTTCTTAATAGTGTGTCATTCTTCCTGTTCCACTCAGTGCCATCGGGAAAGCTGTGGATTGTCCACTGATAGTTCCAGCCTGAATGATAAGAGCAGGGAGGGTTGCCCAGTGACTGTGTTCACAGGTAACACTGGCTACAGGGGAGGAGTCTCTCTGACCTGAGCATTGTGAGCCCCAGGCCCTTGGGAAGAAGCGTCAGGCTTCCCTCCTACATTTTCCCAGACTTGGGGGCAAGAGGGTTAGTGTGTAAAGCCATCTCCCCTCCCTGTAAAAGGCTTCACCTCGACCAGCTTTTCCTTGGTTGCTGTCTTCTTCTTGGAGCTGTGCTTTGTGCTTCCTCTTTCTAGCAGATTCCAGGACTGTTGTAAGCAATACCCGTGGTCATATAGAGTTCTTCGGATGGTTGGGAGGGAACATCCCCCAGCCCCTGCCTGTTGCACTCTCCCTGTCCTCAGGTGAGGAAGTGACTTCTTGGATTAGAAGAATGAACCCCTTGTGCCCAGCTGATGTGTACCACGTACCACACAAGCTGTCCTTCATCTCGCCGTCTGCTTCCTCAGCTCCTTTAAAAGATGCTTCTCCCTTTTTGATATTCAGTTGCAGGCTCCCTCTCCTTTCTGTCCATTCCCTGTTTACTTCTTAGACTAAAACATTTCCATGGTAACAGGTCACTTTTCAAAAGGAACATCTTGTCATTTTATTTAATCCACTGCAGCTGAAGAGGACTGAAATATTAAGTTGTAGTTGCTATGGATACGGCTTTGTTACACTGGCTTCTTTTGTATAACATTTCATATACAACGAATTTCTTTCCATTTTTGGGGGGTACTCAAGAAATAAACATAACGACTTACCATTATTGTTGTAATTTGCCTTCTGGGACTAATTTTTTTATATTCCAAAATGAAGATCTGTAGAATAGTGGAGCTGCCCAGCTGTTTTGAAAAACATGTATTATTTACATTTACTGTACAGAAAAATGTCTGCTTCTGCTGGGGAAGATGATAATAGTTTGAAATTATTTTCTGGTAGTCTGATTGATGATATGAAGCTGTCGCCAAAATAACGGCCCTGTGGCAGAGACCCTTAGGGAGCGTAGGGTAAAGAGAGATACATGACTTGGGCTTGATTCCATGACTATTACCCATTCAGTTGTCTGCAGCAGATTTTGAATAAGTCTGTTTGTCATTTACTCATCTCATATCTGACTTGCTTGCCTATTGCCGGACTATTGAACATCCCCTGGCTGACTTTTCCTCTGACTTGGTAGAAACTTGAAAATTTTGCATCACAGGAGCTTGTAAGGATATTACAGAGTGCTCCTGTCTTATGTAGTGATAGCACAGTTTCAAGCACTAGTTAGCACAGGGCAGGCATGCAGTTGTGTGCCATTTTATCACACGTGTGGCTGTGGGCCGTCAGGATGAAGCCTGACCTCTGCTGAGCTCTCTGTAGTGTGCCTGCTATGATTTGTGTCTAGATGTTGTCCATATGTGCACAGCGCCCCCCCAACCCTTTGCGGTCACAGGACTTTCTCAGAGGTGGTTGGATCTGGCATGTGTGATGCTGAGATTAGGGGTGTGTGATTAGTAAATCAGTCCACTGATTGTTTTAGCGCCATTCTGGCTAGGATTAAGGGTGTGAGGGCTACACCTGTCCTAGGACAGGTAGCCTGCGTACAATATATGGGACAGAAAGGGTCCTGTGTCTCTCTTGTTTTTACTGCCTTCCACTGTTATGAACTGTTGCCCCTCTGCCAAGCCACCTTATCTTGGACCCAGCCGATTACGAACTGAAACATCCGCAAACCGTGAGCTAAATAAACCTTTTCCCTTATAACTTTGGCTGTCAGGTATTTTGTCTCAGCAATGAAAGAAGTAAGTAAGCTCCTGTGCTCACATTGCTCCCGTACCATCCTGAGCACGGACAACCACTAAGCTCCTCCTCTTGTTCAGAATCTTGTCATTTCAAGAACACGACATAAACATTGGCCTTCAACCATGATAGATACTCTTTTTCAATATGATTTTCAAACTTTGCTTTTGTTAAAGGAGCTTTTAAATTGTTTCATCTTACTATAGTGTTTGAAATGAATATAAAACTGAAAGGAAAAGGTAGGGATTCTCATACTTGCATCACTTGTAATTAATTGTATAATTTTTGCACAGTAGCTCAGTCACTGCCATAGGGAATATGGTTGGAAGTCTGATGATGGAGTCAGCTGACCTTGAGTTTGAGGCCTGGTTTCTCTATTTGTTAGTTGTGTGGGCTGGGCAGCTGCACAGCCTGTTAGCTTCAGCTCCCTTGTCCTGCAAGAGCATATCCAATAGAATACCTTCCGGTAAGTGAGGGCATGTGTAGCAGTTGTTGTGCTGCACTGGGGTCCAAGCCAGGGCCTCAGGTTTGCTAGGTAAGCATTGCCCCTCTGAATTCCGTCTCCAGCTCCTTGTAGAGAAATTGCTCTGCTTGTGGTACGTGGTACTCAATAAACATTCAGCGTGTAAGTCAGTTATTCATTTATAGTAAGGATTGGTATGTTTTCTATGAAGTGGAGATCCTACCTCCTGGGAATAAGGACAGAAAGCACTTAGTGATGATAGCTGGTAGCATTTCTTTGCTCATGTTTATCATACAGCTGTAATATACTTGGGTTCAGGATAATAGACATGAACACCCTGAGGCAAAAAGAAAGGTGTGTGTGTGCTGTGTACCTTGCGTTATCCTGGGATATGACATACCTCTTTGGTTTCTTAATTCATACAGTAGTATCCTTTGTGTTGACTAGAATTTACCTTGCCTTGCATCTGAATTTTCAGTGTACTTGAGGCCATATAGTTTTGGCGATCTTCTTGCCTCAGCCTCCTGAGTGCTGGAATTACAGGCATGCGCCACCATGCCCAGCTGAATTTTCCTTCTTAAATTGATGATCAACTGGGCATTGCCCAGCTGTGTTGTGTTCATCTAGGCAGCATCCCACAGCTGAGCAGAAACCTCATTTGTAGCTTTGTTGTTTTGAACACAGCTTAAAATAAGACTTGAGTTCCTGTGTACTAATATGTTTATTTGTTAATATCAAAACAAAAATTAGATAAATTAGCACCAAGAAAGGAGGTAGAGTACCTGGAGCAGATAGTAAGTGCTCAGACATAACCCACTGTTCGTAGTAGAAGTGTAGGTTCACAGTGTGTCATAACCAGTGCTTTTCCAAGTGTGGTTTGTGGGCCTCAGTATTTTTATCAAATCCAACCCTGACTTCTATCTTTTTAGTACTTTGTTGGACAGAATGGGGAAGAATGCAAAAATCCTGCTGCAGAGCAGAGAATGGTCATCTTGAGAAGCCTAGTGTGAGGAGCCAGCAACTGTTTCTGTAGAGCCCCCTTCCCTGTGAGCACTGCTTCCAGGCACGCTAGCCATGTAAACCTGGGGACCCAGCACCATTTTCTAGACAATGAGGGCTGTGAGCCTATTAAGGCAACAACTGCCAGTGTTTGCTGGTGCTAAGACTTGGAATTAAAGTGAGAAATTGCACACTTCCAAAACCTGTTCTCCTCTGTCTATGGCTATAATACCCTGAATGTGCCCTATCTCTTCAAAACCTGTCCTCACCATCGTGAGCCTGACAGCTTCTCTGTGCTTGAATGTTTTTCTTATGAGATGGGTGGTGCTGCTAATGAATGTGATTTTTTAAATTACTGTATCATGTCTATGTTTGGCAGGTCTACAAACCTTAGTGAGCCACCATTTTCCATAGAACCAATGTGTGATGTCACAGAATCATGTCTCAGTAGACGGTCCATCCTTACGTCAAAACAAACCATGGACTCAGGAGAAGAGTCCAAAAGATTATTAGGAAGGTTTTAGATTCACATTGTGTACAAGACTTTAAGAAGCTTACCTCTGGTTAAGTTTTGGTACAGTGTCAAAACGCTGTTAAGCTAGTCTGCCTCTGTCCCTTTACGGAGCTGTATGAGGCTTTTCTTCATGTACTTTAACCAGAACAATATTTTGCAACAAACCAAATGTAACAGCAGATAAAAGAATCCATGTGACTTTTGTTAAGTCAAATATTTATGAGATTTATTGGCAAATTTGCAACAACAGTGCCTGCTTTCCCTTTTTTCTTTTTTAGCCCAAGGCATTCACACTGTACTCCATCCCCAGCTTGCTTTTTATTTTGAGGTAGGGTCTCCTAAGTTGTCCATAGTGGGCTCAAATATAAGAACTTCTTGCTCAGCCTTCCGGTTTGCTGGGATTACAGGCATGTGACACAAGGCCCAACTTCACTGTTATTATAAATACAGGTACTTTTTATAAAGATGTGTTATCTATGATATTATGTAATGGGCTTGTTGCTGGCTTTAAATTAAATAAATAATTATTAAATTAAATAAATATTTTAAGATTTCTCCAAAATACAAGTCCTTGGTGTGCTTGTCAATTTAGAGTATAAAAGGATCCTGAGACCTAAAGGTTTGAGAATTGCCATGTTGAAAAAAACTGTACTAGCTTCATCATTTGATGATTAAAAATTTAGTTTACTACAAGCTGTTGATACTAGTTGTTTGTTTGTTTGAAACAGGCCTTTGGCATATAATCCAAGCTGGACTTGAACTCTCTATGTAGCCTAAGCTGGCCTCAAATTTGTGGCGGTCCTCCTGCCTCATCCTCCCAAGTGTTGGGATTACAGGCGTGCACCACCATGCCCAGCATTATACTGGTGATTTTTGTCAAATCTTAGTAGATTAGAAATGTTCACGCAGCCAAGGAAATTTAATGTACCCTAAATGCACAGAAAGCGGCAGGCATGAACCCAGATTCTGGAAGAAGTTCTCTATAAGCGTATAGCTCCAGAATGGGCAGAGTTGGAGACACCCAAATTAGAGCAAAGCGTCCCTTCCCCCTGGTCTGCCTCCCTCCCCCAGCCTCTTGCACACCTGGCCCCTGGTGTGTTATTCTCTCACATCAGGCAGTGAAGGCAGCAGGTAAGGAGCATTTGATGGTGGATGCTGTGATTTCTGCTAGAGCTAGATGTACCAGTCTCGCTCCAGCTTCTTGCCTTTCCTCTTTATTTATATTCAGACAGATTATTTTTGATTTTGCCAGATACATCAAACTTTCTCTAATTCTCCTTTCCATATATTTTTATTATCTCTTCATAATCTTGTTTCCTTTTTTTCTGATGAGACAGGGTCTCACTATGTATTCTAGACTGTCTTTGAACTCACTACAAAACCCAGGCTGGCCTGCAGTTCATGGCAGCCCTTCTGTTTCAGCTTCCTGAGTGTTGGGAATTATAGATGTGTGCCACCATGTCTGGCTTTTTTATTATCTGTTACCTAAAAAATATTCCTACCATTTATTCCGTATTCTGTAGTTCTTGGCTATGGCAGCCTAATGCCATTGTCTACACTTCCAGTCCTGATGCTACTAAAAAATGAGTTTGTTGTATCTCTTGCTAGGAAACCCTAATATTTACAAGTTGCATATGGCCTAAAAATATTTTTGTTTGAAAGACTGATTTTTAAATGTTTTTTTTTTTTTTTACTGGGAATCAAACTCATGACCAGGCTTGCCAAGCAGGCACTGTACCACTAAGCTATATCTCTGGGATAAATTTTTTAAGAAGGTTACTTGGATTATTTTATGGTTTGTTACCTACTATCTTACTAGTGTTCTTCCTTGATATAAACTTAAAAAGAGACAATTTCTAATTTAGGATCTTACCACACCCTTACAAATTTTGGGGGGAGTTTTACTTTATTGTTATTAGTGTATTATTTGGGGGGTTTTGTTTTGTTTTGTTTTTGATGTAAGGTGTTGCTATGAACTCACAGTGCAGTCCAGGCTGGCCTTAAACTCACTACAGTCCTCCTGCCTCAGTGTCCTGAGTGCTTGGGTTACCGGTGTGCACCATCATGCATGGCTAGTGTATTATTTGCCTCCTATTAGAAATAAATGGGATATGAGTAGTTTTATTTATCTTTTTTGGGTGTTGGTTGTGTTTTCATGGCTTGTTATTTTAACAATATATGTAACAGTGATGTGGAATGATTTTATAACCAACCATTCCTAAAGGCTAAATTAATACAGACCTTCTACAAGAATTTGAAGGGTGAACTGTAGGCTGGGCCATGGCTGGAGCTTTCTGAGGTGGTATATTTTGGCAAGACCTACTTATAGACAAGGAAACATTTGAAAAGTATTTGGAAATAAAGGCCAGAACTTTGGGCAACTAGGGAAGAGACAGAAGTGGACATATGGGAAGGTAATAGTGGTTAACACTGCTTGCTTTCTAGAAAGTACTCATGATTAGAACAGTCTCTGGCCAGTTTGATTTTGCTTAGCTCCTGAAGCAGTGCCTAGCTTTGCAGCGCTATCCATTTCCCACATGCCATTCTGCTACCAAAGAAAACTGGCCTGGTGCTCTTACCAGTCCTACCAGGCCTCTTCTCAGCCTGCCATCTTGGCCGGCCAGTCCCACATAGGAAGTCTTCCTGGCCTGGGTGTTGGGGCTCCTGTTACTTCAGGGTGCTCTTTAGAACTACGCTACTTCTGGCATCATCTCTGTGTAAAGCCTGCTGAATTTTCAGAACTCTCTTTAGTATTTTGTACTGTTTCTCCTGAAATGCCTTATGTTTATGGGGATAGTGATGCTGTTCTGGTATTTAGGAGATAGGCACCATCCCCCCTGTGAGATTCTTAAGGGACTGGACCGCATGTGGTCTTCCCATTGTTACTCTCCTCTCCTCTGTCACACCTACTGTCCACCTTTGCTGAAATGAAGCTCTTCAGGAGAAAAATGGTTAGATTACAGGGAAAAGAAGCCTATTAGACACAAAGGCTCTGAAGGAAAGAGTAGTTTTTCAAAATTCATAGGGGCTGGGGATATAGCCCAGCAGCACAAGCCTTATCCCTTACATCCAGGACCGCGGTACCTGCCTGGTAAGCACAAGGTCCTGAGCTTGATTCCCAGTAGCCCCTGGGAAAAAATTTCATTGTAACAACTTCAAATGTAATGGGGGTGTTAATCAGATCCACAGGAGAAAAACCAGACTCCTTGCCTCTTCTTGGGTCATACTGTGTTTTTCAGCTCAGTCCAAGGCACAGTTGTGGACCTGTCTCCGTATTTGAAAGTCTTTTCCTTGGTACTGCTGAAGTTCACTGGGCCGGATAAGACAACAGTGGCTTTTCCCTGGCCATGATAAGGGTCTTCCTGAGGTGGCCCGCAAATAGATGGGTTGCAGCTGCTAGAGCCCTGTGGAGGGCAGGATTTCTGTGTCTACTCAGTGTCCTATGCAAGGCCTTCAACCAAAAAAATCAAGTAGTTCATGAAGGAATGAGTGAGGAGGAGGACCTCCCACACTCTGAGGGGAGGTGGGATGCGGCACTATGGGCAGGAGCAAGGCTTCCTGGGAACAGTGACTTTTTCAGCAGAGCCTCAAGGGTTGGAATTTGGAGCAAGGGAGGGAGTCTTACTAGTATAGCAAGCATGGCACGGCCAAGGGAGCTGGACCCCTTCACCTCACATGCCATCTGGGCTTTGCCTTTGCTTCCTTTTCTGTGTTCATGTTTTGGTTTATTAATAAGCACTTCTTATTTTCCTGTAGAAAGGATCATAAAATGTTTTGTCATTCCTACCAGTACCGAAAAAATATTTAGTTTTAAAATCATTTACTAGGGCTGAGATATAGCTCAGTGGCACATGTGCCTGCCTGGCAAGTGCAAGGTCATGAGTTTGATTCCTGGTACCAAAAAATAATAATAATGATAATAAATTTTAAAAATCATTTACCATTGACTTCATCTGTAAGCACTCATCATCATCTGACATTACTTCTTTTTCCCTATTTAGAGGTTCTAAGAGGAAGAGCACCGTTTTCTTCTTGCTTTATCCCTCACATCCAGGACAGCTCTTGGCTTAGAGCAGATAAGGAGCCAGTGGTTGTGTGGTGCCTGAGTGGCTGATGAGTGGCCCCGTGTGCGTGCCAACACCTGTTGGCTTGTGTGTGTCTGATGACTGTCGTCATGAGAGGGTGTCTGAAGCATTGGGAGAGGTAGATCTCCCTGATGGGATCGCACTGCCCCGTGAGGTGGGGGATATCCCCAGGAGGGGAGGCCGCAGCCATGAGGATGTGGAAGGAAGGGGTATTAACACACTGAGCATGTGTGCAGCAGCAACATTAAGCCCCTTTGAGTCATCCCTTGTTTATTTGAAGTGAATCATATTCTTGAGAAATGTGTGATTATTAATGTCAGAACTATATTGTGCTAACCTGATGTGTTCTCTTCATCACAGGAGGCTGAACAGCACTCAGGGGGAAATTCGAGTTGGTCCTAGCCACCAGGTAAATCTTGGTAGCTTCTTTAATAGGTTTTTATTTCTTACTTTTCTGCTGGCCTTTTACTCTGTTAAGCAACACCTTAGCGATGTTGTTACCATAGGGAGCGTTATACTTTTCTTTTTCAGATCACTGTATCCTTTAAACAAACTGTAAAATGTAGGGGATGTAAAATTTGCTATCATAATCATTTTTAAGCATATAATTCAGTGACATGAAATATATTACTGTCATGCAACCAGCATGGTGCTCCACACCCACAGCTCTGTCACGAGACTGCAGCTCTACCCAGGGAGCAGGAATTGCCTGTTCCCCCCTGCCCCAGCCTGGTCCCATGGCTGCTTCCTTTCTCTGTGTGTAGGGCTGCTCTACCCCAGACCCATGGAACTCATGCACCACTTAGCTATTTATCACTGGCTTACTTCACAAACATAATGTCTCACATGTTGTAGCATGGGTCAGAGTTTCTGTCCTTTTAAAGTCTGAATAAGTCATGGTATACCTGTATCACAGTTTTTCTATTCTCCTACTGATGAACATTTGGTTACCATATATATTTATTAGAAAGGGTTTTTAAGCTGGGGATATAGATCAGTCATAGATTGCCTGAGTTGCATGCATGGGACCTTGGGTTCAAGCCCAGCACTCAATCTTAAATAAAAAGATTTATTCTAAAAAACAACTTTTCCTCCTGGGCATAGTGACACACATCTGTAATTCCAGCACTCATGAGGCTGAGGATCATGAGTTTGAGGCCAGCCTTGGCTATATAGTGAGAACTTGCCTCAAAAAAAACCAAACCAAAACAAAACAAAAAATACCTAGCTTTTCCTTCAGAAGAATCCAACTGGTTAATATTTTCCAGTTGGAACCTTGTGTCATGACCTGTGCCCTCTCATGTTTCAAGCAATTTACTGAGGCTCTTTTTTGATCTGGAAATCAGTTAGAGTGTGCTGACTAGCATCCTCTCGCTCAGTGTGGTGGCTCACATCCCACGTCTGGCTGTCCTGTCAAGCCAGACTGTGCTCATTGGGCTTTTTGGAGATCCTCTTGGAGTTGCTTGTCCTTAGTGGGCTGGCTTCCCATGAAGGCTGCTGGCTGCACTTCACTAATCCTGAGATGCATTTTTAAAATTCACATTTTAGAGCTGGGAATATAGCTCAGTGGAATAAGTGCCTGCCTGGCAAGCACAAGGTCTTAAGTTCAATCTCTGGTACTCCACACACACACACACACACACACACACACACACACACACAAATTCATATTTCATCTGTGCATTTGGGCTTCACTGTATATTCTTTGGTGTGATTATAGTTTACTGATCACATTTGTAATTTCTTAAGTACGAAATAGTAACAGGTCTTTACAGTAAACTGAATACAGTAAGTTTTGAGAAGAGCCTTCCTTCTTTTTCCTTTGGGAGCTAAGACAGTTTCCCTAGAAAGTCTCTAGCAACCTCCATCTCTGTGGATTGGGACCTGTGTCCATTTCTAAACCCTGTGGGAAGGGGGCCAGTGGGATCAGCATGGACTATTCTTGCTAGGGGTCAGCGGCGATGGCTGTCACAGTAGACATGTCCGGTACAGACAGCAGTGATCTTATATGGGCAAAGGGTGTTTGGGCCTTCCTAGTTCTTCATTTTTCTGTTTAGATTCTGACCATTTTTGGTATGCTTTTCACATTTTTAAAGAACCCAGTTCAGTTGTGTAATGAGAGAAAAAATTTAAATGAAGATACATTGAAATCAAAACACAGAAACCATCAGCAGTGTAAAATTTCTATTAGACATTTTCACCTCAGAAATGGAGTTCAGCTGACGCAAGCAAGATGAACTGTAGGAGGTCACCCCATGTTGTCTGCCTTGTTGCCTGCAGTCTTCTTGGGCTATTCGACGAGCTGCCCTGATGAGCACACCTGGATTGTACTCTTTTTTTTCCCATTTTTTCCCCCTCCTGTTGTGTTTCCAATGTCCAGATATCTTTGTATGTGACTTTTGTTTTATAGATTTGTTACTCACTGCCACAGAAAAAATGATTCCTAAGTAAGAAATTCTTACATTCTTAGGCAAGGACCAGATCTACTATGCTTAGGTTTTTGTATATTTTAAAATCAAATATTTAGTTAGTATCAGAAAATACCTTCTATATACTTTATTTTCAGAAAGGAAGGTTTTGGAGTATCCAGAATACTGTGACTTATGAATTGGCATCATCTGTTTTCTTAAAATCTTAATGTTTTTATTAGGGAAGATAGTAACACATATAAAAGCAAGGAAAAATGTAAAATAAGGTCCTTTACAAATATCAAATCATAGTCAGATTGTTCGTTTTTTTCTCACATAAACCTCTTCACCATTATTTTGAAATGAATCACACATTTCATTTTAATACAGGTATGCTAAGGCGAAGTCTCTTTTTTCTTTTCTTCTTCCCTCTCTCCCTCCCTCCCTTCCTCCCTTCTTTCCTTCCTTCCTTCCAAGATACAGTCACAGTATATCACACCAAATAAAATAAACAGCTCCCTGATACTCGGAAGTCTACTATATCCAACTTACCCTTTTTTAGTAGTTCAAATTAGAATCTACATAAGAGCTATTTGTTGAAATTGGTTGACCTATCTGTTGTTAAATCTCTTTAAATTCATAGGCTTATTGCTCCTTTCTCTTTCTTCAGTGTATATATTGAAGAAGCTGAGAGAGTTTTGTCTAGTGGGTTGACCATAGTCTAGATTTGGCTGATAGCATCTTGGGGTCGGGGAATGTGCAGTGCAGGCAATGGAGCCAGGGCCTGGCATAGGAGAGGCAACCACTCTCCCACTGAGGTGTGTCTCCAGCTTTTTATAAAAGAAATTTAAGATATAGTCTGCCTAAGTTGCCAGGCTGGCCTCAAACTTGGTTTCAAACTTGGCCTCTTAAGTAGCTGAGATTATAGGTGTGTACCATTGTACCTAGTTGTTTGCATCTTTCTGTGCTATTAAACTTTTTTTGTTGTTGTTTAAACAGTACTGGTGATTGAACCTAGGCGTTAGCACTGAGCTACATCCCCAGTTCATTTTGGTTTTTTCATTTCAACACAAAGACTCACTAATTCACTGAGTTACCTAAGCTGGGCTCAAACTTACCTTTGTCCTGCCTCACCCTTCTAGAGTGCCAGAATTACAGGCACAAGCCATGACCACCATGCCCAGCTCAATTTTTGTCTTTTTATATTTTCTCTGCATGCCTGCCTCCCTTCTTCCCTTCTGCTGGCCCCCCTCTCTTTTAAGATAAGTTTTCACTGTATGAACCAGGGTGGACTTGAAGTCTTGGGCTCAAGTGACCCTCCTGCCTCAGCCTCCCAAATAGCTAGGAATGTAGACATGCACTACGATGCCTAATTTGTCTTCTACATTTTCTAATAGTAATTAAATCTATTAAATTCAATCACATTCTAGTTTCATACCTTGCCTGTGGGAGCACAGAATACTTCATGGGTAGTGGTATGTATTTACACGGGGCATATGTCTTTTTTAATGATAATTAGTGACCATTGATTATCCCATAGACCCATTATCCTATTAGGGATTTCAAAATAATGGTAAACGAATTTTGTCATCTCTTCATTTATTTGCTAACTGAATGAAACTAGGCAAGAGGTTTTTCATTCTTACTGGATTGGTTACTATTTCTAGGCTATGTCAGTCAACAGGAATAGGAAATACTATATGTTTTTCCTCTTCTTTCTAAAAATAAAATACGGTTTGAATTTATACTGATATTTCTAATTCAACTCAAAATTTTATCTAGCAGATATATAGATAGTGGTTATTGTTGGGGTTTTTTTTGGTGGTGGTTTGTTTTGTTTGTTTGTTTTTTGAGACAGGGTCTTGCTGTGTACCGTGTACCCCAGGCTTGCCTCAAAGTCATGTCGATCTTCTGCCTCAATTTCTGGAATGCTGGGATTATAGGCGTGTGGCACCAAGCCTGGCATTTTATCATTTTTATTAATGCTACTGTTCTTTCATCTATATCTGTATCTCCTATCCTAAATCTAATTTTTAATGACACCAATATAATCATTTGCTTTTATTACACAAACACACATATTTGACAGGCTAGTGTTTACACACACACACACACACACTCTCTCTCTCTCTCTCTCTCTCTCTCTATATATATATATATACACACACACACACACACACACACACACATATATATATATATATATATATATATATATATATATATCCCTGTACTGTATTGGCAAATTCATATACTTGAGTTACTTGAAGTAATTCCTAGAATGGAGCCAATTCACTACATAGGCACTTACTATTATTACGTTTTGCTTTAGTTTTTTGAGAGCATTATTCTTTAAATTTATTTTTACTCCCTCTCCCTTTTTTTGATAAAGGGGAGTATAGCAAACACTTTTGTCCTTACCTTTCATTTTTCTTTTAGCATTCTGTCCTTCTGTATCTCCATGCCATCTTCTAGCGCTCCCTTCACATTCCTTTCTTTTCTGTATGAGTAGAACAGTTCTTTCTTCTGTCTGTGTCTCTGGTCACCTGTGCTGCTTTCAGTCAGTCACTGTTACCTGCAGGGCAAGTGTGTTTGCATTTTGAGGAGTTTGCTACACTGCTCTCCATAATCATCGTGAAAGATGACAAATGGCATCTGTGTCAATAATTTTCATTTCTCTTTTCAGTAAGGCTTAGCATCATTTCCGGTGATTAAAGCCATTGCCATTTCTTTTTCTGTATGCATTAATTACCTGTGTAGTCCATCTTTAGGGGGTGGGGTTGGTCCTACTCCCTAAGAGTTACTATTTAATTAGTGTAACAAACAGCCATTGAAGAGCAGCCGTAGCAGGTACTAAGTACTAAGTACAGGTGCTAGGTACTACTGTGAAAGACCTTTTGATACCACTATCTGTTGTCTTTTCATTTTACCCCATTATCTTCACTGTATGTTAAGCAGAACTAAATTAAATGTTATAAAAATCAATGCTAAGTCAAAGGACAGCATCCTTATTTGGAGAAAGTCAGAGTTTTACACACACTAGAGATATTAAAGACAGCCTGCACAACAGAGGCTGCAGACTCCTGGCCTGAGAACCCCAGGCCTGCTAAAAACTTGAGTATTAGACATTTCAAACTATGAACTTTGACATGAAAGAGAAAATTTCCCGACTCTGAAAACACTGGAGCCGTACATAAGCTGTTTTCCATTCCTGTCTGGCGTTGCCTAGATGCAGTAGCTCTCTCTTTTCTTTTTCACTGCTGTGTACTTCACTTCAGCACACCTGCATGTCCCACCCAGAGCTGATACTGCACATGGCTGCTCAGCGCTTGCAGTGTGGCTGGGGCAAGTTGGACTGTAAAACTGCAGACCATGGAAGTTAAATGTGCAGCTCTGTCTCACTTCTGTTGGCCAGAGAGGGCCTGTTATCTTGTGTAGGTCCAGTGGTGGTGGTAGCCATGGTAGAGAAGCTTACCCTTGCTGTGCTCCTGCCAAAGGAGGGTGAGAGAATGCTGGACATGTTGTAATCAGATGACCTAGAATTTGGTTGTTGAGCACTGTTGCTAAATATTTTGTAGTTTTTTGAGTTATACTTTATGAAAGATAATTTGTTGTTCTGTATGTTGTTCCGCTTATGGTGGAGATTAATATTAAGGACATTTCGATTAACCCAGAAGTTTACATCATTCCCTGCCTACCTCCCCATGCACTGATGTTTCTGTCAACACAGCTCCAGTCTACTGTGTTTTTCACCTTAGCTTCTCTAGTCCATTATGTTGATTAAGGTTTATATTACTACTCACTCTTAAGAGTGACACTAATGTAATAGGATAGTTCACTTAAATTTTTTTGAACAATCCTTAGTTGAAGTTTTATTTGTGTGTGTTTTCTTTGTAAATTTGTTGCACTGGAAATGTATATGTGCTCCTTATTTATCAAGTAGCTCTTATCCTCTCCAGTGTTTCTGATTTTGTTTATTGTTGTCACACATGTCAATTTTGGTTTCAGTCTTTGGATCATGTTGGAATAGGTTTACTCTGGTACTGTCTGCTGCTCCCTAAATAGAGATGAAGTAGTCTGTTGTGACGTTTTCTATGGTAAAATGGCTGGGACCTGCAGGATAGGCCAGGTTAAATGACCCACAGTTTTTGTGTAATTTTTCTGTTGCTCAAAGAGAGGCTCAGTAAACCATTGGATCTGTTGCCAAGTACCACCTACTGAGATGGCATTTTTTGGTTTATTCCTTGATTGTGATGTCTGCATTCCTGTCTTACAGGCCAAACTTCCAGATTTGCAACCATTTCCTTCTCCAGATGGTGATACTGTGACCCAGCACGAGGAACTAGTCTGGATGCCTGGAGTAAATGACTGTGACCTCCTTATGTACTTGAGGGCAGCAAGGTAACAGCTGTCAGCCACATCCTCCTTTCTCAGGCCATCTAGACTGATGAGCAGGCAATAAACTCTCCTTTTTCCTGGAATTTTATCTATCTGTTGAGCATTCTCTTACTTGTTTTCTGTGCCGTCTGTAACCAGGGCCCTGGTCTTCTTACCAGATAAAGATAGTTTACCATGGTAAAGTCGTTTTTTTTCCCTGGAATTTGCCCCACATCAGACTTTGAAACTCTTCAGAAGGAAAATATCTTAAGCCAAACGTGGTTAGCTGCCCCTCTCACTCCAGCTGAGTAATGGAGTCATTCACCCCGCACCACTGCAAGTTCTCTGTTCTCTCTGCCTCATGGTTATTCCTTACTGTCCAATCCAAACTAGACAGTTTTGTGGCTTACCTACAGGAGAATGTTCACCTGTAATTTCTTATAGAACCTGCTAACATGCAAATGTCGAACATGCAGAAGAGAAGTTTAAATCTTTCCTAGTACATCGTCATATAGTTGAGATTTTTTTGTTTGCAGTATTTTGGGGACTTACTGCAGCATTGCCAGTGTACAGCAGAAAAAACTCGAAAGAGAGGCTCCAGGCATCAGAATTCTCACTCTGGCTGGCCATGGTCAGCAGCACTGTGCATGGTGTTACTTTACACAGAAAGAGGATGTGTACATGGAACAAATGACTACTAAGACTATCTCTAGACACTTTACTTTTAATTCACCTAAAAGAAGTTGATGTATAGGTGAGAGGAATTAAATTCAAAGGAGTCAATTTCACAGGTTTTTCTAGAGACTTTTAACTTTTTCATTAATGCATAGCTGTTAGCCATATGGAAACATTTTGTTTTAGTTTTTTTTGCAGTACTGGGGATTGAACCCAGGGCCTTCACACTGAGCTGTATCTGCAGCCCTTTAATCTTTTATTTTGAGATAGTATCTCACTAAGTTGCCCAGGCTGGGTTTGAACTTCTGATCCTCCTCACTCAGCCTCCCAGAGTGCTGAGATTACAGGCATGTGTGACCACACCTGTCTCAGATTTCTTTCAAAATACCCTAATTCCCTAGCAAAGGCACTGAAATCTGAACCTTACTACTGTACTATGAAGGCAAGGGAAGAAAGAACAAGTGAGTCTGACCTACAGCGATTTTTCTGTTTCTGAAGGAGTGAAGGGTTGTAGGAGCAGAAGCAGAAGCAGTACCAGGAACTATGGTTTACATATAAGCAAGTAGAGATGGAATTGTGTCTGAGCTGAAATGTATTTTGAAAGTTGAGAGGTAAAATCTCTATGCTGAGGTTTCTGTGTGCTGATGAAGGAAAAACTCCCTTTCTTCTAAAGGAGCATGGCAGCATTTGCAGGGATGTGTGATGGAGGCTCCACGGAGGATGGCTGTGTTGCCGCATCTCGGGATGACACCACCCTCAATGCCCTGAACACAGTAAGTTTTTGGAAGTGGCCCTGGGCAGGAAGACAGTGCTTTCCCCTTATCTGGCTGTAGGGAAAATGTGATGAACATGAAGTGGTCTCTAGTCAGCACTGGACTGTGTTGCTAGGAGATGAGACTCGGTCCTCCAGGATCAGGTCCTCATCTGGGTCTGTGCTGCAGATTGGGGGAGCCACAGCGAGGCCCAACAGTGGTACTTGGTGTTTACTGCGACCCAGCAGTGCGAGCAATGTGTGTGTCCTGTTTTGTGAATCCTCTCACCACTGCGCAGAAGGAAATCGTATTATTGTCACCTTTTTAGACCCAAGAAAACAAATGTAGAGAAAGTCACTGTCCAAGATAACATAGTAAAGATGTGAATGCAGAAGCTGTGTGTTTAGCCTTCTGTACTGGATCTCTCATTGTGCATTTGAGAGTGCTTGGAAAGATAAAGAAGAACCGGGACTTTTTTGGGTGAACTTGTTTATTTTGGATCATTTAATTTGTCACATGATTATAAAACAAAGTTGTTTTAAAAATAATATCCCTAAAAAAAATAAAAAAAATAATATCCCTAAGAAATCAAAAGTGAAATGACATAAATGAGACTAACAGTACTCAGTTTGTTGCATGATCTATCACCATAGTTGCTTGTTTACTTTAAACCTGTGATAGCTACACAGCAATGCAGAATAAATGCACACTACTGTAAGCATTCTGATTATTGATACCAGTTTCCTATTTTTTGACATTTCATTTTGGCCTTAGAGGATATCTTAAAGACTGTATTGGAAATGTAGTGTATTTTGAATTCACATGAAGTAATTCCTTTCTCTGTGCATACTAATGCCAATTCATTAAGTTGGAAGAAGTAATAATAATTGATATTTATAAATCAGTTTCTGCTAAAATAGAATACATAGTTATGTATGTTTACATAGGACATTAAACATGAGGCCGCACAGTTCTAATGCTTAAGCAATGTATTTTAAACCCCACCCCGACCTCACAGCCCTCTTTTTCTTGAGAAGTCATTGTAGTTGGAAGAGATTCACAAGATCATCTGTTTAATCTTTAAATAGATAGAATCCAAGGCCAGATGTTGTAAGCTTTTGGGACTGTTGCATACCAACAGTCCCAAATGCTTACAACATCAGAAAGAAAACCATCCACATTCCCATTTTAGGGATCATTTTACTACACAGTTCTATATAGTTTGCTGTTTAGGAAATAGACACAGGCATCAGCATGATGTGATTATTGTTATTCCTAGTCTAATTATAGCTTAGGGCATTACATAATATCTCTTGATGTTGGAGGTTGAGTGGTCTTCCAGGGGCTACGCTGTTCTAAGTAACTGAATGTTTCATATTTCCCAAAAATGCACTTGTCACTTGTATAATTTCTTATTTAGTAAGTAGCCTAGGTTTTGTTGTTAACAGAAAAACAGCCATGGTGGCTCATACCTATAATTTCAGTTCCTAGGAGACTGAGGCAGGAGGAACGTGAGTTTAAATCTAGCCTAGGCTATATAGTGAAACCCTATTCCAGATGGAAAGAAACGAGGGGGTGGAAGGAATCTTTATTATGAACATACAATGATATGGCCAATTTCTTGGGTTTTTTAATGGGTGGCATAACAGATGTAGACCTGTGTGATACTGCTAACAGAATAGGTGGAATGTGTGAATTTGTATACATTACGTATACATTCAAGGCCAGTCTAGTGCAAGCTTCTCTACTGAGATTTTTGTATAATGGCTTTTTTTTTTTTTTTTTTTTGCGGGGCCAGGGATTGAACTCAGGACCTTTCACTTGCCAGGCAGGCACTTATTCAACTGAGCTATATCTCCAGCCCCTGTATAATGGCTTTATAAAAATTCTGCTTCCATGACTAGGCTAATCAGTTGAGTTTTGAATAATGAAGATTTTACTGTATTTAATTAAATATCTATTTTTGGCACTTTATTCTTATTCCAAGCCCTCTAAGGATTCTGTAGAACAAAATTCTATACAGAAATAATTTCAGCTATTTTTATCCATGGTCCTTTGTGGCAAGTTCCTTTGGAAGGTTTCATTAGCACTGCCGGAGTGTTTTCTGTCCTTACAAGTTTTTATTTTCATGAAGTTGCCATCCTGTCATTTCATATTCTTTCTGTCTTGCTGGCTAGAGCTAGCTCAGATGGTGTTACACAACATCCTTACATTTAGGCACTGAGGGATTGTGTACTCTGCATGTTTTATGATCAGTAGAAAAGCTTACTGCTGCTTTAGTTAGTTCTTTTACTTCTTTATTGTACTGGCTTGAAAGAGGCTGGTTATAGACACTTGCTTAATGAAAAATAATGTGAATGAAAAAGTCTTATGAGAAGTTAATGTTTAATTACCTTAGAATGGTAGAAAATTTGAATTGGGTGTCAAAAAAATAAAAAAGACATGCATTGTTGTATGCAAAGTATTTCTTTAGAGTGATTAAAACTAAATTAGGCATTTACAATTAGAATAAACCTGAATGGTTAGTGTCTAATATATTTTCCATTTCCTGAGACGATATAGAAATTTAAAATATGTGAACTTTGGGGGTGGGGATATAGCTCAGTTGCATAAGTGTCTGCCTGGCAAGTACAAGGTCCTGAGTTTGATTCAAAAAACAAAAAAATTAAAAAAATGTGACCTTTAACCTTTTTATGTGGCCTATTTTATAATGGACCTAGTTTTAAATATAAAATCTTAGGTTGCTTATTTTGACTTTTTTTTCCTTCATTATTCTCAAATGAAAGTTTTAGCATATAAGTGGGGAGGGCGGGAATATAGCTCAGTGGCATAAGTGCCTTCCTCACAAGTAGAAGGTCCTGAATTCGATTCCCAGTACCCAAAAAAAGGTGTGTGTGTGTGTGTGTGTGTGTGCGCGCGCGTGTGCACGCGTGCGTGCATGCACATGCACACGGGATTGAATCAAGAGCTTCTCACATGCTGGGCAAGTGTTCTACCACTGAGTTATACCCCTAGCTCAGTATGCAACATTTAAAACATTTTTTAGGATATAATTTATAGAGAATAAACTGCTGTGATCTAAAGTCCATAATTTGGTGAGATTTTTTTCCCCCAGAATTACACATCTATGAAAGAACTAACATGACCAAGGTACAAAAATTTCCAAAATTCCCAAAAGTTGCCTGATCCTCAGTTATAGTTCTCAGCTGCTTCTAGCCTTGGATAGGCCTTGATGTGTTGTCTGTCGTAGAGTAGTTCGCACTTCCTAGAATGTTGTGTGAATGGAATCATGCATACACACTTTTGGTATTGATCTCTCTCCGCGTACTAATTATGAGACCTACTTATGGTGTCTTATGTGTCAATAATTTGTTCCATTTCATTGAATTCCACTGAAGAGATAACTGTTTTCACATTCATCTGGTGCTGCTCATTTCAGTTGCTTCTACATAATTACGAATTACGAATAAGGTTTTCTGAGCATTGCTATATAAGCCTTGTGTGGACTTACATTTCCACTGCTCTTGGGTAGAATGTCAGACTTCTTTGTGAGTAGATATCTTTTATGAAACTGTCAAACAGGTTACCACTTTACATTCTCATTAGGAGTGTGTTAGAGTTTTACTTTTTGTCCTCTTCATTGAAATGTGGTATCAGCAGACCTCTTAATTTCAGCTTTCTTAATGGCAGTGTGGTGTTATAAAAGCTTCAGTTCAGCTGTCTTGATTGTTAGTGGTTGTATTAGTCAGTGCTCTCAGTGCTGAGATGTAACACCTGATGCCCATAACTGACAGCAGAGGTGGAGCTTGGCTCGTGGCCCCAGGGGACTGCACCCATGGGCGGCCACCTCAGGCATGAACAGCGAGGTGGAAGGAAGGTGTGCTGGGGCAAAGCTGCTCGGGTCGTGGTGGCCATGGAGCAGAGCTGAGAAGAATGCCCGGGCAGAGGGGCCCAGGCCGGACATCATTTGCAGGACCTCCCTCCCTGACCCACATAGACAGACCTCAAAACATGCTCCACCAGTCCCTCACGTTGGTTAGGTTGGAATGCCTCCCTAACTGCCACCATGACGTTAAGCACCTATTCATCTATTTCCTTTTAGTATAACTTCTTTCATGAGTTATATGTTAAAATGTCTTGTGCAGTTTAAAAATAGGGGTTTTTACCCTTTACAATGTAGTTGTAAGAGTTCTTTTTATCTTCCAGATAGGAATCCTTTAATATATGTTTTCTCTCATAGTATGTACTGAGTATTTTATTTTTCTAATGTCCCATAAATCATTATTTCCTTTTATGGAAGTATCTCTGATTATGTCAAAGTTACGAAGATGGTTTCTGTGCTGCTTCTACAGGTTTTACTTCTTACAATGTGAATTAGTTTTGCATATGATGCTAGATAGGGGCTGAAGGTTCATTCTTTCCCATCCAGATAATTGTTAGAGCACTTCTTATTTTTTGGTCTTTTTGAGACAGGGTCACACTGTGCAGTTCAGGCTGGCCTTGAGCTCACTTTGTAGCCCAGGCTGGCCTTGAACTTGCAGCGATCCTTCTGCCTCAGCCCCCCGAGGTGTGCACCACCAGGCCCGGCTAGAGCAGCATTTGTTGAAAAGACTTATTTAACTGTCTTGACATCTTTTTTTTTTTTTTAAATCAATTTCTGTATGTTTGGTTCTTATTCTGAATTCTGTTCTATTTCCTTGATCTAATCTCTGCTTTATCAGAACCTCAGTATATTGAATACTTACCTTTTAATTTTAATTTAATTCTTTTTTTGATACAGGATCTCAGACATGTAGTGTAGGCTGACCTTGAATTCACCGTGTATCCTAGGCTGGCCTCGAACCCATGACAGTCCACCTGCTTCAGTCTCTTGAGTGCTGGGCTTGCAGGTGTGCACCAACATGCCTAGCCTTGAGTACCTTTATAGGAAGTCTTGAATGCAAGAAACACTGTACTTCCTACTTTGTACTTGTTTTGAATAATACTTTGCTTATTTTAGGCCATTTGTATGTCCATATAGATTTTAGAATTAACTTGTCAATTTTTGTGTTTAAATAAAACTAATAGAAGTCAGTTGTGGTGGTGCACATCTGTAATCCCAGCACCATGGGAAGCTGAGGTGGGAGGATACACAAGTTAAGATTATCCCCCTATGCATACCCTGGCAGTTTGGTAAGACCCTATGTCAGAAATGAAAAGAAGAGCTGAGGAAGTAGCTCAGTGCAAAGGTCTTGAGTTCAGTACTAGGTATCACCAAAAAGAAAACAAAATAATTTTTTTTTCATTTTCTTTGGGACTGCATAATCAGTGGATCATTTTGGGAAGAATTGACATGTTAATGCTGTATTGACTTTTCCAATCCATGATCATTATATATTTCTCCATTATAAAGAACCTTTCCTTAATAGATTGTTGTAAGATTTTTATAGTTTTTAGTGTTCAAATCTTACACATATTTTGTTAAATTTACACTTATTTGCTTCCTGATGACTATTGGAAGCAAAAAGCGTACTTTTAAAAGAAAATTTTATTTTAAATTTTCAATAGAATAGAAATATAATCATTTTTAATGTGTTAACTTTTTATTCTTTGGCCCTGCTAATTCACTGAGTAGCTCTGACAGCTTTCTGGTTAGTTCCTTAGGGTTTCTTTTTATTCACAACCACATCATGTGTAAATCTTTTTTGATCTGTTTTTCTTCCTCTTCTTTTTCATACCTTTCTGAATGCTGTTCCAGTACTGTAGTGAATAGAAATGATGAGTGGGGGACATCTTTACCTCTTTTTTGATTTTAGAAAGTGTCCAGCATTAAGTGCAGTGTGGAGTTTTTGTTGTTTTGTAATCAGGTTGAGAATGTTCCTTTCTGTATCTAATTGTTGAGGATTTTTTATTTTTAGATCATGAATGGTGGTTGAGTTTTGTCAGTTGCTTGTTTTTCCTTTTGTATCTAATGAGATCATCCTGTAGTTGTTACCCTTTGCTTTATTACTACAATGAATTACACTGATTGATTTCAAATGTTAAACTAACTTCATAAATTGATTTCAAATGTTAAACTAACTTTTTAAGTCCTGCTTGGTTGTGAGGTACTGTTGGATTCAATTTGCTAATATTTTGTTAAAGAATTTGACATTTGTGTTTATGAAGGGATATTCAGCCATAGTCTTTATTTTTATATCAGAACAACACTACCCTCAAAAAATTAGTTGGGAAGTATTTCCTCCTACTCTATTTCCTTAAAGAGTTTGTAAATTGTTAACTTTTGTTGTTTTTTAAAAAATGCTTATTACAATTCATAGTGAGGCCATCATAACCTATTTATTTAAGGATAGTTTCAAAATCATAAATAGATATAGGGTATCTTCAGATTTTGTATTTCATCATGTATCAGTTTGGGTAATACTCAGATTTGTGTCTTTTAAAGTATTTTGCCCATTTCCTCTAGATTCTCAAACATATTGGCAAAAGATTTGAATTATTATTGCATTACTTTCTTCATATCTGTAGAATTGTTCATTCTGACCCTTCTTTTATTCCTAAAATTGCTAATTTGTTTCCTCTTGATCAGTCTAAATAGAGATTGATCACATTACTGATTTTTTTTTTTTTAGATGACTGGTGTTTGATTTTTTTTTTTTTTTTTTTTTTTTTTTTTTTTTTTTTTTTTTTTTTTTTTTTTTTTTTTTTTTTTTTTTTTTTTTTGCGGTACTGGGGATCGAACTCAGGACCCTGCACTTGCTAGGCAAGCGCTTATTCCACTGAGCTATATCCCCAGCCCTGGTGTTTGATTTCATTGTTTTTCTTTTGCTTGGCTCCTTCCAATTAAAAATTTTTTTTTTACTTAGTGTATAGTCTGAGATAGGGTCTCACTCTGCTCAGGCTGGCCTCAAACTGGAGATCCTTCTGCCTCAGCTTTCCTGCCCCATGGGATTACAGTTATGTGCCGCTGTTTATTTTCTAGATAGTTGGGGGCTTTTCTGAGTTCTATTTTTTGGAATGTAACTGACTTCTAAGTTAATTTTGTAGTGGTCAGAGAGTACAGTACTCAGATTTTAGTCTTTTGAAATACATCGAGGCTTCCTCGCTTGGCAATATTTTGTGTGTACTTGTAATGAATTTACACTCTGGAGTTATTAGTTGTGTGGTTATGCAATTGTCAGTTGTTACAAAGCAATTGATACTCATTTCTTCTATATATATGGTAAGTTTTGAATACCTATTTGTGTCATAAGTTATGGTAAGAGATGTATTAAAGTCTTCAGTGATTAAAGATTTCATTCTCTTTTTTGGGTTAAGTTTGGCTTTTTTTTTTTTTTTTTATTGAGTCAGGGTCTCATGTAGTACAGGCTGGTCTCTGGTCTTGAACTTGCTTTGTAGCCCTGACTGGCCTCGAACTCATGTCAGTCCTCCTGCCTCAGCCTCCTAAGGGCTGGGATTGTAGGCTTGGACTGCCACGTCTGGCTCTAAATTTTGCTTTTGAAATTTGAAATTGTTTTATTAGGTACAGGAACACTAGTAATACTTGTGTGTGCCTCTGTGCATTGGCCTTTTTACTGGAAGCCCCTTTCTGCCTAGGAATACCACTTGTCTGGATGTCTGTTTTTTGTTATGTTAGATAGCTACTGCACCTTTCTTATGCTTGGCATGACATCTGTAGTCTTTTTTTTTTTTTTTTTTTTTTTTTTTTTGCGGTACTGGGGATCGAACTCAGGACCCTGCGCTTGCTAGGCAAGAGCTTATTCCACTGAGCTATATCCCCAGCCCTGGCATGACATCTGGATGGTGTGACATCTCTTGTAAACTTCAGTTGTTCCTTGCTTTTTTATCCAGCCTGACAAGCTCTAATATTCATTTGGAGTGTGTGGTTCATTTTAATTTAATGCAGATGGTTCTCAGGTTATATGAAGCTGAGTCATATGTTTACATTTTTAATAGCAGAGTCCTCATGGGAAAAATAACAAGTTAACTTTCAGAGAGGCTCCTTCCTTTATCAGCAGTTTTGTTTCTACATTTCAGGTACCTGTGTACAACTGTAGTTTGAGACTAGTAAGTGGGTAATTTTAGAAGTAAACAGTTCCTAAGGTGTACATTACGTACTGCTCTGAGTAGTGTGGAGAAATGTTGTGCTACCCACTTCCGGAACCTAAGTTCATCCCCGGTCTTGTCTGCCAGCGAGTCACTGTAGCCCTCTCAGTTATAAGGCCCACCGTGTGCCTCACGGTACTTATGTTTAACACTTACAGTTGTAGGCTGATGGCACATTACAGTGTCCACACCACGGTGTCTTGGCCTCATGATTTGGTAATTACATTATCTCACTTTATTACAAGAAGGGTGGGAACAAGGCAAAGGAGGGAGAGGTGTCACATTCATACAATTTTTTTACAATACCTTGTTATAATTGTCCTATTATTAGTTATTGTCATTAATACTATCTCATGCTGTGCCTGGTGTATAAATAATTTTATGAAGGGTAGGTATGTGTGGGGGAAATACAGTCGCATGAATAGGGTTTGGTACCGTCTTGGAGAGTATGTCCTGCAGAAAAGGGAGGACCACTATAAATGTCTTTTTTTCAAGTGGTAAACACAGAATAGGTCAGACAATGGTTATTGTTTGTTAATTTATGTTAACATGTATTTATCTTTTTACTTCTTAAGAACAATTTTATACTGACATAAAGGAAGATGTAATAAATGTGTTGGTCTCTTATAGAAGAGATTGTTCTTAGTAACAATTCCTTATAACAATAATATGTTTTATAAGTATTTGATGTTTTAAATTGTGAACACCTACACACTAAATTGCTTTGCTTAAATTTTGATGTATTTTATTAAATATACATGAAAATATGAAGAAGCAGTGGTATTTCCCTGGAAGATGGTGTCTATAACTGTTTCTTTGTATGACTCAGGTATGTGTTTCCTTACGTCCGGTTTGTGTGAGGCTTCCCTGTACGGGTGGAACTTGTAGATCATTTGTAGGTATAATGCTGACAACCTGTAAATGGCTAACCCTAATGGGATTGATTCAGCTGTGCTCTTTAGCCATTTACAAACCGACTTTATAGTCACATGTAGCAGCTAAACAGACACTGGATTTCAGTATTTGGACTCAGATATCTTTCCCATCACCTAACAAAATTAAACTTCTGTTCACTATTCTTTCCCAGTAATTTATTGTAATTTTTATTTTTACCTTTTTTCACTAATACTAAACACACATTCTGTGTGCAAGTGAAATTTATAATCGTGCTGCAATGATTGCACCTTGGCTTGGGCAGCTTTATTCCTGGAAATGTGGGTGTCTGTTACACACTTAAACTAAGCTTTTTACATATTCAGGAGAGTATGTGTTTGCTTGCTTATTTATATATGCATATACATTTCTCCTTCAGCAGAGGGTTTAAAGCTCCTTGTAGTTCAATGATTTTTCATCTCTGATTCATAAATATCACTGTGTTAACTGTTGAGTATTAATCCTCTATTTTCTGAGTTCTACCCTGATGCCATACCATTTTTTTTTTTTTTTTAATTATTATTTTAGAAACATAAAAGTACAAAAACATATTGACAAACAGACACCCATTATCATAGAAAATAGTACAATCACAACTAATCTATAGACAAGGTGATATGGTCTCAACAGTAGTTGTTGCTTTATCCATTGATATCTTCGAATTGTAGATGTATGGACCCATATACAGACATGCAAAT
>PVLD010001300.1:0-209131 GCA_004027595.1 Dinomys branickii | reverse complement strand
ACTGGGGATCGAACTCAGGACCCTGCGCTTGCTAGGCAGGCGCTTATTCCACTGAGCTATATCCCCAGCCCTAGTCTTTGGATTTTTGGTTTTTGTATTTTTTCTGTTGTTGAGAAGATTAATTGTCTGACTAAATTTGCATGTCTGTATATGGGTTCATATATTTACACTTCGAAGATATCAATGGATAAAGCAATAACCACTGTTGAGACCATGTCACCTTGTCGGTAGATTAGTTGTGACTGTACTATTTTTTATGCTAATTGGTGTCTGTTTGGTCGTATGTTTTTGTACTTTTATTTTTTTAATAAAAAAAAATAATAATAATAATAATTAAAAAAAGAGTTGGGCGTGGTGGCACAGGACTATAATTCCAGCACTTAGGAGGCTGAGGCAGGAAGATCACAGAACCGAGCCTAGCCTAATCAACTTTGCGAAATCCTATCGCAAAATAAGAAATAGAAAAAGGGAAAACAAATAAATAAAAAGAAAAAAATAGGAAACAGGCTGGGGGTATAGTTGAGTGCCAAGGCCCTGGGTTCAATCCCCAATGCTGGAAAAACACAAAAGGCATTGCAGGTGGGGGCCTGGGTACCATTCTGGCACTGCCCACCACAGAGGAAACCAACAATGAGTAGCAGGAAGTTGTAATCATGTTAGGGAATAAAGTCACAGGTGTGAGAGAAGGAGGCTGGTTACTAACTACAGTGTCTCAGAGCTGAAAAATGCGATTGGCAGAACAGCATATGGTGCAGGGGATTGTGGGGCAAACCAAATAGCCACACAGGGCAGGAGCAACAGCACTTATACTAACGGTACGGCATTTGTTGGGCAGTTACTGTCCGCAGACATGACCAGGGTTACTTATTCCTTACAGTAACCCTGTGAGGTAGGTGTGTGGTGACCACCACCATCCTACAAATAAGGAAACTGAGGCACGGGGAGGTGTAACCCCACTCCTAAAATCACACAGGTGCAACAGCTGGGGTAGCTGGGATTGGACTGCCCCAGCTCTTCATTGCCACTGGCTACAAGCTGCCTTTGCCATAGCTACTGTTTCTACAGTGTGCTTTTTTTTTGAGACAGAGTCTCGCTATGGGGTTCAGGCTGGTCTTGAACTCGTGGTGATCCTCCTGCCTCAGCCTGCCCAGTGCTGGGATTACAGGCATGCACTACCATGCCTGGCTTGTAATGTGCTTTTTTTTTGGTACTGAGAATCAAACTCACAACCTTGTGTTTGCCAGGCAGGCACTGTGCCACTGAACTATATCCCCAGCCTACAGTGTGCTTTAGCATAAGCAATCAGTAATTCTCACTACCCTAAATCAGAGATTGTTTTTCTTTCTGTTGTTTGAGACTGAGTCTCACTATGTTGGCGAGGTTGGCCTCAAACTCCTGAGATAAAGAGATCCTCCTGCCTCAGCCTCCTAAGTAGTTAGGACTATAGGCACCCACTACTACATCTGCTTATTATCCCCATTTCACTCAACCACAAACAGGTTCCAAGGGGTTAGGTGCAACTTGTAGCTATAAACAGTGCAGGAATCTTCCCAAGACAGAGACTGGCACCAAAGTGAGAAGTACTAGGGCCAAGTCCCAGCTTGGCCACCAATAGGCTTTGTGACCCTGGACAGCTCATTTCCTTTGTCAGCCTTGTTTTCCCATCTGGAGAGTAGAACTAATCATCCCTACTTAAAAGAGGTGTGAGGAAAGTGGATAAAACAAAATTGTACATCCTATAAAGAATGCCTGCTTCCAGGCCTTGGGTGGAGAACAGACTCCCCAAATGGCAGATGCCACTGACATTTTTTATTTATTCATTTATCTTCTCAGCAGTACTGGGGCCTTCGCACTGAGCTACATCCCCAGCATGGCCCCTCACTCAATTTCTGAGTCAGGATTTCATTAAGTCACTAAGTATTTCGAGAGGAGAGCTCACCAGTCTTGGAATTCTATCAAGACTTGAGTCCTGGCCAGGGATGGTGCACACGTCTGTCATCTCAGCATTCTGGGAGGCTGAAACGGACGGATCTACATTCAAGTACAGCCTGGGCAACTTAGCAGCTTAATGAGAACCTGTCTCAACATCAAAAGTAAAAAAAAAAAAAAAAATCAAAAAACCCCTGGTGCAAGGCGAGCCACTCTCTGGCTGTTTGTCCTTGAGCAAGTTCTGCTTTCCTCTTGTCAGTGGGAAATCCTGCCCTGTACTTGGAAGGACTGCCATGACCCTCACATGGACCCCAGGATAGTTGCACAGAGCAGTGCTAACCAGGGAAGACGCAAGCATGCACGTCCACCTCACTGGTGCCAAGTGGCAGCATCCAGTGTGCTCAGCCCTCTTCTGGGGCCACCCTGGGCTTCAGATCTCGGGGGGACTGGAGCAAGGAGGGGTAGCACCACCCAGACTGGGAAGACAGCGTGATCCTAGCGTGTGCTCAGGGCCAGCCCAGACTGCCTAGGGGACCCTGCCTCACAGAGAAATGACAGCCAGACTCTCGGGATGGCCTGGGAGTTTCTTGGGAAAGTACTTCCTCCCAGGCTAAGGGGACAAAAGAAAAGTGCAGTATTCTCGCGCTGCAGTCTGCCGCCGTTCCCCCACTTTTTAATTAATATTTGTGTGCAGTGCTGGGGATGAACTCGGGGCCTTGCATGCACCAGGAAGTGCTCTAGCACTGACCTAGACTCCTATCCATTTGGGGCTTTGTTTTTTGTCCCTGCTTCTGTGTGTGCAAGTGTGCTTACAGGCTCCTCCATGGTGCCCACCTCTTCCCCTCCCCAGGGTTACAGGCACAGCCGGTTCAAGCTCAACCTGATCCAGACCACAAAGCCAGGGCTTCTCAAACCCTCCGTGGATCCTGGCCTGCTTCCTCCTCACCGTACCCTCAGGACCTGGGGTCTTCCAGGGCCTCAGCTCCAGCCTACGCTCCATACCCTATCCAGAGTATATTCTCCCAAGGAAAGCAGTCATGAGTTAACAAGAGTTGCCACCCACCTGCTCTCTACCAAGCTTGTAGCAGCATATGTGTCACCTGAAAGCCACATGATCCCTGGCAAGGCTTAGGGTTCCCGTCTTATAGCTGGACTGCACTGTCCCGGGAGAGCTGGACTCAAGTCTGACTCCAGAGCAAATGCTACGTTTGCCTTCTACGTGCCCCCCACAGAAATGTTCCTCTGTTCCTCCCAGACAATGTCGTCCTCTCACTCACCGGATCGTGCCTCGCTCCCTGCCAGAGCCTGAGGCTGACTAGCAGCCTCCATGTCAGGTAGTCTGCAGCCCTGGCTGCACACAGGTCTCAGCTCAGGAGCTGTGGGCACCAGACACTGGCCCTGCCTCCTGAGCCCTAGGCCATGTCCTAGGTTGGGCTCTGGCACAGGCCTTTTCTTGTGGGTTTGGCATTACTGAGGACTGAACCCAGACCTTTGCACTGAGCTACATCCCCTGCCCTTTTTTGTATTTTATTTTGAGACAGGGTCTCACTAAGTTGCCCAGGCTGGATTCAAACTTTTGCTCCTCCTGCCTCAGACCTCAAGTGTTGGGTTGCTAGCCAGGGCCTCCATGCCCAACCCGGAAGTCCTGGAGACAACATTTCAGCCCCTCCACAGCGGGCTCCAGGTGACTCCAATATATGCAGGTCTGCACCCTCTGCATACTTGCTTAAAGAAAATGGTCATGGTCTCCTGATTGTAGGGGACTTATTGTTGGAAGAGAGACAACACCGTCCCACAGTGTTACCTCGGGCACTCAAATCCCTTATTTACAGTGGTTGAGAAACTGCACAGAACCTACACACATCCCCAACTCTCACACCCCATAGAGTGCTGCGGGAGCACTTGTTGCCTGGCATCGCTCAGGGAAATAACCACAAGCAAAGTTTCTATGGCTTCAGGTCAGACACAGTGCTGAAGACTGAACCCAGGGGACACTGAGCTACCAGCTTTTTCTGGGGGTAGGGGTATTTTTGAGATAGGATCTCACTATATATTTCAAACTGGCCTTGAACTCACTATGTAGCCTAGGTTGCCTCTGTACCATCTGACCCCGGGATAAGCCCTTTTGTTTTGAGGTAGGGTCTTGCCTAAATTATTCAGGATGGCCTTGAACTTCTAATGCTCTTGCCTCAGCCTCCCCAGTAGCTGGAATTATAGGTGCTATCTCACTTTGCTCATTGGAAGTATATCTGATTTTTCTTTGATCTGCCAATGGACTCGGGGGTATGTGTGAAGGTTGTAGGCTAGAAAATTTTTTATTATGTTAAGACAGGGTCTTACTATGTAGCCCAGGATAGCCTTAAACTCACAGTGATCCTCCCGCCTCAGCCTCCTGAGTGCTGGGATTACAGGTGTGCACCACCACAACTGGCTTCCAGAAAATCTTTTCTTGAGGCCAGGAATTGAGGTGTGCAGACAGAAAGAAGAAGAGCCGGAGGATAAGGCAGCCAATGACTAATGGAAAGTGGGACTGAAGTATTAAGGATGGAAGGCAGAAATTCTGTTTTTGCAGTGCTGGGGATTGAACTTGAGCCTTGTGCATGACAGGCAAGCACTTTACGACTGAGTCAAACCCACACCCTCAAGGGTGGAAGTACCTGAAACGCTCATCCTAGGTTTCTGCACTGGGAAGGCAGAACAGACAATTGCACATTTCCCTCTTCATTGCTGTGGCAGTACTGGGGATGGTGCCCGGCCTCTGAACAGCAGGCCAGTACCCTCGCCCTGAGCTACCCAACCTCCTTCACATATCATTACTGCACTGGATCCAGGCCAGTCTCCTTCGATTCTCAGCAGAGCAGCCAGGGAAAATACTGTCCGCTGGCCTTTTCGGGTTCTGTTGGAG
Organism: Dinomys branickii; assembly: GCA_004027595.1. Classification (NCBI taxonomy): domain Eukaryota; kingdom Metazoa; phylum Chordata; class Mammalia; order Rodentia; family Dinomyidae; genus Dinomys; species Dinomys branickii. The sequence goes on along the minus strand of PVLD010001300.1, from coordinate 204,297 downwards.
AGGGGGAGGCCACTTTTATTTCCAGTGCAAATGCTTTTCTTCTTAACAATTTTCTGCAGTGCACAAATTTTTCACAGTGGTATTTCATTTTTATAAAAAAAATAAAGCCAGTCAAAATGATGTTAAATTAAGAACAAATCCCTGGCTGGGAAGGGAGAATTAGGAGGCTAAGAGATGAACGGAGCCTCCACCCGGGCCCCGCACACAGAAGTGACAGCTCAGTTTGTCCCTCTCCCCAGCCCAGCCACTGAGCAAGCCCTGTCCAGACTCCCCGGGAAAGAAGAGCCTGGTTAAAACAGCACAACACACCAGACTGTTTTCTTTACTGAGCACCATTTAATGTACAAGTTTTTAAAAATTCAAAATAGGAAATATCACAGTCTCTTAAGAACAATACATTTAATACATTCACAAGATTCCAAATTTAAAATATACATTTTTCATGCTATAAGTCAATTTTTCTTGTTGGATAACACAGAGAAGTGCTTCAAATTTTGTATGTAACAAGAGAAAGATGAAATCTCAGCATGACACAGTAACAAGTTTAAAACATAACACCTATGTTGAACTGCTGCAGAGATTTCCTTGGCCCCACAGGCCCCAGCAGTGTTCACAACACACACAGGGATCGCTACCTCCCCACCAGGCTTGATAGAAAATCAAAATCCTACAGGGACCTGCACAGCATCCCTGTAAGAAGTGCCTTTGTTGCTGACTGAAGAGGACAAAGGAGATTAGGTGAGCTGAAGGCAGCAGAGATACCGCCATGGTATCCTACAGGACTGTGCCCCGTGAAACCAGCAACACCAAGACACACCTCACACGCATCATGAGGGTTATAGTAATGCTTATGGAAAGCTTATAATAACATGGGAAAATATTTAAGTTATAAACAAATGAAAAAGTAAAATACAAAACTACATATACTACGTAATCTTAACTGTGTCAAAACCAACTGACCAAAATGTGTCCTATAAAAGACTGAAAGCAAATATTGAAAAGTTAACAGTGACTGTATTTAAGTAGTGCATCTACAGTGATCTTCTTTTACTTTTTTTGTTTTTTTGAGACAAGGTCTTGCCATCACTAAGTAGTCCAGGCTGGCCTCAAACTCCACCGATCCTCCTGCCTCAGCCTCCAAAATGCAGGCGTGCACTACCACATCTGGCTACTTTTCTTTTTGAATTTTTCTTTGGTAGGGGAATTTTTTAAAAAGCACTATTAGTTATGAAAAAGTAAGCCTGATAGAAGTAATAAATTTAAGTTAATGGCTTACTGTCCAGCCTATAAGAAAGGATGTGTACATTCACAAAACTGCAACACTCTAGGTTACTCCAGGATGCACTGATAGGAGGAACTGGCCTGGGGTTGGAGGGCTTTGGTCTCTCTCCAGCCAGGTAAGGTGTGACCAGGTCCTACAGATAAAGATGCTGAAACAAATGGAAATGCTACAGACTGAACAGACAATCCCACATCTGACGGCCTGTTTACAGCACAGCTCTTTCACACTATAATTAAATAAAGGACAGCTCTTTTCTGCTCTTTTTGTGTGGATGTCAAGTTACAAAAAACACTATTATCACAGTAACTGTGGAAACCCAATCCTGGCTTAGAAATAGAAACAAAACAGCATTACAACAGGAATGGACCAAGAAAGGTGAGGAGACTTAGAAAATTAGAAAAAGTGGTTTCTATAAAAATGACTTTTTTAATTTTTTTGAAACAAGGTCTCACTATGAACTCATTGCCCTGAACTCACTATGTAGCCCAGGCTGGCCCCGAACTTACAGTAATCCTCCTGCCTCAGGCTCTCAGTGCTGGGATTACAGGTGTGCACCACACCACAGGCCAAGGCCTCTCTGAACAGAAGATACCAACCCTCTGAACCCTTTCCACTGGAGCACCCCTGGTGTGCTCACCGACACACACTGACTGAAGGCTCAGGATAGGATAAGGCCAGTGAGAAGCGAACCTTTTAGAACTATCGATATAACAAACAGCCCACTGTGGCACATGTGCTGTAGGTTCACCAGCACTGAGCTAGGCACTGGGGCCTTACGAGGAGAAAGACTACTCCCTGCCTCAGGGACAGCCCAATCCCAGTCCTCCTACACTGGGAGCTGGGTACATCACCAACCATGTCACATCAGTTCAAAGCAAAAGCCACCACTTTCTCCCAGGTTGGAAGGGTATGCTGCAAGTCTTACTGAAACAGTCTTATATGGACTGTCCCAACAACTACTTTCCCCTGATGAGTACTTCTATAAAGGGCAGGGATAAAGGGACACTTTCTGATGTTTGTCCTTCAACACAGCAACACCTAGCAAAGTCAATCACCTTTCCTTTAAGCAAAGTAGTATATTACACTCAAGAGTAAGACACTCTGAGTAATGGGCAGTCCTCTATTTGGAGTAAGACCCATCGGCAGCACAGAAGCTAAGGATCAGGAATGCTAATTTCCAGGCAGCTGCTGGGACTCCTCTTCCGGTGGCTGACTGGCAATGTGCTCCTGTGTCAGGCGTGCCAGGTCTTTCTGCACATTTGGGCGATCCTCCAGATCTTCGTAGAGTGACCTGACGATGTCCAGTCTCCGGTAGTTCTCAGGCTTCACAAGGCTCCGGACAACCTGGAGGCATCGTTCTTTCAGAGTGTACACTGCAAGGCAGGAGACCAGATCCTCAGGGACAGCCAGGCCTCGGGATAAGGGGAGTAAGAAATTGCCAAGCACAGCAATGCTGTTTACTACAGTGGACTTTGATGTAGGTTATATAAATAGATGAAAATAACAAAGGCTGAGCAGATGTTGTGGTAGCACTGCACTAAGGATGCTCCCAGGATTCATTACGTGTAGTAACCTCCCCTTGAAAGAGGACTAGGTTGGCAATCAGCCTTGCCAGACTGCATGTGGGTGAAGAAGCCTTAAGAAGGTCCAGCAGCAATGTGTTACACTCTGAGCTGTGCTGCTGACTAGATCACAGCTGGTGACAGGCCCTGAGACCACTGGGAAGAGAGCCCTGGCTGTAGAAGGTGACCACAGCCACCCGGCTGAGTACAGCTCAGGCTAGACAATCTCAACAAATAATAACAATTAGTTAGGGGTGGGTGTCAAATGGCAACAGATCAACAAAGACAGCGTGAAACTAGATTTTTTAGTAACTCAGTTCCTATTTTAAACTCACTGAGGAACTTACGCTTCTTTCCTTGCAGTGCTGGGATCAAATCCAGGGCCTTACACATTCTAGGCAAGTGCTCTGTCACCACGCTACAACCCGAGACCAATGGATTAATCGACTGATTGATCTGTCTATCTGTCTATATATTTGGTACTGGGGACTGAGCCCTCAGAGGTACTCTACCACTGAGCTACATTCCCGACCTCCCCTGGACCCCCAGGTCTTGCTCTATGGTCCAGGCTGGCCTTAAACTATGTAGCCCAGGCTGCCTTCAAACTCTCCAGTGCTGGGACTACAGGTATGTTCTACCATACATGTCTTTCCTAGCCGCCTTTTAAATTTTTTTTCATTTTGAGAGCATCTAAGTAGTTCATGATGGCCTCAAAATTTATGAGCCACCTCCCTCAGCCCATGGAGTCACCGCATTACAGGTATGTAACACAACACAGGTTTGAGGCCAGCCTGAGCAATTGAGACCCTGCCTCAAAAGAGAAAGAAAACACAGTTGGGCGTGGTGGTGTATACCCGTAATTCCAGCACTTGAGGCTGAGGCATGAGAATTGCCAGGAGCTCGATGCCAGCCTGGGCTACAAAAGCAAGTTCAAAGCCAGCCTACAGTGCATAGCAAGAATTTGTCTCAAAAGAAAAAAATTAGGCTGGGAATGTATCTCTGGTGTAGAGCACCCCTAGGTTCAATCTTTGTGTGCCCACTTTTTAAACACAGGATCTATGTATTGCAGCTGTCTTTCCAGTAGTGGGGACTGAACCCAGTACGTCCCTGCCCCTTTTCAGATTTTCCATTTTGAGATAGGGTCTTGATAAATCTAACTTCAACCTAGTAAAAATCATTTGATTTTTAAACAAATAGTGAACTATGATGCTAATCTTCCATTCTTTCAAATGACCTACCTACTACTTATTACAATAAACAATCTTCATAAAAAATATGATCGACTGTCAGTACCTGGCAGTGTGATGTTGGCAAAAATAGGCTGTCCGTCAACATTCAAAGATGGCACAAATAATTCAGTCTGGTTAACGAGAAGCCCGTCATGTGTCCCTGCATCTCTGAAGAGCCAAAGGTGACCTGTTGTACAAGCAGAGGCAGTTAGGGAGCCACAGTGACCTGATCAAGGCATCTGTCTTCTCCAGGAGCCCTGACAGGATCTTCCCACCTCTCGCTCCACTTAAATGTCACACAGCCCCTCCAGTAACACCACAGCATAACCCTTACACGAGATCCACTTATAAAGGAGAAAGCAGGTCTGATAGATCCAGTGATTTGTCAAGGCAATGGAAACAGAAGAGCAGGCACAAATACACAATCATGGTGAAAAGCAAAGCCTACGAAAAGCAGTCAATTGCAAACCACACTGAACACTGCAGCAATAAGGCCAGTGGCTCCCCAAACCTGTTTCTTAAAAGAAGGTGCAAAGCCAGCATGAGAGCAAGAAGCCAGACAGGGAAGAGTGCCTCAGGCGCAATAAACAAAGGTGAGGGAACTGGACGGGCAGGAGGGCTCTCAGTGAAGAGATAGAGATGCTCCAATTTAGGTGTGCAACTACCAAATCGAATCAAGGCCAAAGATCAGCACATTTTATTGTGTAAGCTATACTTAAATTTTAAAAAGATATCATGTATAAAATAAAAGGGGATGGGGAAGGAGACAAACCCCGACAATTAGGGTTCTGTCCAACACATTTACGACAGGGCTATAGTTTGTGCATATTGTTGCTACCGGCTCTGAACCCCTGGTGATATGTACATTACTGTCCCACGCTGCCTGACAGGACAGTCACACATGTACAACTGGTGGTACAGGCCAGCGGGAATGCGCTAAGGAAACAGGGTGTTCTCTCAGCATAAATACAGTACACATTCCTGGGGTATAAACTTTCTTGAAGATTTGGTGGACATTTTCAAAAATCCAAACTGGCAAGTAATTTTTTTCACTGAGGCAAACTATACATAACATAAAATTTATCATTTTAACTTTTGCTTTTTAGAAGTTCTGGAAGTTGCATGCTAGGCAAGCAGTCTACCACTGGGCTACACCCATAGCCCTTCTTAGTGGTTTTGTCTGTCTATCTGTTTTGTCTTTTTGAGACAGGGTCTCGCTACGCAGTTCAGGCTGGCCTTGAGCTCACTTTGTAGCCCAGGCTGGTCTTGAATTCACAAGGATCCTCCTGCACCACCACACCCAACACCCTTCTTAGTGTTTTATTTATTTCTGTGGTGACAAACACAGGGCCTCACACATGCTAGGGAGGCAGGTGTTCTATCACTGTGCTACACTTTCGACCCCTATTTTTTAATTTTTTGAGACAGAATCTTGCCAGTAGCTCAGGTTGGCTTCAAATGCACATTCCTCCTGCCTCAGGCTCCTCAGTAGCTAGTGTTAGACGCAGGCACCATCAGCCCAGCCCAATTTAACATTTTTCTTTTTTTTTCCTTTTTAAAAATTATTTTTGGTATCAGGAATCAAATTCACTACCTCATCCTTAGCAGGCAGCTGATTGTGCCGCTGAGCTATATCCCTGGCTCTTTTATTCGTTTTTAAGACAGGGTCTCACTACGCAGTTCAGGCTGGCCTTGAGCTCACTTTGTAGCCCTTGCTGGTCTCAAACTACCAAGGATCCTCCTGCCTCAGCCTCCCTAGTGCTAGCTTTAGGCATTCGCCATCACGCCGGGCCCCATTTTAACTATGGGCATGGTAAGTAACTTTTTAAAAATAAAACTGATATTAAGGCGGGGCATGGTGGTACACGTCTGTAATCCCAGCAATCGAGAAGCTGAGGCAGGTGGGTCACTCACCGCAAGTTCTAGGCCAGCCTGGGCTACAAAGTGTGTTCAAGGCCAGTCTAAACTGCATAGTGATACACAGTCTCAAAAAAATCATGGTGAACAAAAAGACAAAAGCAAAGCAAAAAAAAAAGGCTGTGAAAACTGAAGGCTAGGACAGGCTAGTTGTTCTGTTGATTTTTTTGAGACAGGTCTCAGTATGTCGTTCAGGCTGGCCTTGAGCTCAGGCGAGCCCAGGGAGTCCCACCGCCAGTGCCCTCACCTGGCCTAACAGTCTCCACTACTTCTCACTAATCGTCTTGCCGAAAACCCACCCTACAGTTGGGGTGAGCTACTGCGTGGGTGAATCTGACAATGGCAACCAGCCCTGTTTCCCTCGGGGTACAACCACCTCCTGAGCTTCCTCTCCCCCACTCCACACTACCCCCTCCGCCAAGGCTCCAGGTCTTAGCACTCATCCGACTTAGCCGAGTCTTGCTCATCCTGCTCCCCTCCTTCCCTAGGACCCACTTCCTAAGTGGACCGCACACTCCTCCCTCGCGCAGCAGCATCTACCACCCGCCGAACCGGCTCCTAGAGGTGACTCGGGCTCGTGCCTGTGTCGTCTACGCAGTCGTCCACCCGGGGGACGGCGGCAGGACTGAAGGTAAGGCTTAGAGGCTGGAGCCCATGTGTGACGGACACAAGATCTTGGAAGGAGAAAAAGTACCTCCCAATGCAAAGCCCTCAACGTTACCGAACGCTGCGCCGCCGCCCAGCAGCACCGACCTGGGCGTGTACCCCGCGAGGGGAAGCACAGCGCTCGCCCGGGGAGAGCTCGGAGGCCCAGGCGCCGGCACCCGCTCGCGGCGGCGGTGGCGGCGCGTACCTCGGTAGCTGTGGATGCGGCGGCCGGTGCCTGGCGCCAGCGTCGGGTAGGGCTGAGGCTCGCCATCGAAGTTGAGCCACACGGGCAGCACGACGCGCGGGCTGCGGTTGCAGAAGATGACCTGGGATGGCTCGCGCGAGTTCACCGAGCGCAGGACTGGCCGCTGCCGGCTGGCCTCCATCTCCCGCCGGCCTTCTGGCTCCGACAGGCCTGCCTCCAGTAGCCCGCCCGGGAGGCGGGGGCGCTCTCAGGATCCCCACCTTCCCGTGCCTCCCCTTCGGAGTCCAGGCTCCGGCAGGGGCCGCGTCTGAAGGAGTGGATCGTGGAGAGCGCGCCCCCGTGCGTGAGCGCACATGACCCGGCAGACCCCCCGTAGTCCTGCTAAGGGAGCACGCACGCGCAGACATGGCGGCTGAAGGAATGTGCGCAGGCGCAAACAGGTCCTCGGGCCGTGCAGGGTGTCTCGTTACCCTGATCTGTAAATCCTACCTAGTGTGGGTACTTCTTTCTTAAGGTCTCAACGGCTTTCCTCCACTTGTTGTGCTGTTAAAGTTTTTCTTATTCGTCGTTTCCTTACTTGTCTCTGCTTTGGCTCACAGTATTAAAAATCTATAGCAGAGAACCCAAAAGTAAAATTTACCCTCTGTCTTCGCACCTGCTGCAAGCTGTTCTTATAACTGGTTTTGTACTTTCTTTGGAAAGTATTACTCAACGTATTAGCCATTGTTAACTCCTATTATCTAGTTTTGAAAATTCGGAGATTTTTTCTTTAAAATAAGAAAGTATTACTGTTTATGAATGTAATTAAACACATTTTTAAAGGAATCTCTTTTTTTGTGGTGCCGGGGGTGGGTAAAGGCCACTTGCTCCCTTCTCTCTGCCCATCCTGCCCTGTGTGTGGCTGGGGAAGAGAGTGGCCACTGAGCTTCGAACCCAGGGCCTCCTGCACCTCGGAGGCAAGTGCTCTACTGCTGAGCAACTGCTCTTGGGAAATTGTCCAGGCTGGCCTTTAGTATTGTTATGTCCTGTCTAACTCTGTTAAGGTGTCAGATGTGCTGAGCTCATGGTCTCAGCATGGAGGAAGGAAGTCGAAAAAAGGAGGAGGAAGTTAGGAGAGTTTTACTGAAGATGAGAATAGCTCCTGAATTACCAGGAGGGATATGTTGGGGGAGTGAGTGGCCACTGAAGTTTCCTGTCAGTGATAATTTATACAGCAAAGTCACAGTGTGAGAGTCACAAAGGGAGAAGACTTGGTTCTAAATGTTCTGGTCACCCATCTATGCATCTGATATCTGTCTGGGCCTGCTAGGTCAGGTGGTGCAATCACAGTCAAATCTCAAGCACTGGTTTCTCTCTAGGGAGACTCACAAGCTTAGCTTTTTGTATTTACTCCTGAGAGAATTCTGACCTTCCTGGGTGCTCCAAAATCATACTACTGGTCTCATTTATTTAAGCCATTCACTGTCCACTCATTTCAGAGATTGGCCTTACAGAATTGAAAGCCACCATATATAGTGTGAAGAAAGCTTTGCTGGCATGGGGGTGGGTGTGGACAAAGACAAGGTCCAGGGAACTGGCTTGCCTGTCAAATTCTTCAGTGTTACCTGGTCAGGTAAGATGAAAGTAATTTCCAATGTTGTTATTGATAAGATCCAAGCATATCTCAGACCCATGACAGTCTGCCAGTTACAGGCATATGTGGGCTTCTAGGTTTTTGGCAGATGTAACACACCTACCTATTGTGCTGTGCCCTTTATACCAGCTGACCAAGATGGACACAACATGGGGTGGATAGACAGAGCAGAAGCTGCTTTCCAGGATTTGAAAAGGGCAGTTACATAGATACAACCCCTTTAAGTCATTGACCTTAACCTGCCATTTCTCCTAACAGTATGAATAATATTGGGTTTGGCAAAAACAGAGGAAGCAGAAGCACTCTGTTGGCTTTTGGTCACAGTTGTGGAACATAGCCAAGAGCCAGCATTCCCTGATTGAGAAACAGCACTGTACACTGCTCTGCATGCCGATGAGGGATCACAGGATAACACACAGTGGAAGTTCAGACAGAATACCTAATAGAAGGTTGGGTATGGACATAAACAAGACATCCCAGCAGTGGCGTGGAACAGGCTCCCACTCTCACATGTTGGGGGACCTCAACAGCGAGTCTCTTTTTTGACCAGCCCATTGGCAGCCAAACAGAACAGTTTGGGACCCATGCATGATATTCATGGCCTAGGAACCCACATGGGAAGCTGAACTACAAGACATTACAGGCAGGTTAAGCCAGTGGGCAGAGTTTTGGACAGTGTGATTGCTTGTGAGGTATGAAGGAGACCCCCTGTATGTGTGCACAGGCAATTGAGGTGTCTTGAAGGGGCTAACACTCTGGCTGCTGGCTTGGGCAGCTCAGGAGTGACAGATAGGGCACTGCCCTTGTGGGGTGCCAAACTGAGGAGACACATGGGAGCAAGACAAGAAGCTGACCATGTAGGCCATCATGGTTCAGGACATAAGGCCCTCCTCTCACCAGGAAATGACTTAACAGGTGCCTTGACCAGGCATTGTAGTGGTTGACTGCTGGGAATAGCTTTTTTTTTTTAGGAATAGGTTCTGACCAAAAATATTGAGTGCTGCATATGGGATGCTTCTAGGAATACCAGGGGCAAGGACCATAAACCTAGCCCTCCAGGTTGAAGCCCTTGCTCAGCATATGGCCCAATCCTTGAGTGTTATAATTCAGGCTTTGATGTTACTTGTGGATAAAACTTCTCAAATGAAAAAGGTAGATTTACAAAACCACATGATTCTTGATTTGCTGACTGCAGCATGGGGAAGCACTTGTGCCTGTTACATACAGAATATTACATTTATATACCCCTTATCTTTGAGGGTGTTGGATGTGGGGAACCACTCATACTGCTTCAAAGCTCAGGGGCATCTAAGGACACCTGAGGATGTGACCCCACTGTCTAACAGAAGGGCGGAGTGGGATATAGTTATGTAACTATGACTTAGCAGTGCACAACTACACATGTGCCAGTGAGGCCAGCATGTAAGAATGTAAATAAGAGAAGACAACCTGTACAAGAATTATACAATAGGGGCTGGAATGTAGCTCAGTAATGGAAGGTTTGCCTAGCATGTGCAAGACCCTGGGTTCAAATCCCCAGTCCAAAAAAAAAAGAATTATACAATGAAGATACAGGTAGCTTTTGTGCTCTTGCTCTGCTCAGTTGTCTGCTGCTGCTGTGTTGCTGATATCTGCTTCTGTGTGCTTCTTTGGTGACCTCATTATGAAAAACTTCAGGCTTTTCAGCCCTGACATATGGTGTTTTTTGTTTGTTGTATTATTTGATTTTTTAGGTTTCTTTAAAAAATTATTTTGAACTCACTTTGTAGCCTAGTCTGGCTTCAAACTCAAAATGATCCTCCTGCCTCAGCTTCCTGAGTGCTGGGATTACAGGCATGTGCCACCATGCCCAGCTATTCCCCCTTTTTATCTTTTAAATTTTATTTATTGGGTTTTTTTGAGGTAAGGTCTTGCTGTGTAGTCCAGGCTAGCCATGACCTATTTGCCCAGGCTGGCTTTGAATTCCCAGTGATTCTCTGTCTTGGCCTCCTGCATGCTGGGATTCAGGTGTACTATAATTTTTAAATTCCTTAGATAGGGTCTTGCTAAGTTGCTAAATTACTCAGGCTGGACTCTAACTTACAATTCTCCTGCCTCAGCCTTCCAGAGTGCTGATGGACATTTGCCACCAGGCCTGGCTATAGTAATATTTTATTGAGTTTTCTTTTTATTGTGATTGTTGTTACTGTTTTGCAGTTAGGAGTCAAAGCTTGGGCTTCACACATGCCAGGCAAGTACTTTACCACAGTCTATATTGCCAGCCACTCATTGGGCTTATTTTTAAAACTCAAGCAAACTTACATATATGGGACCTTACATTCTTGTTAGTGGTGAAAACATGTAAGACCTCTTTTAGCAAATTTCAGGTTAAAAATTTTTTTTTGAGGCAGGGTCTCAGTATGTATCAAGGCTGGCTGTGAGTCCATGACCCTTCTGCCTCAGCCTCCGGAGTGCTGGGAGTATATGTTGTGCTATTGTGCTTGGCTTCCAAGTAAACACTGTTAACCACAGCTACCATGTTGTAATTATTCATCCTGACATCTGGGCATGGTGGTGAATGCCTGTAGTCCCAACACTCAGGAGGCTGAAGCAGAAGGATCATTGCAAGTTCAGACCAGCCTGGGCTACAAAGTGAGCTCAAGGCCAGCCTGAACTGCATAGTGAGACCCTGTCTCAAAAAGGCAAAAAAAAAATTATTCATCCTGACTGAAATGATATACCCTTTAGCCAGCATCTCCACCCGCATCCCCACAGCCCCTGGCAACCATCAATCTACTTTCTGCCATCTTTTATTAATAATGCATGCTGGCCTTGAATTCACTGTGTGTACCAAGGCCCACATGGCTCTCAGAATCCCCAGGGATAAGGATGACAAGAGGATGGAAAAGTACAGACAAGATATAGAAAGCCGAGGCGGGTGGAGCCCCCTCTGGCTGGGAGGAAAGGAACTACTCAACCTACGTAGCCTGTTCGTTTATGCTCTCAGGAAGCTGACCTCAGTTGCAACCCCTCTGCCTAGCAACTTTGTATGGCTCACCTGAGCACCTCGAGTTCTCAGAGCTGGAGCTGGAGCCGCTTATTTTCGTAGCTTGCCTCACATGTGTGATCGATCTCCAGCTTTAGCCATTCCCCATAGCTCCCCCTTTTCTGTTTTGTAGTTGCAAGTGATGGGTAGTCAGTTTAAGTTGAGCTAGAGGAACTGTATTTGCAGGACTCTGTAGAAGTCCTTCTCATCCTCAACTCCTTTCCATTTTGAGTGAACTTACTCATTTAGGCAAAAGATTCCCAATCCAAGGACTTCAGGTCCCAGCATTCAGCAATTTAACCCTATACAGTCCATTAACCTGTAACAGTAGTCAGTTACCAGTGTAGCTGGCAATTGTCAGAAGGTGTTATTGATTTGAATTTTTTTATAGCTAACATATTACTATGGCTTTGTTTTATACATCATGTGGTTATACTTTTCTATTGGATTTTCAAGGTGGGACCTGTATTAATCAACTTTTTGCTATCTGTCAAAGTCAGTAAGTCTCCTCAGGAATCACCTTGGAACCAAGTCAGCACCTCTCAGTACTGCTGTCCCTGTGAGCCGTCTGGATGAGCCACAGCCACTGCTTGGCCAAGTTGCTTTCTGTGAAAACTTGGGATATTTTTCTTCTTAGTGACTCTCTTTAGGCACAATATACATCGTTGGTCACTTTCCTCTGTGGCCACAAATCTCCTTGGTCAGAGGATCAAGGACTCACTGAGTTATAGGATGTTGCAGCAGAGGTTCCCTTATGTCCTGGGTCCTCACTGACCTCAAAGGGCTGCAGCCAAAATATTGACTGTCCTCTTAGCCCATCTATCTTTCTACTTTTTTGTCTCAGAATATCCAGAAGAGGTTAATGACATTACACTGTAATGAAGGCAGTAAGCTTAATATTACTATCTTATCTAAATATCAAGCACCTTAGAACATAAAATAAAACTGTTATTTTCCAAAAACCATGGATGTTCTAATATTTGAATCTCTATAGAATGTTAACAGTTACATATTTTACACAGAAAATTAGAAATCAAAAGCCATACATAGGGGTTGGGTATATAGTTCAGTGGCATAAGTGCCTGTCTGGCAAGCACAAGGTCCTGAGTGCGATTTTCAGTATCCAAAAAAAAAAAAAAAAGCCATACATAGGCCACTAGGCCACTGTGGGAACCTCAGAGAGCCACATGGGTGGGGAAAAACCCTGCTTAGCACCTCTCTGCCACCACGGGAACCTCAGTCCTGAGAAACCCAGGTGCCTGGCCGATCCTCCAACACTGCAGGACAGGCAGCCAGTGTGGGCAAGTGCCCAGGACTTGGTAACCAACTCGTCCATAGGAACCCAGGGTAAATCTACTCTAACAAGGGGAAACACCACATACAAACGCCTAATTTATGATTGTTCTGTTATATAACTATAGACTTTGCTCCTATGGTCTAAAGTACAAAGTCAATAGTTATTGGGGCTGGGGATATAGCTCAGTGGAATAAGCACCTGCCTGGCAAGCGCAAGGTCCTGAGTTCAATCCCCAGTACCGCAAAAAAAAAAAAAAAAAAAAAAAAAAAAAAAAAAAAAAAAAAAAAAAACAAAGTCAATAGTTATCACAGTTTGTCAATTTCTAAATTGTGCTTGATGCTATCATTATTAATTGTACTACTGTAATCTAGGATGTGATATCTGTTGTAATCTGTTCTCACTTGTGTAACAATATTGAGAAGCTCTGGGGTAATAACCTCACCATAGCCCTGTACCAAAAGACTGGGGACTGAGCCAAACAGAAACCAACATCCCGGTCTCAATTAATTGGGAAGGTAGGATCTTAGGACAGATACAGATCAAGAATCTCCTACACACAGAAGATATCCCTGAAGAACAGACTTTTCATAGAGAGGCCTTGATACTAGTGATATAGCTACCTACTACCAAAACTCACAATGATCATCACAGAAAAACAAAATAAAATTTTTTGAAATAGAAAATGATAAGACAAAGGGACAAAATGCAATCTCAAGACTTCTAGCCCACCCAGAACAAATCCAGAAGACATCAACATAGAAGAAATTGGATGTCACACACATGAAATGGTAGCAACTAAAGTAAACAAACAACTCCATGAGGCTACAGAGGAAAGCAGATGAGAAATAATCTCTCAGGTAAAAAAGAAATGCAACCATAATGACAAAATTGCCCAGCATAGCTAAAGAAGACATAGATTAAAAAAAAATAGAGGAGCATAGGAAAATGATGGAAACCTTAAAGAACAATATGGGAAAGAATTAGAATGAATGAAACAGATTCAAAGAGATATTCAGGAAAATTCCATTGACAGCTAGCAAAACCACTTGAATGAAACTGAAGATAGACTTTCACACCTTGAATACAGGATTGCAGCTAGCAATCACAGAAAGAAAGATCTCTTAAAAATAACAAACCAGGAGGTAACTATTCAACAGCTACAAGATTATGCAAACAAAAACAATGTAAGACTGATAGATGTCAATGAAGAAGCAGGAGTCAACACAAATGATATAAAAAGATTATTCGCAGAAGTAATAGCAGAAAATTTGACAAGCACAGGAAAAGAATCTAACATACAGAAAAGTGAGAAATACAGAGTTCCAATTAGCCTTAATCAAAATAAATCTACACCCAGACATATAATAATCAAGATCCCAGAAATTCAGCACAAGAACAGAATATTAAAAGCTGTCAGAGAAAAGAAACAGATCACCTATAAAGGAAAGCTCATTAGAATCACAGCACACTTCTCAACACAAACCCTCAAAAGGAGCCTGAAGTATTTCAAGTCCTGAAAGACAACAACTTCCAACCCAGATTGTTGTACCCTGCAAAACTATCTTTCAAAATTAGTAGAGAAATAAGATACTTTCATGACAAAGAACAGCTGAAAAAATACATAGCCACCAAGCCAAACCTACAAAGAGTACTCAAAGATATTCTATAAATAGATAAAAATGACCACAAGTCCAAGAACGACAACAGAAACCACCAAGTAGGGTAAGCAATTAAATGGGGAAATAGTAGGGAACCAACATCAGAAAAATAAAATGACAAAGATAAGCCAATAACCATTAATGTAAATGTCATCAATTCGCCAATCAAAAGAAACACATTGGCAGAGTGGATCAAGATACAAAATCCAACCTTATGCTCTGTACAAGAAACACATTTAACTCAAAAGGAAATTCAGAGACTGAAAGTCAAAGGCTGTAAAACAATACTCCATGTGATAGGAACCCAGAATAAAGCAAGGGTAGCTATTCTGTTTGCAGACAATGTGAACTTGAAGAATGATCAAGTGATAAATAAGGTCTCCACATACTTGTTAGAGGAAAACTTCAAGAGGAAGAGATAACAATTATGAACATATATGCACCAAATATGGGAGCACTCATTTAAGACAAAGATTAATAGACATGAAAAATCAAGTAAGCAATAACACAATTATAACGGGGGACCTTAATACCCCATTGTCACAAAGAGATAGATCAGACAAAAAAATCAGCAAAGTAATAACAAAACTGAACCAAACTTGTGAACAAATGAACTTAGTAGACCTTTACAGAGTGATCCACCCAACAACATTAGAATACACGTTCTTCTCAGCTGCACACAGGACATTCTCTAAAATACACCATATACTAGCCCATACAACATGCTTAAGTAAATGCAAAGGAATTGAAGTTATCCCATGTATATCTGACCATAGTGCAAGGAAATTGGAAATTACTGACAAAAGAAACTGCAAAAACTCCACGAACACATAGAAATTAAATAACATCCTCCTGAACAACCAGTGGGTCACAGATGAAATTAAAGAAGAAATTAAACATATCCACATTGAAATGAAAATGCAAATACAACTTACCAGAACCTGTGGGACACAGTGAAAGCAGTCCTCAGAGGGAAATTTATAGTGGTGAATTCTCACATCAGAAAAACAGAACACAAGTAAACAACCTAATACTGCACCTCAGGCATCTAGAAAAAGAAGAACAAGTCAAGCCCAAAGCTCAAAAAAGGGAGGAAATTATAAAGATCAAAGCAGAAATTAATGCAGTGGAGACTAACAAAACAATGCAAAGAATAAATGAATCAAAGAGTGGTTCTTTGAAAGATAAATGGATAAACCCCTAACCAACCTTATCAAGAAAAGGAAAGAAAAAAGCTCAGATTCATGCAATAAGGAATGGAAAGGGTGAAATTACTACAGCTTCTGTGGAAATTCAGAATATCATCAATACCTACTTTGAAAATCTTTACTCTCATAGGGTGGAAAACAGAAAAAATTGACAGATTCCTGGAAACATGAATTACCAAAGCTGAATCAAAAATATATAAAAATTCTAAATAACACAAATTAGTAATTAAAATTGAAAATATAATTTAAAACATATCAAGAAAGAAAAGCCTAGATCCTGATGGACTCACAGCTGAATTCTATAAGAAATTTAGAGATGATTTAATGCCATTACTCCTCAACCTCTTTAATGAAATTGAAAGGCAAGCAGTTTTCCCTAACTCATTCCTGCAGGCATGTATTACCCTGATACCAAAGCCAGAGAAAGATCCAACCAAAAAAGAGAACTACAAGCCAGTCTCCTTAGTAAAGATAGATGCAAAAATTCTCAATAAAATACTAGCAAACAGGATGCAGCAAATCATCAAAATTATACACCATGACCAAGTGGGGTTCATCCCAGGAATGCAGGAATGGTTCAACATACACAAATCAATAAATGTAATACACCATATCAATAGAGCCAAGGACAAAAATCACTCATTCATGATTTTTAAAACCCTACAGATTATCAGAAAAAATGATCTTTACCTCAATCTGACAAAAGCCATCTATGACAAACCAACAGCCAATATCATACTAAATGGACAAAAACTGAAAGCTTTCAGTCTAAAATCAGGAACAAGACAAATTATCCACTTTCATCACTCCTGCTCAATATAGTTCTGGAAACATTAGCCAGAGCAATTAGACAACAGAAAAAAATAAAAGGAATAAGGATAGAAAGGAAGACATTAAATTATCATTATTCAAAGTTGACATGATACTCTACATAGAAGACCCCTAAAACTCTACCAAAAGGCTTATAGATTTAATAACAAATTCAGTAATGTATCTGGATACAAATTCAACACTCAAAAATCAACAGCATTCCTATACACAAACAACAAACTCACTGAGAAATTAGGGAAGCCACACCCTTCACAACAGAATCTCCAGGGCCAGGGATATAGCTCAGCGGCATAAGCACTTGCCTGGCAAGCCTGAGGTCATGAGTTTAATTCCCAGTACCAAAAAGAAAAAAGAAAAAACAGTATCCCCCAAAAATGAAATACTTAGGAATCAATCTAACAAAGGAATTAAAAGATCTATACAAAAAAATTACAGTACTCTGAAAAAAGAGATGAAAGGGGATTTCAGAAAATGGAAAGTTAGGGGCTGGGGATATAACTCAGTGGCGTGGCACCTGCCTAGTAAGCATAAGGTCCTGAGTTTGATTCCCAGTACAAAAAAAAAAAAATACCCTGCAAAAAAAGAAAATGGGAAGTTATTCCTTGTTCATAGATAGGAAGAGCAAACATTGTGAAAATGGCCATACTCCCAAAACTGTTACACAGATTTAATGCCATCCCAATAAAAATACCATTAGCATACCTCACAGGTCTAGAGAAAACATCCCTAAAATCATCTGGAACAAGAAGAGACCTAGAATAGCAAAGGCAATCCTGGGCAACAAAGGCAAGGCATGAAGCATCACAATCCCAGACTTGAAATTATACTATAAAGCTACTGTGATAAAATCAGCATGGTACTGGCAAAAAAAACAGACCTGAAGATCGGTGGAACAGATTAGAAGATGCAGACACAACTACAAACACACTGAGCCACCTTATCTTTGACAAAGAGGCCAAACATGATCACTGGAAGAAAGCCTGTTTAATAAATGGTGCTGGAAAAACTGGGTTTCCAGATGCTGAAGACTAAAACTAGACTGATGTCTATCACCATACACTAAAGTCAAAATGGATCAGAGATCTAAATATTAAAACAGAAACACACACACACAAAAACCAGAAACACTAAATCTACTGGAAGGGAAAGTAGGTAAAAATGTTGAAGACACAGGTGTAGAGAACAAGCTCATGAACAAAATCCAAACTGCAAGGGAAATACTTCAAAGAATCAACAACTGGGATCTCATTAAAAAGGTTTTGCTTCTCAAAAGAAATCACCAACAGGGTAAAAAGAAAACCCACGAATTGGGAAACATTTTTATCCAACTACCCCTCAGACAAAAGACTTCTATCTAGAACATATAAAGAATTTTTAAAAGTCAGGCCCCCTCAATTAAAAGACCCAGTCCAAAAATTGGCATCTGAGATGAATATGTACTTCCCAGATGAAGAAATACTAATGGCAAATACATACATGAAAAAATTTATGAAAAAATGTTCAACATCATTAGTCATTCGAGAAATGCAAATTACAACACTGAGATTCCATCTCACCCCGGAAAGAATGGCTATCATTAAAAAAAATCAACCAATAACAAATGCTGGCAGGGTAGTGGGGAAAAAGGAACACTTCTCCACTGTTGGTGAGAGTATAGACTGATGCAACCGCTGTGGAAATCAGTGTGGAAATTCCTCAAAAAATTAGGACTAGAGGTCCCATTTGACCCAGCTATTCTGCTTGTGGGTATTTTTCTAGAGGAACTGAAAAAATCATACCACAGTGATGTCTGTACACCCATGTTTATAACGGCACAATTTGTAACAACTAAATCTTGGAAAGCACCCAAAGCGCATCAACTGAGGAATGGGTAAAAAAGATGTGGTCTTTTTATACAATAGAATACTTCTCAGCCATAAAGAAAGATGAGCTCGAGGCTTTTATAAGATGCAATTAGAGACCACACTCATAAGTGAAATAAATCAGACTCACATGTGTAAACATACTGTCTCCCTAGTGTGAGAATCTGAAAGAGTAAATATGATCCAAAAGGTACAATAGATATTGTGAAAAGGAAACTGCTACAAAGGAAAGAGTAACTGAGATGGGGGAAAGGAGAAAAGAAGGGGAGAAAAATATACATACACACACAAGATAACTAAGATTATTGTTCTACTAATTTCTATTAGTTCATTGAAAGGAATAATGCTTATCTTATCTTGTTTGATTAATTTTGCATGCCTATATCTGGTAATATGAGCAACTACTTTGCACATAACAATATGCAATAACCAGTTAATTTCCTATACCTTTGTTTTGAAATTCTGTATTTTTATTCTTTAAAAAAAAGTCATACATAATACTGCAGCATGGCAATCATGATGACATTTTGTAACATACTTAAATTTCCATTTTGACATAGCATAACTTTTTTTTTTTTTTTTTTTTTGCGGTACCAGAGATCAAACTCAGGACCTTGCACTTGCCAGCCAGGCACTTATTCCACTGAGCTATATCCCCAATCCCAGCATAACCATTTTAATCGATCATCTCTATCTAATACATAAGAAACTTTTACCTAACTTGTTGTCCTTTAATGGGATGAACATTATGTAAGTTTTTGTGAAAGGCAGATGTCTTACACAGTCAACCTGTGAGTTTTACATTGTAGTCCTGTAAACCTTACACAATACACCTGTGAATGTTTACAACTCAAATGTTCATTAGTCAGGGACTGAGTATACCTAGTGCTACTGCAAAGATGGATGAGATCTTGCTGTGGAATTAAGGACCAGATCAAATGGAAGACAACAGCACCAGAGGAACTTGGAAGGCAGCTTTATTATGGTAGTGGGCTGGGAAACCAGAGGTTCAAGTCACCAGCCCCATTTTGAAGTTACTGATCACTTGTATAGGTTTTCAGAAGGAAGTACAAAAAAGCAGGTAACATTATATAGTTGGTTATAGATGTCTTTGTCATTAATTGCTAGTCAGAATTTACTCTTACAGGAACCAATAAGGTTACAATTGTACAACATGGGAAGAATCAATCATTGTCTGAGACTGAACAGAAATGTTCTTGAAGGGATAACTGTCTAGGACTTAAAAGTAAGCAAACCACCACTTTCTGGCTAAGCTCAATTATGAGAACCAACTGTGCTTTCCAGTCTCATCCTTGAACAGTGTTAGAAATATATTAGTGTCAGAAATAGGATTAAAATTTTCATTACATTTAAAATAGCCTCTACAATCTCATCAACATACCAACTGCCTTTCTTTTGTATGTACAGATATTCCTCCCTTTACAGTAGGATTATGCACCATAAACCTTGTGGAAGTTGAAAATGCACTAAATGCATCTATCCTGCTCAGTGGTGATGAAACACGCCGCAGCTTGTTGCTGCCACCCAGTGTCAGCCTACGGCTAGCTCAGGAAAATGACCACTATTCAAAACACCATTTATATTGAAAGTTTATTTATTGCTCTTTTGTTTGGTTTTGTCTTTGGTTTTTTGTTGTTGTTGTTTTGAGACAAGGTCTTGCCATGTAGCTCCGGCTGGCCTTAAACTCACTGCGCTGGGGTTATAGGCATTTGCCATTTGTCCAAGCTCAAAGTCTATTGCTTTTGCATGTAAAGTTGAGAAAATGTCACCCCGGACAAAGTATGGACTATGTGGATACCCAGTAGCGGCGCTGCTGGGTCTTATGATCATCCCGTACTTTTGGCAGAGCCTCCACACTGGTTTCCACGGAAACTGTATTAATTTACATTCCCCAACAGTGTACACGGGCTCCATTTCCCTCATCTTCACCAGCACTTACGGGTTTGGGGGCGGCTGTTGAGACAGGCTGGCCTTGAACTTAAAATTATCTTCCTGCCTCGGCCTCCCAAGTGCGGGGATTGAGGTGTGATCTCCGCACCTGGGTCTTACCTTTTGTCATGTCTGTACTATTCATTCTGGCAACTTGGTAACTCACGGCTTCAGTCTACATTTCCCTGATGAGCGATTACATCACTTCACTTGTTATTAGGCATTACTAGTTTTTTCTTCTATTTGTTGGTCATTTGTCTTCTTTTGGATTTTTTTTGGTATGGGAAATGGAACTCAGGACCTTGCATTTGCCAGGCAGGTGCTGCGCCGCTGAGGTAGATCCCTGACCCTAATGGGGGAAGATTTTTTTGTGCCAGTGTTGGTGATTAAACACAGCTCCTTCTGCATGCTAAGTATGTGTTCTACCGTAACAAGGCTATACAGCCGCTGCCCCTTTATTTTTAAAATCGTTACTTATTTGTGGTACTGGGGAAGAACCCAGGGCCTTCCCCTGGGCTACGGCCTAGCCTCTTACTTTGAGACAGTCTCAGGCACCTAGGTTGGTTTGACCCTGCAATCACCAATGATTACAGGGTGTGCACTATCATTCCCAGCTTCTCTGCCCATTTTATTATGTTTTTAATCAGAATTTATTGGTACATTTTAGATATAATGATCACACTCATTCAAGTTGTACCTGTACATAACTTCCCCCACTCCCCTCCCAATTACAAATTTTGTCTCCATGTTTTTCTTTTGTCATTTTTAAGACTTTTTCCTTCCTTCCTTCCTTTCCCCCTCCCCCCATTACTCTCCCCATTTGAACATTTTCCTATTTCATATCTATTATACATTTTGGTCCTTATTTACACTTTCAAAACAATGTCGCATTTGCATGTATGTCTGATTTATTTAGCTAGAAATGTCTCAAGCTTACCCATCTTCGTGGCACAGTAGCATTCCATTGTATAAAAAACCACATCTTTATCCAGCCATCAGTTGATGTCCTTTGCACGTTTTAAAATCGGGTTGTTCTTCCTGCAGCTCTGGAGACAGAAGCCGGGCACTGTGACTGGGCTGAGCCAGCCCTGTTTGATACACAGGCTCACCATGCCCCAGCTGGTCTCCAACAGCACCCTCCTGCCTTGGGTACTGAGCATCTGGGACTCAAGTGTATATCACCATGCCTGGCCCCTTATAACCCTTACAGGTGCCCATTTTCAGATACTTCCTCCCACTCCTTGGCCAAGGCCACTCAGGTAGTTTCTCATCCAACGTTCTTCTGTGGACTGTGAAACAGACCTTTTGTCACCCTTTTTTCCCCAGCAAGACTGAACCCAGGACTCGTGTGCTAGGTGACCGTGCTTCCGAGCTACATCCCAGCCCTTTGGTTTTGAGACAGGGTTGTGCTAATATGCCTGGGCTAGCCCTGAACTCATTATCCTCTGCCTCAGCTTCAGAGCAGCTGAGATTACAGGTGTATGCTGCCAGACCCAGTTCAGCTGATTCTTTTTTTCTCCACCCAATTCTTGATTAGGTGTTCTTGTTAATGTCTGAAGGGAAAAAATATATATTATATATATACATTATATGTATATTTTTATATATTATATATATTTTATATGTATATTTTATATATATTTATATTACATACACACACACATACACACACACACACACACACACACACATATATGTGCTCTAGGCCTGCTTTATTATTTTGGTGGTAGTTGGAATAGAACCCAGGGCCTTCACACCAAGCTACATTTCCAGCCATTTTTTTGGGGGGGGGGTACTGGGGATCGAACTCAGGACCCTGCGCTTGCTAGGCAGGTGCTTATTCCACTGAGCTATATCCCCAGCCCCTTTTTCCAGCCATTTAAAAAAAATTTTGAAAAAAATTTTGAGCAAGATATGGTGTGCGTGCCTGTAATCCCAGCACTCAGAGGAGACTGTGGCAGGAAGATCATCTTGAGTTCAAGGCCAGGCTGAACTATAAAGACAGACCCTGTGTTAAGATACTAAAAGAATGAACCGGGGGTGTTGGCGCACACCAGTAATCCCAGCACTCGGGAGGCTGAGGCAGGATTGACATGAGTTTGAGGACAGCCTGGGCTACATAGTGAGTTCAAAGTCAGCCTAAACTGCAGAGCAAGACCCTGTCTCAAAAAACAAAAAAAGATACTAAAAGAATTAAAAATAATAAATATCAGTTCCTACAGCCCAACCAAAAAAGGCATTTCAGCAGGTGAATGTAGCTGCTTCTAATTCACAGACCACTAGAGGAAGTTATGGGCTAGAGTAGATTAAATTCTTTAGCAAGAGTTTCAGAAAATACTTATACTGGGGCTGAGAGTATAGCTCAGCGGTAAAGCATTTGCCTGGCACACACCAATCCCTGGGTTTAATCCCATGTTGCAAAAGAAAATACAACATGCACATTTTCTGAGCAAACCAGCAGAAATAAACCTAGACAATGCAAAAACTATTCCAGCCACAGCACAGAAGGAAGGGGCCATCTTTATTAAGTGAATGATGGCAGACAGGGTGCAGCTCAGTGGCCAAGCTTCTGCTTAGCAACCTAGAAGCCATGGGCTCAATCCCCGGCACCAAAAATGAGAGAAAGCCAGCCAGGAAGCATAGTGGCACATGCTTGGGACATAGCACAAGAGGCTGGGAGGGTAAGGAGACCAATGCAGGAAGATGACAGGTTCAAGGCCAATATGAGCAACTTTGCAAGACCCTGTCACAAAAACTAAGAAGAGCTAGAAAAAAAGAATATGTTATGTATGTATACTTACTCCCCACAATGAATGTAATCATTATGTACTACAAACACATTAACAAAAAATAACTTTTTAAAAAAAGGGCCGGGGATGTAGCTCAGTAGTTCAATCCCCAGTACCACGTGCACACGCACACACACAGAGGCATTGGACTTCAAATGACAAAATCCCATCTGGTCACACCCTTTCAGAAGTCAAAGATGGCTGGAGGGGTCTATGAGCGAGGTCTGGGCTCGTCTCAGCACGTTCACAGGTCCTGACACAGGAGCACCTATCTCCTACGGCCCTGTCAAGAGTTAAATGAAACTACAGTTCTCTGCTCACCTCCCCATCCCTTCTTTTTCCCCTTCCTTACTTCCTCCCCCTACCTCAAAGAAATAAATATTACAAAAAGCATTTAGCATATAGTAATTAACACCCACACCTACATACACTTAGGAGAGTTAGGGCTTCAATGTGAAAAGCAGTGACAGCTCGGAGTGGTGGGAGACTTCAGGCAGAAGGATCCAAATGCAAGGCCAGCCTAGGCTACCCAGCAAGACCCTGTCCCAAAAAACAAAGGGTGACAACATAGAAAAACAGGGATACCAGGAGTTACTGCACCCAGAGGAGGCCAGGTTCATTGGTTTCCTGCACTGAACATTACCTGTTGTTCCTTCCAATAGCCTGCTTTATTTATTCACTAGTTCATTTATAGGGCCGGGCTGAGGGTGGAGCATAGAGGTTCATGCATCTCAGGCTCACCTAAGTACTCTACCACAGAGCTATATCCCTGCTAATGCCTTTATTACTTTAATACCAATAAATGAACATCAATAGCCATAGGACAATAAAACCTTTATTAAACATTTTTACACATAATCTTATGGAAAGGGCTCTTCCTGCCTATAGATACCCAGCACTTCTGCCCCCATCACTGTCTCACATTATAGTCTGTACACATGGCAGGAACCAAAGAGGTTAAACTGACTGTAGCACAGCACCACGTAACCTAACACTTGGACTGGGGAAGTCTGACTCCTTTATCCCAGAGGGAAACAGAAATAATGAACTCATGTGAAGAGCTGTATGGGCACGCTCAGCAATGCTGAAGAGCACCCACCACGGTAAAGGACACAGGTGTCTCCATTCATCCAATTTTTAAAGTATAAGTTGAATACCTTATACGCAAAATGCCTGGAGTCAGAAATATTTCAGATACGTATTTTTTGTTTTTCAGTGACAAGGTCTTGCTATGTAGTCCAGGCTGGCCTCATATTTGCAGTGATCATCCTGCCTCAGTGTCCTGAGTGCTGGGATTACAGGCATGCAACACTACAGCTGCTCTCAGATGTTTTTAGACTTACGAATATTTGCACATAATGAGATCTGGGAGATAGGATCTTGGTCTAAATGTGAAATTCATGTTTCATATACACCAGTACATATTGCCTAACATTGACTTCATGCAGTTTCCAAAGGGCCGGTTTCTACTGTGACCTGAGATCAGGTTTGTGACGTTCCAGTGCGGTACCAGGTTAGCACTTCCAGATTTTGAGGAATTTCCCACTTTAAAAGTAGGAATGCTCAGGATGGCCTTCCAGAGGTTTAAGTGGGGTTCTTCAAAGACACGTGCCCCAACCAAAACAAAAAAAAAGGGCCTGGGATATAGCTCAATGGTGTAAGTGCCTTCCTGGCAAACTCAAGGTCCTGAGTTCGATTCCCGATACCAAAAAAAAACAAAAAAAAAAAGACACGCCAAAGGAAGCTTGCACTCTGCGATAGTTGCATTGGTGTTGAGAGGTGACAAGAAAAGGGCTCAGGTATATTCAGGATGTGCCCACTGCATCACAGAATGATTCACAACAGGATGAAACCCAGTGCTGAGTGCATGTGGGAGGACAGGCAGATAGAAGACAGTGCTGCACAGAGAAGCTGTTATGTACAGAACTTTGCAGGGGAAGTCTGACCTAACCTACACCTTGAATGGGGGTTCCGTGTGCAGAGTCTAAGGGACATGTAACCTACACAGGGAAAAGGGCTTTAGAAGGAAGGTGCCCCAAGTTTATAGAAAGCCTCAGACACTAGAATGGAAAATTTTAGGTTCTTGTGTCAACTACAAGTACAGGACTTGCTTTGCAAGAGAAATCGGTATTTAGCAGCTTATGCCTTAAGACCCTGCAGGTCTGACCTGGACTGTGGCTAGGCCTTGTGGACAAGGGAGTCAACAGACTGTGAGCATCACACCTGACTTGCGGGTTCTTCCACGGCACAGCAAGGCAGTGTCTGCTAAAGAACCATACAGCTCACAGACTGAGTCAGCTGAAGTCCAAGCATAGGCACCTGGGCCAGTGAATCAGCCACACCTGGAGGATTTATGCAGGAGAGGTAAGCCCATCTCAGCTCCTCTTCCCTCCACAATCACAGCAGTCAGATAAAGTTGAGGAATTTATTAGGGAAATACAAGAGGCACAGACAGACCAAGTGACAGAAAGAAAACTCTGAAAATGTCCCTTCAAGTCAAGTAGGGGACTGGCCTGGACCTCCCCCAAACAAAGAAGAAGGTCAGCAACATTCTCTGGCAGCCATTGAGTGGGTCTGAGTCTGAGCAGCTTGGCCAGGCACCCCACTCCACCCTCCCTGAGACTGGGAGCAGACAAAGGCAGAGTGATGGGAGTTTAAGGAAAGTCTGAGAGCGGGAGGGGCGCCTTCACGGAGGCCAGGCTCTGGGCTCTGAACACCTGAGATACACTGAGTGACTCCGTGCCTTACTGGAAGTTAAATGCCTAAGCTGTTTCTGGGAGACCATTGCACATCTCCCCGCGCCACACCACACCACACTCTCAGGTGTACATGGCAGAGCGCAAAGGCTGGACCTTTGGAAAAAGAAAAACGAGAAAAAGCCCTGTTGCTCTTGAAGGAGAAAAGGAGGAGCTGGGGCTGCTGGGCCTTCTCCGCGTGGCCTGTGTTCTGTAAAGCACGTCCCAGCAGCAGGTGGCACAGCTCTAGGTGAGAGTCTCACCTTTTGTCACCTGTCAAAAAAAAAGTCACATTCAGACAAATTCAAAACAACTAAAGGAGTCTAAAGACACATGTCTTTTAAATCTTAGGCAGTGAGAAGTCATAGGGAAGACAGCTACAGAGGCACAGAAACCCATAGCCAGGCAAGGCATCTCGAGGTCACTCACCCGCGCTTCAATGTACTCTATCCTTCGCTCCAGCGCTGTCAGCTTCTCATTCAGGGTTGCGAGTCTTGAACGGCAAGACATATCTGGAAAAAGACTGAAGTTTAGCACTAGTGTCAGAGTACACACATGCACACACCCTGCACAGAGGGAAGGGCCAGGCTGGCAGCATGAGTGCACCTAAAAACTGAGGGTCCAGATGGGTACACAGGGCTCAGGACAAGAATAACACGGGACAGAGTGCTCTACAGGGCTCACCGAGGATAAGAACACAGACATGCTGGGGTCTAACCTGCGTTTTCTATGTGGGTCCAAGTTGGGAACAGAGGCAGGGAAGCATAAAAGAAGGTCAGAGTGCAGAAGAGATTGAGGAGTGAAAGGAACTGCACGCAGCGTGCTGGCTTTTGGGAGAGGGACCATGAACCTCGGGATGGGAGTTCCTTTCTAGCTGAGGATAGCCTCAGCTGACTGTCAGCCAAGAAACCAAGCTCAGTTCTTCAACAACAAGAAAGTGAATTCTGCCTACAGCCCGGTGCACAAAGACAGGTCTCCTCACAGAACTTTCAAAAGGAAGCGAAAGCCTGATGTCAGCCCAGTGATCAATGTTGTGGGTCGTCACCGAGAGCCAGGGTTCTAGGGATTGAGCCCAAGGCCTCAGGCACACTAGGCAAGTGCTCTACCACAGAGCTGGACACATCCCTCCTTAAATTTTATCTGAGACAGGGTCTTGCTCAGGTGTCCAAACTGGCACTAAATGTGCGATCCTCAGCCTCCTAAATAGCTAACATATGCTACCACATCCAGCCAAGAGTTGGACTTTTTTGTTTTTTAAGATGGAGTCTTGCTATGTAGTTTAGGCTGCCCTTGAACTCACTTTGTAGTCCAGGCTGGCCTCAAATTTGCAGCAATCCTCTGGCCTGAGCCTCCCAAGTGTGAGATTGTAAATGTATGCCAACATGCCGGGAATAAGCGTTGAATTTCTGACCCACACAACAGCAAAATGATAAATGTAGTTTAAGCTGCTAATTTGTTATGACAGCAATAGAAAACAATACACTAAGGCTGTACAGATGGCCACTGGTTTGGTTTTTGCTTTTTAGTTTCTTTGAGATAGGGTCTTGCTATGTAGATGAGGTTAGCCTTTAACTCACTAGGTACCCAAGACTGGCCTTAACTTGTGATCCTCTTGCCTCTGCTTCCTGAGTGCTAGGATTACAGGCTTTGCTATCACGCCCAGCCACAGATGGCCATTTATTAACCAGCAAGAGTTTCAAGACAGAGGACATGGCTTGGGTGGTGCTACATGCCTATAATCAGCACTCTGGGAAGCTGAGGCAGGAATATCACAAATTCAAGCTCAGCCTGGATAACATAACAAGATCTTGGTCCCCTCCCCCCCAAAAAGCACCAGGCATGGTGGCACAGGTATGTAATGCTACTTACTACTCGGGAGGCTGAGGAAGAAGATGCTCAAGTTCAAGGCCAGCCTGGACTACAGAGTCAGTCTCTGTCTCAAAATAAATAAATAAAATGTTCTTTTTTATTTTTTTCTTTTTTTTTGGTCTTTTTGAAGCAGGTCTCACTATGCAGTTCAGGCTGGCCTTGAGCTCACTTTGTAGCTCAGGCTGGTCTCGAACTCATGACAATCCTCCCGCCTCTGCCTCCCAAGTGCCAGGATAACAGGCATACGCCACCATGCCTGGCTATATAAAAATTGTTGAAGCTATTTCAGTGAAAATGCAGTGCATCCAATTTGTAATAGCTAAAATGTGGAAGCAACCCAAGTGTCCATCCACAGAAGACTGGATTAAAAACTGTGGCATTTTTATATAATGGAATATTATTCAGCTATAAAGAAAGACAGTTTTAGGGACTTTGTAGGCAAGTGGTCAAAACTGGAGTCCATACTCCTAAGTGAAATAAATCAGCGGTACATGTGCAGGCAATGTATTGTATCACTGGTGTAAGAACCTGAGGGTGGAAATATAAACTAAGAGACATGAAAGAAATCTGTTCAAAAACAAAGAACAGATGAGACGAGGGAAAGGAGAAAAGAAAGAGACAAAAATGTATGTATGTATATATGAATATACATATGTGCAGGAAGGCTAACATGGTTCTACTATTGTATGGTATCACTTAAATTTGATCAATCTTGTATGTCTGTATGTGTTATCCTGAACACACACTTCAGAGATATCATTATGCAAAGCAGCAACTATTGGTGGTTTTTTTTCTGTTTTTTTTTTTCGGCTTTGGTTTTTTGTTTTTTGTGTTTTTCTGTTGTTGAGAGGATTAATTGTCTGACCAATTTTGCATGTCTGTATCTGGGTTCATATATATATACACTTCGAAGATATCAACAGGTAAAGCAACAACCACTGTTGAGCCCATGTCACCTTGTCTGTAGATCAGTTTTGATTGTACTATTTTTTATGCTAATTTGTCTGTGTGTTAGTATGTTTTTGTACTTTTATTTTTCTAAAAAAAAAAAAATGTAGGTAGTTCAGAAGCATGAAGAAAAAAAAAAAAAAGAAAATGCAGTGCATCTACCTAACTCATCTGACATGGCTCACCTGCTCATAGCTTGAAAAGCAGCCACTGCTCACCACATGGTTGTGCATGGCTCTGGAGCACAAAGCACCGCACCACACACTGCCAGCCCAAGAGGAGACAAAGTGCAAAGCAGAAGTGTGGCTGTGACCTGGGCCATGGCTCCAGGCAAAGTGCTTGCCTGGCACACACAGATCCTGGCTGAACCCCAGCCTTACAAAAAAGAAAAATTGAAGCACAGTTTCTACTGAATGCAGACCGCTTTTGCACATCACAAAGCCAATACATTTTGAGATGACTCACATAAACCAGGAGTGTCTGTCATGTCAACAGGCAGCAAAGCCAGGTGCTGCACGCCTGTAATCCCAGCACTGGGGAGGCTGAGGCAGGAAGATCACGGTGAGTTTAAGGACAGTCTGAACTACACAGTGAAACCCTGTCTCAGAAAGAAAAAAAAAACAAAAAACAAGCAGCAGCAGAAATTGAGGGGAAGAGGAAGGTGTCAGAGGCTTCAAACTCCAGGAAGCCACAAGGTCACTGGTGTCACGGAAAAGAGCATCTCATCACTGTCTGCACAGGCCTTTCAGACCTGGAAGAAACAAAGACCCCCAAAGCCCCATGGTGCTCACACTCCTCCTCTTCCTGTCCATCTTTAGTCCCTTCACTTCTCCAAAAATGCAACCTCAAAATATCTTTTCTGTGCACCTTCCTATCTGAAACTTCTCAGCTACTTTTTCCAACTACTGCTGACACAGAGAAAAAGGCATGTAAGCATATAGTTAATTCTTTCCTAGTAGCTCTCCCCACACTCATCTCTAACTGTTCCCTCCATGCCTAAGAATCTCCAGTCTGAGACAGTCTCCCACACCGATCCCAACCCATTTCCCTCAGCGCGCCACTGGCTGTTCTACCAGTGTCTGGGGTTCACTCTGCACCTCTTCCTACCCACCCTGCCTGACCTCCAGGCCACTCGTCCACCCACAGGGCCTCCCGTCTCAGTACTCCAGCAAGGCTCACTCCCTCTCTTGTTCCTCTTTCCAGTTGGAAAAGAACTCCCTATTTACTATTATCTAGCTTTACTTGTTCCTTATTTATATTTTGGGTTTCTCATATAAGAGAAACCCCACACAATATTTAAGGTTGCATGTCTGGTTTATTTCACTTCACAGTATGATCTTGAGGTACACCTTTTACATGCAAATCCCTCAAGTTTATCCTTCTGGAAAAAAATGGAAATGGAGCTTCTGCAAATGGGAAAGGCAAAGAGTAGGAGGGATGATGAGGGGGACGAGAAGGGGACAAAAAGGAACAGAGCTGTGCTCTGCTCGCCAGCCAGCTCCCCACGATGATGCACTCATTATGTTCTGCAAAGAGCTGCTAATAAAAACAGACTCAGTTCAAAGATGTCTTGCCAGATGAACATAATTCTTCCTTTTCTCAATTTATCTAAAACACAAATGAACTTCTAATCTGTAAATTATCCACATATTTGACCTGCCACTGCTCCCTTCAGATGAAGCGCTAACACACAGGGGCTGGAGATGGACCTCAGTGGCAGTGTGCTCATCTAGCATGTGCAAGATCAGGGTCCCATCCCCAGCAGCACAAAAATATATGATAAACAGGTAAGATAGATAGATTTAACAAATAAAGACACTCATTGCTATTACTATTATGATGGTAAAGAAACAAAAACAAATGCCCATTACTACAAGAATGGTTTGATAAACTACAACATATCTATGAAGGATTATGAAAATACTGTTGAAAATTAGAGTACCTGTGTCAGAGCCATAATTTACTCCTCACATTGCTTAAACTGTGTTAGACCCTGATTCTTCCCCTTTCTATTCATTTTATCTTTGCTTCCATGTTTTTTTTTTTTTTTTTGGTACCAGGAATCCAACTCAGAACCTTGCATTTGCCAGGCAGGTGCTTGTGCCACTAAGCTACATCCCAGCCCTCCATGTTATTCTTTACCACATTCATCTCTTTTCTTCTGTTTTTGTTTTTTTCTTGGTATTGGCAATCTAACTCAGAGCCTTGTGCTTGCCAGGCAGGCCCTGTGCTGCCGCTGTGCTGCGGAGCTACATCCCCCGGCCTTCATTTGGTTGAGACAGGGTCTTGCTTTGTAGTTCAGGCTGGCCTTGAACTCACTATGGAACCCAGGCTGGCTTTGAACTCACAACACTCCTCCTACCTCAGCCTCCCATGTGATAGGATTATATGTGCCCACCACCAATTACTACTTTTCACTCTTTTCAAAAATATAGTTTTAAAATTACGTAATTTACATATGTACGGTTCACTTGTATACAATTCAGTGGTTCTTGGTGTATTTCCAAAGTTGTGCAATCATTACAATCTAATTTTAGAAGGTTCTCATCAGCCCTAAAAGAACCCTTGTACCTCATGCTGTCACTCCCAGTTGGAAACCACTGATCTTTGTCTCTTATTTTTCTGCAGCGCTGGGAGTTTAAACCAGCGCTTCCCACACACAAGCAAGGGGAGTGCTCCACCAGTGAGTCAGGCCCCGGCACTGAGCCCACGCCCAGCTCCCTTTCATATTTTGTTTTCTGTCCACCAGTGCTGCCCCCTTTAACTCCCAGCTCCACAGTGCATATACCAGCATGTTAGTACCACACTTTGCCTCCACACGTGGCCACTCCCTGTTAGGGCTACCAACAAGTTCAAACTGCTCTTCAGTGTAGTTTCTGGAAGCTTGAAAGCACACACAGAGCCAGGCATAGTAGTACATGCCTATAGTTCCAGCACTCAGGAAGCTAAGGCAGAAGGATCACCATGAGTTCCAGGCCAGCCTGAGCTACATAGCAAGGCTCTGTCAAACAAACAAAAAAGTCAAATCTGTTTTTGTACTCAACCAACAAATATAACATGCTTGTTATTAGCCCAGCCAGGTGTCAGCTGCTGTGGAAGAGGAAAAGATGAGCTGGGTGTCCAGCTACACACCCATAATTCTACCTACTCAAAAGTCTAAAGTAGGATTCAAAGTTCAAGGCCAGCCTGGGCAACTTAGCTGCACCATCTCAAAATAGACAATAGAACAAAAACAAAAAAAGGAGGGGAGGGTGCTGAGGATGAGTGTAGCTCAGTAGTAAAGCAAGGCTGTAGGTTCAATATCCAGTACACAAAAAGAAAAAAAGAAGAAATCAGAATAAATGGCTGGGCATTATGGTGCACACCTGTAATCCTAGCACTGGGGAGGCTGAGGCAGGAGGATCGTTCAAGACCAGCCTGGGCTACAAAGTGAGCTCAAGTCCAGCCTGAACTACAGAGCAAGACCCTGTCTTAAAAAGACAAAAAAAAAAAAAAAAAAAAAAAAAAAAAAAAAAAAAAAAAAAAAAAAAAAAAAAAAAAAAAAAAAAAAAAAAAAAAAAAAAGAGAGAATAAATAAAAGATAAAGGAAATATAAAATATTGTCAGAGAAATAAGACTTAGCTTTCTGGTTGATATGCCAAGAAGACTTCTGTGAAACATAAATGTATGCAAATTAAAAGTTCACTAATACAGCCAGGAGCAGGGTATATACTTATAGTTCCAATTACTTGGGAGGCTAAGGCAGGAGGATCACTTGAATCCAGGGTTTCAGTATCAGCCTGGGCAGCATAGTGAGACCTTATCTCAAAAAAAAAAAGTCCAGCACAGGGGCCCATGGCTGTAATCCCAACACTCTGGGAGACTGAGGCTGGTGGATCACAGATAGAAGTCCTGCCTGAGCAATTTAAGATTCTGCAAGATCCTCTCCTCAAAATAAAAAATTACAAAGGTCTGGGGATGTAGTTCAGTGCAGAAGTCCTGGGTTCAATCCCCAGTGCCACTACCACCACCACCATCGCTGCCACCGCCACAAAAAAAAAGTTCACTAATGTAATTCAGTGTTTAGAAATAAAGTTATCACACTACCATGATTGCAATTTGAAAGAATGACATGCTAGAGCACTTTAAATTTTTAAAATTAACCCCAGTTTGACTTAATTTTCAATGCTTTACTGGTTGAACTGGCAACACTATGGATGGATATTCTATACTTATACATCAGATATTAATTCCTATCAAATAAAGTTTTTAATTTTGCTTTCAAAACAAAGTTAAAGGGCAGGAGATATAGCCCAAGGGCACAGCACCTACCTGGCAAGCACAAGATACTGGGCACTGTGTTCGATTTCTGGTACCCACACACACAGAAACAAAGTTGAAGCCAGGCGTGATGGTGCACACCTGTAATCCCAGCACTCAGGCTACATAATTGAGTTCAAGGCCAGCCTGCACTGCATAGTAAGACCCCGTCTTACAAAACACACAAAAACAAATAGACAAACACACAAAAAAGTTAAACCTGCAGATGATAATCTATGAATGTAATCCAGCACTTGGAAGGCAGAGGCAGGATTTCCAGTTTGAGGCCAGGTTGGGCTACACAGTTCAAGGTTAGCCTGGGCTACACAGCAAGGCCCTGTCTGCAAACAAAACTGAAATTTCTCTATGTGAATGATTTTTCCAACTAGTACTGTAAGTACTATACTTTCCACTGTTTCTCCAGACTACGCAAACATCAAATCTATTATCCTGTCATCATTCTATCCTATCCCTTTGGCATGAAATATTTTGGTTTCTTTCACCTGGTGTTTGCTCTGAGACAATGAGTAACAATGTCAATGCTGGAGGGGGGACACATCCCTGTAGACCTAGCATTTGGAAGGCTGAAGAAAGAGCACTGCTTGAACCTAAGAACTGAAGGCCAACTTAGACAACACAGGAAGACCCTGTCTCAACAAAGAAAAAACCTCTCTGAGGAAACCCAAACCAGCTCATTATATATCAGTCAGCCTCTCCTAATTCCGAACTCTTCTCCACTAAATCACACTCCTTTATTTCTATTATTCAAAAGAAACAAATGTTTTTAAGATAGGTGAGCTCTACGCTATCAGGTCATTCCCTACTATAACCTTTATAGCAACTTATGTGTATCCCCAACGTACATTTACACCATTCTCTTCATTTTCAGAGTCTACAACAACACATCAAGAGTCCAACACATCAATTGTC
This sequence comes from Dinomys branickii, assembly GCA_004027595.1. Classification (NCBI taxonomy): domain Eukaryota; kingdom Metazoa; phylum Chordata; class Mammalia; order Rodentia; family Dinomyidae; genus Dinomys; species Dinomys branickii. Next base: position 170,420 of record PVLD010001300.1, on the reverse strand, counting down.
CTATACACCTTATATATAAAAACATTCATACACAGACGATGTTCTGTGTTGTCTTGAATCTATTATTTCAAGAAAGAACTTGCTTGAATGCAGGCAAAGTTCTTATCGTGTCCTGCACAGCGCCTCAACAGAGGTAGTTTCTCCTGCTGATGAATTCTGACCATTTTTCTTTTTGACAAACCTTTGGGGGGCGGGGTGCTCTGTAGGAGATCCAACCCAAGCCCCACTCTGGCTCTATTTTGAGCTACATCTCCAGCCCACTAGCAAAACTCTTGCTCTATCATTTTACACTACTTAGGACTCATCCGTTCCTTCAGCTACAAAATAATTCCTTTTAAAATACACCAGTTTCTCCTATTTAATCTTAACTATTTAATGTCATTGGCTTCGTGGAACCAAAAAGTACACAGGCTGAAAAAGATCACTAGGTGTCATCCCTACATCTTGCAAAGTTTATCCAGCGCTAAGTTCTCTAAAGGAAACACTTGGAGAACGTGCGGCAGAAGTCTGTAATAGGCTTGCAGTCCGGCAGACACAAACAGTGCAGAGGAATGTAAGACTACAGCGAGATTTTGCATTGTCTCTGCTGAAAGCACCCACTGTGTTAGCTCTGAGGACCTCACTAGCAGCAGACTGACACCTAACACAAATCAGAGGTGAGCAATGCAGATGTTTCTCTTGCGCCCAAGACCCGGACCGCTAACCTCGGACCTCAGCTCCTGCCACATACCGGGGAGAGGAGGAATGGACAGGGGTCGCCGAGGGGACCACTAAAGGGCACGGCGCGAGATAGTTTCAATCCCGTCCTGAAAGCGAAGGGGAACTGTCAGGCGAGCGACACAGCCGCGCTGGGCACCCTGCGGCCGAGGTGGGGACTGGAACGAAGCAGCACAAAGGAGGCAGGGAGACCACCAAAGGAAAGGGAAGCTGCACTCATGGGGTGGACAGGGCCGCCTGAGGTGCGTGGGAAAATGCCCGTTCGCGGGTCCGGAGCGAGGATGGGGAAGAGGCCACAACTCTCCCGCCTCGCGGGCAGAGCGGCAGGCAGCGCTAAGGAAGGGTTGAGGCGGAAGCAAGAGCCGCGCAGCGGGCGCAGCGCTCGCGGAGTCCCCCTGGCTTCCCCCGCAGGCCGCCCCCGGGGCCTCCCCCTCCCCGCTTCCCTACTCGCCCGCTGACCGAACGAGTTGAGAAAGTCCGCGATTTTCTTAATGCTGCTGGTGATGAGCTCAATGTATTCCCGGTTCGCCCAGTCCTGGTGAATCTCCCGTTGCACAGGATCCTCTTGTCCAGCCATGGCGGGCGCCCGAGGAGGAGTAACTGCGCAGGCGCGCCGACCGTACAGGTCACCAGTGCGCCTGTGCTCCAGCTCACACCCAACCCACGGCGCCCGCGCAGGCACCAGGACAGTGATGCGCCTGCGTATTGTCACGTCCTCGCCTGAGCTTCGCCCGGCTCCCACGATTGGGAAAACAGATGCCTGGCCTTCAGCAGCAAGCACACTCACGCCTGTTACGGGTCGCTGCAGTCGGTAGGGGGTGCCTGGGCTCTTCTTGCCTTCATCAGCTCCAAGCTCAGTTTGCTCAGCCTGTCAGCAATAAAATAATACGGGGACAGTTAAACCCCAATAAATAGAAGTCATTTAATAATGCCCTTTACCGACGAAGTATGATGTCCCACTTCACATTTACCTAGTGAACAGAACATTTTTCTTTCTTTTTTTAAAGACAGTCACATCAAATTGCCCAGGCTGGGATCTAATTTACCATCCTCCTGCCTCAGACTTCCAGAGTGCTGGGATTACAGGTGCGTGCCACCACGCCAGGCTAAAATTTAGGATTTTAAGATAATACCCAGTGCTGGAGAAGCTGAAGCAAAATTGGTAGGGTCATAAAGAGTTGGTCATGGCTGGGGATATAGCTCACTGGAATAAGTGCTTGCCTAGCAAGCTCAGGGTCCTGAGTTCGATCCCCAGTACCGCAAAAAAAAAAATAAATAAATAAAATAAAGAGTTGGTCATACCATAAGCTAGTACAATCATTTCAGAAGGAAATATGTAAATTGATAGCAAGAACTACAAAGAATTTCAAACCATTAGACCTAATCATTTCATTGACATCATTGGGGGGCAAAAGCACACTCAGCTTTAACCACAGTAATGCTCTTTGTACTAGCATTACAATAGTTGAGGAATGGCTAAACATCAGTATAGTATAAATATTATGCATGTAATTATGAACACTTGGCCACATGAAAATATCAGGTAGAAAAACACTAGCAGGCCTTGATTCATGGAGGGAACTTACCTAAAACTCCTAACAAAACAAACCCTGGTAGATTTACGATGCAGGATGGAGCTGCAGGAGACAGACCTCACCTAAGGAACACACCCGGCAACACCACTCTCCTCAGTAGCCACCTGACAGCCTGGCCATGCACCTGGGAAGGGCTCACCTGACCTGATACAAACAACTTCCATCAGGGGCTTTTCCTTATTGACATTTGAAAGTGTGCCAAAGCGGACTAGATGTGCCTGAAAAGACAGAATATCCTAACAAAAATTATGTAAAGTTTAAACTTGTGTTCGTCCTAACTGCCACCACTTCCCTTAGGGGTGTATTTTCTTTCATCTTGCAGTTTCTTGTTTTGTTGAGACAGGGTCTCACTATATAGCCCATGCTGGACTTGAACTCACAGCAATCCTCCTGCTTTGCCTCCCCAGTGCTAGGATTACAGTATGTGCCACCCAGCTTGGACAGTTTCATTTGCAATAAATCCTGCTTCTCCTTTCACAATGCTCTTCTGTGTCTGGACTGGATTTCTGCCCCTAGAACACAGGGACCAAGGATCCCCCTGCCAGCCTGATAACAAAAAGCATGATGAACTGAAGAAAAACACAATATACAAAGTTTTCTTTCATTGCAACCATGCATTAAATCGCTAGGGCAGGGCTGGGGATATAGCTCAGTGGAATAAGCGCCTGCCTAGCAAGCGCAGGGTCCTGAGTTTGATCCCCAGTACCACAAAAAAAAAAAAAAAAAAAAAAAAAGACCAAAGAAAATCGCTAGGGCATTGTCTTGCCCCAGTGTGCCATTATAAAGCAGGGCTGGCCGCAGATTCTCCTTCCCACCTGAGCACCTTCATGTGCAGGGCCTGTGCTGTGCCATTTGACTGACAGTCTCCAAAGCTTTGAAGTGAATCATCCTCTTTTGTTCTTAATTCTCCTGGCCCAGGTATTCATTATAAGGATGAAAAGCTGACTAATACGAGATCTGGTCTCCATGTGGTGCTGGGCATTAGGCTAGGAGGTGACAGAAATGGTCCTTCCGGGAACTTATCCCTTACAGTTGGTGCAGACTATGCCACAGGCTGTACAGATTGTCACAACAGTACAATGGCCTCTCTGCCCAATTTTAACCATACAGTTTTGCTTTGGAGACTTTCATTTAAAAAACAAAACACTATTGTGCAACAAAAACTGTTGTTTGCCTTTTAACAAGGGTCTCTTTAAGAGTAAAGTAAAAATAAACTGGGGAAAAGTTTTTTATTCAAAATCATTTGCACCTCAGCTGGTCAATGGCACATGCCTGTAATCCCACCCCTCAGGAGACTGAAGCAAGATCACTGTGAGTTGGAGGCCAGCCTGGGCTACATAGTAAGTCCAAGGCCAGCCAAAAAACAAAGTAAACAAAACCCCCAGATCATCTGCATCTCTTCAAGCCTCATCGTCCTTTGCTTGCTCCGTTTTGACTCCTATCCAAACCCCTCCCACTTCTCTTCTCGTGCTGTGCCTTGGACAAGTGCTCAAGCCTCTGTCTACTGAGCCAGGATCTCAGCCTGCTCTTATTCTCAGAGCCTCAGATTCTGTATCATTTTTACCCAAAGAGCCGGACAGAAGATGCTCTCACTGGTGCTGTGTTTGCAATTTGCAAAGTGCAAGGGCAATTCCAGGTGAAACGAAAGAGCAGGTGACCCTTGCTGCTTCCTGAATCCATGCTGCTGTCTGTCAGGCGCCTCCCCAGCCAGGCCCTGTGAACAAAGGAGGTGTCTGGGTGGACTTGTCCCCCACCCTCAGCTTTCCAGAACAACTAACATGAGCTTACAAAGTTGTCACATCACATTCTTACGGAGGCAAAAGCATTTTTCAGCATTGGAGCATAGGACAGAATTGTTCCCTCTGAACAATTAGAAGGCAGGAAGGTTTTCAGTGAGGAAGTCAAAGACATGTGTGTCTTTCCATTATCTTTTTAAAAATCTTTTTTAGACGGGGTTTCCTCGCCTCAGCATCCAGAGCGCAGGGATTATAGGGGTGCGCTATCACACCCTGCTCTGTCCTGGTATCTTGACAGGTGAATGGGAGCTGGAAAGGCTCTCAGCCAGAGAGTGAAGCGGGTGTGTAGCTACCTTGTTCTCTGGACAGACAAGCATTAGTAACTTCTGCTTCTTTCCCTGGAATCCTTTTTTTTTTTTTTTTTTTGTCTTTTGATACAGGGTCTCACTATACAGTTCAGGCTGGCCTTGAACTCTGTAGTCCAGACTGCCCTCAAACTCAGAGTGATCCTCCTGTCTCAGCCTCCAGAGTGCTGGAATTACAAGCCTGCGCCGCCAACCCAGCACCCTGGAACCATGTGAATGCAACAAACGCCTTCAGGACTCCGGATCCCTCCGCCAAAGTACAAACAAGGTTTAGATAAAGGCTTTTTCTGGAGGGTGGGGGTGGGGGTGGGGACAGGGTCTCGCTATGTAGTTCAGGCTGGCTTTAGACTCACTTTGGAGCCCAGGCTGGCCTCCAGCTCGCAGTGACCCTCCTGAGTAGGGGCTAATTTTAACACCAGTCCCAGAACTCACACAGGGCTCTATCCTGTGCGCCATCCATCCCAGCACACAGGTGTGGTGCGTGAGGAGGGAGCTGAGCGGCGGGCGCCAAAACAGCTGTCCAGAAGCTCCTTCCTGGGCCTTTCCAGGACGGCTGGGGAGGCCACAGCCCTATGGCCCCTGCGGGCCTCGGGCCCACCAACCCGCTGGCCGGGTCACAAAGGCGGTTGCCAGGCACCTGGTTAGAAAAGAGGCGGCCACTCTAGACCGAGGGGAGTTCACCAGGTGAGCCCCGCCCAGATGCTGGGCCCGGGCCGGGCTCCCGCCGCCGCCTTCGCTAGGCCAGAGGGAGGAACCCGGAGCAGGCCCCTGTCTACCTGCCGGCCCCTCGGCTCTGCTGACGATTCACAAGGACCTTAGCTGCACTCTGGCGCTGCTGCCCTTTTCCAGGTGGGGAAATCGAGGGACAGATTCCTGATAACAGGAGAAACTCTGATGGGGAAGAACCAGGTGTCCCGTTAGAACCAGGGATCCCGTCTGGAAGATTAAGTTAGAGTTCCATAAACTGAGCACGCGCCCAAGTTCACCTTCCCAGGATGGACAAGGTGACTTCGGTGCTGAGGGTGGGGTGGCACCACTAAGCCTTGTGAGGAGTGGGCAGATCATGCTCAGAAGCCGCTCATTCCGTGTTCGTTGTGGAAAAACCTAAACAGGCTGGACTTACTAGACAGTACTAAGAATCGAACTCAGGGTGCTCAGTGTGCTACATCCCCAGTTCACCTTCTGAGACAGAGTATCACAAAATCGCTCAAACTGGGCTCAATTTTGTGACCCTCTTGCCTCAGCTTCCCACCTGAGTAGCTAGATTACAGGTACACACCACCACACCCAGCTCAGCTGAGGCAATTTAGTGAGAACCTATCTCAAAATTTAAAAAGGACTAGGGACTGAGGGATTGCCTAGTATGCATGAGGCCCCAACATGACATAACTGAAGGGTCAAACAAAAACTATGATAGCAGTTATGGATGAGATCATATCTGCACTGTTACACAGTGTTCCATAGCAATCAGAAGGTCAAAGTACACTTAAACTACATAGTGAGTTCAGGGCCAGCCTAGACTACATAGCAAGTCTCTGAGACTGCAAGAAAACAAAAAACCACACAAAAAAAGGATGTGGGTGATCTGGCTGGCTGGGGAGGGTGTCCCCTTCCTCGGTCACCACTCCATGTGTGTCCTCCTGAAGCCATGTGCTCGGTGAAAGAGGACCACCACCCTGAGGGTGGAGGCCTGTTTCCTTGGGCACAAGGTATATGAATAGCTGTGCTCCTCTGCTCAAAAAAAGTAGGTATAGATTCTGTCATTAGCAGTTACCAACATAACACAGCTCCAAAACTTAGCTTCTCCTAAAATGAGTAAAACCCTTATATACTGGCAATTTTAAAATAGAATGATGGGGGGCTGGGGATATAGCTCAGTGGAATAAGCGCCTGCCTAGCAAGTACAGGGTCCTGAGTTCAATCCCCAGTACCGCCAAAAAAAAAAAAAAAAAATAGAATGATGGAAAATCCAATTTCTACTTGGATGTTTTGAGTTAGCAATACCCTCCCAGCCTTTCTTCAAAGAAAAAAAGATGAAGGTCTTACCCTATGGGTCTTCCACAGATGAAAAAACAAAGACCCACACCTAGAAAAACACAAAAGTTTGGATGTATGTGATGCTGGGGATCAAACTCAGGGCCTTGCAAAAGCTGTGCAGGCATGTCATGGTCACGGAGCTGCAGTCCCAGGCCAGCAGTTCTAAAAGCATGGAAAGGCCTCCCCTCCTGCTAGTGGCAACTCTTCTGAGGGGCACTTAAAAGGTTCAGGGCTCAGCCTGCACTGCTCTCTTACACAACAAAACAAAACATAAAGCAAAATACAAAAGCAAACACAGGCTTTTAGGGGCAAGGAGATTGTCTCCACAATGAACAGGAAAGTGAAGTGCTTCAAAGGAACAGTAGTTTTCCAGCTGTAAGATGCAACTCCCCTGGAAGGTTTACACAGATTCTTGGCCCCCAGAATTTCTTCCTCTTAGATGTGAGGTGAGGCCCAAGAATCTGCATTTCTACCAAGTTCCCAAGCAGCACCAACGCTGCTGCTAGTCTAGGGATCAGATTTTGAGAACTACTGACGTCTAGTGGATGGTGTCAGTCACGTGTGTGGAAGAGGTCCCTTTCTCAGCTTTTAATCTCCAGCGTCTCACTAAGAAGTCCCAGCAACCTTTCCCACCTCACAGGAATAGATTCTGTCATTAGTAGTCACCAACATAGCAGCACACAATGGTGGATAGCGACATTCTATGACTTGTCTTGTGAAAAGGTTTAATGAAGTTTTTGTGCATACTGCAGTTGCCACATTCAATATTTGTTATCATCCCCTATTGTCCTTTATACAATTACTAATACCCTACCTCCTGCTGTAATCTACTCATGGGAACAGAAAAGTCAGTTTAAGTCAGTACTGAGGCAGAGTTGTAAATGTGCACAGTCATGTATGTGCTCACTAAAAGCACACCAGAGCAACACCATGTCTGATTCCTCCCTCTAGGACTCTCAATGGCAGGATACCAGCTCTGGTCACCATGGACCCCACTGGATGAGAGCTTCCAATGGCTGTGGCACACAAGGCCCACCCCGTCCTCCAAGCACCCCTTCAGGGCCACCCCCTGCTTCCCACACACCCCTTCCGACCTGGAAGTTCAGCTGTGTTTCCAAGAGGTCACTCTCGTCCTCGACAGCCCATTCCTAGATACTGGAGTGAGTCCCATGCTACCCTATCACACATCAGAGCTTCGAAGCATGATCCACAAGAAAGGACTGGTCAAGAAGCCTCAGCCCATCCGCCTCAATGGAGTGGATTCTGTCTTCGGCAGGGTCATCACGGTTCAGCCACCCAAGTGGACTGGGAACTTCAGAGTTTCTGAGAAGTCAGCCTTCTGCAAAATCAGCAAGGAGCATCAGTGGTCCACTGGACTCAAGGAGCCTCAGATCCAGATGACAGTGACGATGTGCAAACAGATGCTGCACTCCATCCTCTTGCTGTATGCAACCTACAAGAAGTGCAACTTTGCCCTGCAGCACTCCAGGTAGAGGGTGCTGCTGCCGAGCCCCAGCTCTCTGGGGCAGAACCCAGCTCAGACGAGCCTGTCCACATGAACCACGGTGATACTGCCCTTGCTGTTTCACTTTTCTGTCAAGCAGTGACAACGGAGGAGCCCCTTTTCTCCTGTTCTCTCCAAGAGGGCCACTGACAGGGTGAGGACACTTCCACTGGAGAGCTGAACAACCACTGAGAGTCCAACCAGTGAGGACTGGTACATGTGATGAAAACCATTAAACCAGATAAATCAGTGAGTCCAGTGTGAACTTATTTAGACACCAAAGACACTGCATTGGGAAAAGGGGGTATCAAGTAAAATTGGTCTTTTTCTTTTTCTGAATTTGAGAAAGGGTCTCGCTTTGTGGTTTAGGTTGGCCTTGAACTCACTGTGCTCCTCTTCCCTCAGCCTCAGGATTACAGGTGTGCACCACCTTGCTTGGCATTACATTAACGAATATTAAAACAACTGTCACAGCCTGCCAAAAAACAACTTAGTAGAAGCACTAAAATTGGCCTTTTGGCAGAAGAGAGCAGCCCACTTTAGCTGAAGCATACTCACAATGCTGTAAGAAACTATAATTAATTATGTAGCAGTCTAGTGAGATTATACCCTTATCTCAGAATAGTGTAGAAATAAAACATATCATACGTTGGATGATATATTTTCTTCATTTGTCCTATACTAATATAAATGAGCAAAAAGTTAGAGGCCCCCCAAAGCCTCATGCACGCACAGATGGGGAGTTTCCAAGGTGCTAGGGTATGAATGTGGGTGAAGGGAGTAGATAATGGAAGACCCAACAGGGTGCAGGTGGCACAATCAATAGGCTGGTAGCCTGCATGGGAGATAAAGGAGAGGGAAGGCAGGCTGCTGCTGCTTTCTGCCTGTCTCCCAAGCTCACTCTCTCTGTCACAGGCCCTCTGCTGTTCCACCCTGCCTTGGAGCCAGGTGACTACAGACTGAAACTTCCCAGACTGTAACCTGAATAAACCTTTCCTTCTTCAACTTTGGTTGTTGGGTATTTTATTTCAGCAACAAGAAAGTAAATAAAACAGGTGCTTATAATAGAGATGTTCATTTTGAGCCATGGAAGCTATCTTGGCACTAGTCCCAATGTTTCTTTGCATAAACTTCAACTGTACACACACGTGAATGTGGAAAATCTAAAAAGTACAATGAATGAGGTAGCTGAGGCAAAGTGTAGGAAAGAATTTATTTCCAAAATGTGTAAGCTTAAATTTTAGAAAAAATAACTTTCAACACTGACTTGCAAAGTACTGCCGTGTCTAGCCAAAAAATAGATCCTGCTGCCCTGAGACCTAAGCCAAGGATTCTGATGCCAGCACAGTCCAACTCAGACAGTAATCAACTAGAAGCGTGACAGGATGCCTCCTGCAGAAAACCCTGAACACTGAACAGAGAGGAGGTAAGGGAAGATGGTGCAGGGTGGGCAGCTGCGCAGGGCCTAATCCCAGCTGTCGTCGCTGTCCTCGCTGTGCAGCTCCTTTTCTCCATCGCTTGCTTCACCTTCGTCACTGTCCTGGGGGCGAGGGACAAAGAAATGTTAGACACTTGTCTAGGTGGCCCTAATACAGCTCCCACAGATGCTAAGTATTCTAATTTTGTGACAGGGTCTCACTCTAGCTTTTTGAGACAGGGTCTCACTCTAGCATTGATCCTCCTGCTCCGGAGTGCTGAGATTTCAGGACAGCACCCCACCCCCATTACTCAGTTCGAAACCATTTACGAAATGAACCAGAGGCTCCTTTTAAATTTTATTGTATCGGTCCATTTTAGGTACACATAATGATCACATTCATCATATGGAAGTTGTACCTGTACATGATGCATCTGCTTCTTTTTTTTCCCACTTCCTTCCCCTACCTTCAACTCTTCTTCCCTCACTCACAAAAGCTTTGTTTCTATTCTTTTATTCTGTTTTTTCTTTTTCTTTTTCATTTGAACATTTTCTTCCCATTTCCCAATATCTATTATACATTTTGGTCCTTATTTACACTTTTGTTCTCTCACACCAGAGACAATGCAGTATTTAACATGTGTGTCTGGTTTATTTCAATTAAAGAGTATGATCTCATTTGTTTTTTGTCTTTTTGAGACAGGGTCTCAATATGCAGCTCCTACCTATTGATCCTCCTGCCTCAGCCTGCTGAGTGCTGGGATTATAGGCACGCACCACCATGCTGAGCTAAGAGTATGGTCTCAAGGTGCATCAATTTACCTAGAAATGTCCAAGCCTATCCTTCCTTATGGCACAGTAGTACTCCATTGTGTTAAAAAAAAAAACAAAACCCTTGTCTTCTTTATCCATTCATCAGTTGATGGGCATTTGGGCTGTTTCCAAGATTTAGCTATTACAAACTATGCTGCTATAAACATGAGTTAATACATAATATTACATAATATAGTTATAAACTGTATTATGATGCTTTTCTTTTGGGAAGATACCAAGAAGGGGAATAGCCGGGTCAAACGGAACCTCTAGTTTTAGTTTTTTGAGGAATCTCCACAATGATTTTCCATAGTGGTTACACCAGTCTACACCCCCACCAACAGTAGAAAACGGTTTCTTTTTCCACACAGCCCTGCCAGCATTTGTTATTGATTTCTTGATAATAGCTGTTCTTTCTGGGGTGAGATGGACTGTCACCGTTGCTTTAATTTGCATCTCTTATTGGTGATGTTGAACTTTTTAAATATATATTTGCCATTTCTTTCTTTCTTTGAGATAGGGTCTCACTACACAGTTCAGGATGGCCTTGAACTTGCAGTGATCCTCCTGCCTCAGCCTCCTGAGTGCTGGGATTATTCTTACTTCTTCATCTGAGAAGTGTCTATTGATTTTATTTTTCAATTGGGTCTTTAAATTTAGGGTGATTTTTCAGAGTTCTTTATGTAGTCTACGTAATAGTTGTTATCTGATGAACAGCTGGCAAAAATTTTTTCCCACACTGTGTTGTCTCTTCACTCTGTTGATAGTTTTCCTTGCTGTGCAAAAGTTTTTAATAAGATACCAGTTATTGATTCTTTGTGATAGCTCCTGTGTGATCAGGGTTTTGTTCATAAAGCCTTTGCCTATGCCAAGGTCTTCAAGAGTTTTACTTATTCTATCTTCTGGCAGATTTAATGTTCATTTTAATATGTATTTATTTAGGTACCAGGAATCAAACTCAGGATCTTGCGCTTGCCAGGCAGGCACTTGTGCTGATGAGCTATATCCCCTGCCCAGTATTTGTTTTAATATTTAGATCTTTGATGCATTTCGATTTTACTTTAGTATATGGTGGAAGATATGGATCTAGTTTTAATCTTTAGTATGTGGAAAATCAGTTTTTTCAGCATCACTTATTAAAGAGGCTATCTTTCTTCCAGTGAAAGTATTTGCCTCTGTTGTCACAGATAAGATGGCTGAGTGCATTTGGAGTTGTTTCTGCATCTTCTGACTGGTCCCACTGATCCTCAGGTCTGTTTTTTTTTTGCCAGTACCATGATGTTTTTGTGTTTTTTTGTTTTGTTATTTTGGTCTTTTTGAGACATGGTCTCACTATGCAGCTCAGGCTGGCTTTGAGCTCACTTTGTAGCCCAGGCTGTTCTCAAACTCACAACAATCCTCCTGCCTCAGCCTCCTGAGTGCTGGGATTACAGGTGTGCACTACCAGGCCCAGCATGCTTTTTTTTTTAAATCACAGTAGCCTTGTAGTATAATTTCAAGTCAGGGATTGTGATTACCCCTGCCTTGCCTTTGTTGCCCAGAATTTTTTTGTTTTGTTTTGTTATTGTTGTGGAACTGAATCTAGAGCTCTGCATATGCTAGGAAAGTACTCTACCATTGAGCTGTATACTCCCTGCCCAACTACTATGTGTCTGTTTGAATTACTGCCTAGCAGTAAGACATTGAACTTAAAGAATCAGTGGTTGTCTGCAGATTGTCTAGAAAACAAATATTCACCATAAAAATGTTACAATATATCACAGCACAAATACAAGGCATAGAGAAACAGAATTAGGAAAAAAATTAAAAGGCTTACAATACATAACCACCCTTAGTGCAAAATAAATGAAAACAAAACTTTTTTTTGCCTTTGGAGACAAGAGTCTCACTGTGTAGTGCAGGCTGGTATGAACTCACTACGCAGCCCAGGCTGGCCTCAAATTTGCAACCATTATCTTGCCTCAGCCTTCCCAGTGCTGGGATTACAAGCCTGTGTCACAATACACAGCTTTTATTTGTATGTGTGCATGTGCTGGGGTTACTGGGATGGAACCCAGGGCATTTGTACTAATCTATATCCACACCCTTCAAAAAAAAATTTTTTTTTAAATTTTACAACAGGGTCTCGCTAAGATGCTAAATTGCCTAGATGGGGCTAGAGCTTGTAACATAGTGTCTTGCTGGGATTCCAGGTGTGAAGTTGAGAAACAGTGGGCACAGCCCACAGGCCCAGCCAAACACACCCCAAGACCCACTCCTTGCTGCCCCACGCCCACAGCCTCTCCAGCCTCCAGGGTGGACAGGACATACATACTCAGCCCCAAGGCTGGGCCATGCCGCCTCAGCACCTATCAAGGCCGCACTTTCTCATAGCCTGCCCCGGGGCCTCCAACTTACGTAAGTGCTCTAACTGCTATTGCAATTGTAGGTCTCTTCTAGTTCCAAATGAATTTTAGGGTTGTTTTCCATAATTCTGTGACATACGCTCTGGATTTTATTTATTTATTTTTTTGGGAGACAGGGTCTCATTCTGCTGTTTAGGCTGGTTTCAAACTCACAGTGATCCTCCTGCCTCAGTTTTCTGAGTGCTGGGATTATAGGTGTAAGCCACCACACCTGGCTCGCTGCTGGAATTCTGATTGGGATTGCATTAGACCTGTATAACAATTTTGAAGTATGGCCATCTCCACTATATTTGTTCTTCCTACCCAAGAACAAGGAATAACTCCATTTTCTGATACCCTCTTCCGTCTCCTTTTTCAGAAAACTGTAGTTTCAGTATAAAGGTCTTTTACTTCATTACATTGATTTCTAGGAGTTCGTTATTTGTCTATAGGCTATTGATTCTTGAGTAATGACTTTGTATTCAGCTCCGCATCAGAATTTGTTTATTAAATCTAGAAGTCTTTTCATGGAGTTTCTGGGATCGCCTGTGTAGAATATTATGTCATCTGTAAATAATGACAATTTAACCTCCTTTTCTATATTTCTTTGTCTTGTCTAACTGCTCTGGCAAATTCCACAACTATATTGAATAAGAGTGGTCATAGTGGACATCCTTGTCTTGTTCCAAATGAAAGCATTCAGGTTTTGATCACTTAGTATGATACTGACTGTTGGTTTGTCATAGATGATTTTCATCACATTGAGATAAAGACCATTTATTCCAATTTTCTGCAAGGCTTTTGTCATGAATGGTAATTTGTCAAATGCTTTTTCTGCCATCTAGTTAGATGATAACGTGGTTTTTGTCCTCTGCCCTGTTAATATGGTGTATTACATTTATTGATTTGTATCTATTGAACCATCCCTGCAGCCCCGGCATGAATTCTACTTGGTCATGGTGCATGATCTTCACGATTTGCTGCATTGTTTGCCAGTATCTTACTGAGGATGTTTTGGTAGGATGCTTCTCTGGTTTGGGTGTCAGGGTAATGCTTACTTCTAAGAATGAATCTAGGAGTACTGCTTCCCTTTCAATTTCATTAAAGGTGTGGTAAGTAGTGGCATTAGGTATTCCCTATTATTTCTTGCAGAATTTAGTAGTGAAATCATCAGGGCCTGGGTTTTTCTTTGTTGGTAGGTTTTTAATTTTATTGACTGATACTTGTTTATTTAGGATTTTTGTATATATCTAGGAAGGTATTTCCTCTGTTCTTCATGTTATTAGAATATAGAATCTTGATGTGTGTATTGACGATCTCCTTGATTTCTGCAGGCTGTTGTTGTGTGGACTCAAGCCCTTTCTTCCCTCCTCTGACGAGGCAGCTGAGGGACTGTCAATTTTATTTAATCTTTCCAAGAACCAGCTCTTTGATTCAAAGGTTCTTTGTACTGTTTTCTTAGCCTCCGTTGCATTAATTTCTGCACTGATCTTTATTATAATTTCCTACCTTTTATGAGCTTTAGGAATGACTCGCTTTTCTTTTTCTAGGAGCTTGAAGCTCAACACGGTTTTTTTTTGTTTTTTTTTTTTTGCAGTACTGGGGATCGAACTCAGGACCCTGCGCTTGCTAGGCAAGCGCTTATTCCACTGAGCTATATCCCCAGACCCCTACACTGTTGTTTATTAAAGCTTGCTCTATTTTCCTGATATGGGTATTCAATGCTACAAATTTCCCTTTAGAGCTGCCTTCATTGTGTCTGTAAATTCTGGTATGCTGTATAGGCACTACTGCTTAATAGTAGAAACTTCTAAATTTTTCATTAATTTCATCTGTGACCCATTGGTTGTTCAGGAGGGTGTTATTTAATTTCCATGTGTTTATGAAATTCTGTGGTTTCTTTTGCCATTGATTTCCAATTTTAATGCACTATGACCTGGGATTATGCACAGGAGTATTGTTTCTATTCTTTGACTTTCAGTCTTATGAATTTTTCAGTGAAATGTTTCTTGTATGCAGCATATTGTTGCATCTTGCCTCTTGATCCATCCTGCCAGTACGCTTCACTTGATTGGTGCACTGAGACCATTAACACTGATGGCTTTAACTGATATGTACTGACTTATGCTTGTCATGTTATTTTCCCGTTGTTGACTCCCTTTAATTTCCGTTTGTTTGACTTGCCTTGCCTGGTAGATTCCTTCTGTTGTGGTTCACTGAGTTGTAGTCCTTACTACCTCTTCCTAAAACGCCTCTTTTGAAAATGTTTTTTAGAAAATTTTGGAGTGTTAATTTGCTAGTCATAAATTTCTTCAGGTGTTCTTTGTCACGGTACCTTAGCTCTCCATTGGTTTTGAAAGACAGTTTTGCAGGGTACATCAATCTACATTAGACATTGTTTTCTTCTCTTTTTTTTTTGGTACCAGGAATCGAACTCAAGAGCTTGCGCTTACCAGGCAGGCGCTTGTACAACTGAGCTATATCCCTGACCTGATAGTTTTCTTTTAGTGCTCAAAATACTTTACTCCAAGGACTCCTTGACTTGAAGGTTTGTGTTGAGAAGTTAGCTGTGATTCTGATGGACTTTCCTTTATAGGTGATTTCTTTTCTTTAACAGCTTTTAATATTTTGTTCTTGCATTGATTTCTGGAGTCTTGATTGTTATATGCCTTGGTGTAGATCTTTTTTCATCGTGCATGGCTAACTGGAGTTCCATATGCCTTACTAACTGTATGTCAAATTCTTTCTCCATGCTTAGAAAGTTTTCTGCCATTATCTCTGTGAACAGGTGTGTTTTTTTGTTGTTGTTGTTGTTTTGTTTGAAACAGGTCTTGCTATATAGTTCAGGCTGGCCTTGAACTCACTAGTAGCCTATCCTAGCCTTGAATTCTCAGTGATCCGCCTGCCTCAGCCTCCTAAGCACTGGGATTACAGGTGTGCACCACCATCCCTGGCTTGTGAACATGTTTTTTTATGTTCTTTGCACTATCTCCTGTTTTTTGATTGATCCCTATTAAACTAATGTTATTAAGCTTTGTATTATCTAGCACCCATTAGATGGATTTTTCATGGCCCCTTGCTACTTTTAAGAAATCTCTCTTGGGGCTGGGGATATAGCTCAGTGGAATAAGCGCTTGTCTAGCAAGCGCAGGGTCCTGAGTTCGATCCCCAGTACCGCAAAAAAAACAAACAAACAAAAAAGAAATCTCTCTTTTCATAATCACTAGCTGCAATCCTGTCTTCTATATCTGATACTCTGTCCTCTGTATATACTTTTTTTTGGTCTTTTTGAGACAGGGTCTCACTATGTAGTTCAGACTGACCTTGAGCTCACTTTGTAGCCCAGGCTGGCCTCGAACTCACAATAATCCTCCTACCTCAGCCTCCCGAGTGCAAAGATTACAGGCATGTGTCACCATGCTTGGCTTTCTGCATATACTTTCAGTGGAATTCTTCATCTACTGGATATCTCTTTGAATATGTTTCATGGATCCCATTTATTTCCTGTGTTGAGTGTTCATGGTTTCTACCATTGTCATAAACTCTGGTAATTTTAAATCACTAACCATGTCTTTCATGAAGGTTACCACTTCTGGTTGTCTGACAGATTATTTCTTTCTTTTTAAGGGACAGAATAATATAGGAGAAATATAACTCTCAACCTGCTAGATGTCAGATATGGCAAGTTTATGTTCCCAAATCTGAAGGATGAATCCTAAGGAACAATGGAGCTTAAGAGTAGAAAAATTTCTTGAGATAGCTTTTAAGAGACAAGAGGGGGCCCGTAGCCAGTTGCCATTAGAGATTATTTGTGGTTTGATTTTTCCTAGAGCCTCATTCACGTGTTTTGTGACTTTTGCATGATTTCAAAGAGTCCAAGTGGGTGCACCTGTGATGAGCCAGAAGTGTGGGGCTGCATCTTACTTAAGTGTTTCTCTTTTTCTTTCTTTTTTTTTTTTTAAGTTTAATTCCTGGGTTGATGCTTGTAAATTGCTTATTGCTGACACTGAGAACCCTTAGGAAATGACTACTTCTCAGAGATGTCTTCCAGACATAGCTAATTTTTCAGTTTTACATCTGTTTGAAGACCTTGCCTCTTCAATTTATTCAGGATGAGAGGGTGCTGCCTACTTGGCCCAGCCCCTGGTTCTTTGGCTCTGGCCTGTAATAATATACTTCATGACCCTTAGGCAATCTCAGGGCTGGAGGTATAGCTCAGTGGTGTAAGTGCTTGCCCGCTAAGCACTAAGGCCCTGAGTTCGATCCCCGGTACCGGAAAAAAAAAAAATAAATAAAGGAACAGATGTTTCCTTAGGCAATCTCAGTCTTAGGATACCAGGAAAATGATTTGATTAAAACAATTATGTAAAGTAGTACAATCAGCAGTAACAATAACATCAAACACAGCCGACAGAATGAAAAACTGTGGTATTAATTTGCCACATTTAACTATATGAACTAGATTTGTGATTATAACCAGAAATTTGTATGCAATAAATATCCCCTCAGTATGGCAATTTTACCTTCAAGGGCTTTGGGGGTAAAAACAGAGAAATTGAAGAAGAGCTTAACAGCAAGGGTGAAGGGCAAAGAAACATTGCATAAACTCTGGGAAACTGAAGATAAAGAAGATAGGAGGAAAAGAGAGAAGGAAGAAAAAAAGGGCAGAACACAACAGAATAATAATAAAAACTGGAAACTATGTTCACACTCACATAAAAACAACAAACAGAAGAAAAAAAGAAAAAGATCCTCTTGGGTCTCAGGGACCCACTTCCCTCCTCCTCCTCTTCCTCACATTGCTGTATTCTAGCATCTCAATATCAAATCACAGAGAAGCTGTTTCTCTGCTGTTCAGCACTCCATCTTCTGGGAAGTTGATGCTAAGGGTCAGGGGAGTGCAGTTAATAATTTTCCAAGGGTGTCAGACGGGCAGAATGGCTGGATGTGGAAGTGAACAGAGGATCTTGTGGTCTGTAGCACCAGTCAAAGGTCTGGTGCTCACTGCAGTGTCCCAGTGGGCCTATGATCGACACCCCCAATTTTTCTTGATTTATTAATTCTAAGCCAAGACCACGGACAGAGGTCATCTTGCTACTGCCTCATACCGTAATGGAACCAAATTTGTGTGATTTTAAAAAAATAAACCCTAGCCCTCCAGCTCTTCTGCATGAATATGACAGTAAGAAAGCCATAGCATCATTTGTGTGTAAAATGAAATAGTTACTAAAAGTACTGCTATATCTCAGAAGGAATCCATCATAAATTGTTGGTTTCCAACTCAAACATGGGAGGTTTACTTAGGAGAAAGAACCAAGTTAAAAGGATATGGTTTGCCTCAAATTCTTCGTCAGAGTGGTGGTACATGCCTCTAATCCCAGCTACTCAGGATGCTAAGCCAGGAGGATCAAAAGTTTCAGGCCAGCCCAGGCAAGCGGGCAAGACCTCATCTCAAAAAACACAAAACAGGAGCCAGGAGTGTGGCTCAGGGGCACAGTGCCTGAATGGCAAGCACAATTTGGTTCCTGGTTTATAAAAAAACAAACAAACAAACAAACAAAAACACCCCCAAAGGGACTACAGATAGTGGTAGGGTGCTTGCCTAGAATGTGTATAGAAACATCATATAAGTATGCACATGTTTATTAAGCTTTTCAAAACCCTGCAAAAGCACCTGTACCATAGTAAGGTACAAGGTCCTCTACTACTTTTGTTCTGCGGCAGCTTCTGATCTCAGCTTTGACTTTCACTCACGGTTCTACCATTTCTATTTTTGTATGTTTATATGGTTTAACACAATCTTCTCAACACTCAGAACACTCGGACCTCTTCTCTCTTGTACAGGATTTCAGGTATGAGTTCGTGAAAAACAGGAAAGGAATTTTCATTTTTTCTTTCTCTTTGTTTTTGGTGTTGGGGACTGAATCCAGATTCTTGTGCCGCTAAGCATATACTCTACCACTGGGCTATATTTCTAGTCCCTAGGAGGTCAGGGTGATAGCTCAGTGGCACAAGTGCCTGACTGGCAAGTGCGAGGTACTGAGTTCAATTCCTGGTACACCCTCAAAATCAATCAATCAATCAATCAATCTCTAGCCCCTCAGAATAGAACTTTCAAAGGCATAACATGTCCCAGCTTCAGATACTCAGCATTTTTTCTCTTTTAACAGTAGCGAAGTTTTATTAAAGATAGGAAAAGAAACAGGTTCTGTGGAGCGAGCTTGGGCCAAGTAAAAGAAGTACACCCTACAAGTCTCACTATGCAGTTCAGGCTGGTTTTGAACTTGAGATACTCAATTCTAATATTATATAATTGTTTTTCGAGAGCTCCCAAACATTAATAAAAGCCAAGAAGCTTTTCTGATGGGAATGGAAGCTGGGCGTGGAGGCCTTCCACCATAGCTTGCAGGAAGTGTGGTAATCCTAGCACTTGGAAAGCTGAGGCAGCTTTGAGGCCACTCTTAACTACATAATGCATTTAAGGCTGGCCTGCACTACACAGCAAGACCTGGTCTCAAATGACCAACCAATAAAACAATGTAACTGAGGGGAATGAGGGTAAGAATAGAAGCATTTGATAATAAATATAAGCAGGGAGCTAGGTATGGTGGCACATGCCTGTAATTCCAGCTACTTGGGAGTGTGAGGCAGGAAGATCACAGGTTTGAGGTCAGCCTGGGCAAATTAGCGACTTAGTGAGACCCTGTTTCAAAATAAGAACCAAAAGGCCAGGGATATAGCTCAGTGGCACAAGCGCCTGCCCGGCAAGCACAAGGTCACAAGGTCCTGAGTTTGATTCCTGGTACCAAAAGGAAAAAAAAAAGTAAGAATCAAAATAGGGCTAGGGATATAGGTCAGTGCAAAGGCCCTAGGTTCAACCCATTGTAACCCTCAGGGTCAGACTCTGGTGCCCTCTACAGATACCTTGGCAGTGTTGCTCTGGTAGACCTGGGATATTGTGTTGTCCTCACTTTCTTCTGCTGTGCTCCCCTGGGAATCCTGGGACACAATCTCTTCACCCTAGATGCCAAAGGACCAGACAATGATGGGCCATAATGTGCATACTTAGGGTCTCAGGACACAAAGAGTGTGAGTTTGTAGGTAATAGAAACATGGACACCAACTTGTAACCCAGCATCAAAGAGGGGATATTCAACTCTCTACCTCAGACCCATCTCTGATGCAGTGGAAGTTCTACAAAAGGTACATCTTTTTTCCTAGTAATCACATTAGATTTTGCAAGATCAGATTATATTTATTAGTCAGTTAATGCTGAATGTGGATCTAAAATTTCCCCAGCATTTTGAGGCAGAGAAGCCCCACAAACTAGCCACAAACCAGGGGTAGGCTGAAGAACAGGGAACCTGAGTGGCTTAAGAACACCAGCTCTGATCACTGTCTGGTGGACTCAGATTGGCAGCTATTCCACACTGCCGAGTGGACTTATGAGAGGTTCCTTCTCTGAGCTTCAGTGTTTTCAACAGAATCTACCTCTTAAGAGTGATGTGAAGAAAGGAAGTTACTTCTCTGAGGTCTGTTCTTTTTACATATAACGAATTCTAGAACTGTAAACATGAATGATAAGTGAAAAATGCTGGAACTCCAAAGCAGTAAAAAAGCAATACATGGTTTTTGGTTTTCGTTTTTTAAGACAGCGTCTCGCTATGTAGCTCAGGCTGGCCTCAAATTCTCCATGATCTTCCTGCCTCAAGGACTGCTGGGATTATAGGCATTGTGCCATCATGGCTGGCCAGCAATATAAGGTTTCAGCCAACCAGATAATCCAAAGACCCTACAAATGTTCATATGTTAAAATTAGCCAGCAAGTTACTTCAAAAATATGACTGCTTTAGGAAAAAATCCAAAATAACTAAAAGAAAATTTGTCCATATACAAAACTGTCGTTCGACTCTCCCCTCAGTAGGGCACAAGATGCCTGCTGAGGCTCTGTTGACATCGATGGCAGGTTTTGGCTCCTCTGCTGCCTGGGATGAGTGAAACAGCCTGTGACGGCTCTGTTACCGGGGCACTCTAGGAACTGAAAGCCACAGACTTAAAAATAGTCTTATCAAGCAAGCAGGGCTGAGGTTACCTTTCTTAAATTTCTTTTAATACACAAGATAAAGGAGATTAGCATTGGCCGTCTCCAGGCTTACCTGCAAGTCCCGGTTTTTGAGGTTGCCTAGCCAGAAAGCTTCTCTGCAATTGTTGAGGACAAGCATTGCCTTGACTCTGCAAACCAACAGCTCCAGTGTCTTTTTGAGCAAAGGTACATGTTTGGTGAGTCTGGTGTCCTGGTGAATCTAGACAAAAATGAGTATTTACATTCTGTCTGGGTTTGTCACTGTGCTCTCACCCTTCCTATTCCTCACACCAAGAGGAGTAAGAACTCCCACGCTGCCTACACAGCTCAGAGACAAAGGTCATCAAACAACAGGACTCTCGTAAGACAATGGCACCTAAAAGATTGAAAGGAAGATATACCGCCAACACTTTTAGGTTCTTCTTTTTGACTTCTTACTGACCAATCAGCAATGCATTCACCTAAAATACTCTTGAGCCAATATTATACTGATTAAACAACAGAAAGCTGTTTAGCTAAATCCTTAAAATGCCACTGTATGCCCCTCCCTTTTATTATTTTTTTTGAGACAGGGTCTCTCTATGCAGTACAAGCTGACCTTGAACTCACCATGTAGCCAAGACTGGCTCTGAACCTGTGGCAATCCTCCTGCCTCAGCCTCCCAAATTCTGGGGGTGTGCACCACCATACCTAGCTATTAGGCACTTTCTAAGTTTAGAACCAGGGACTGAAGTGAGCAACAGGAACTGCTCAAAGGATCATTTGGTTTACTATGTGGCAGGGTTAGGGTTTAGCTCAGTGGCATAAACACCTGCCTGGCAAGTGCAAGGACCTGAGTTCAATTCCCAACACCAAAAAAAAAAAGAAAGAAAGAAAAGGTTTGTTATGTGGCTACAGAACTTTAGGAGTTCTGAGTTCCTTCAGATATAAAGACTGTTTCACCAACTGTTGAGAGGGTATCAAATGGAAGCCCTTTAATGCTGAACTGTTCCCACAGGAGGTGGATATATTACTTGAGAAGTGGAACAGATGAAAAATTCTCAGCTGGCTGCTTTAAAGACTTCTGTCTCTGTAGTCACCATGTACATTTCTCCTAACTAGCACACTTTGTAGCAGCACCATATGTTCCTCATATAAGAGACCAAGAAAAAGAACTATGGAATTGGAGTCAAATTTCAGATACAGAATTGCCCATTCTAGGGAATGGTTCAATCTCAACCCGCAACTTGGGCTTTCCTTCTCTTTTCCTTTAGTGGTAGTAGGGACTAAACCCAGGTGCTTGTACCTGCTATAAAAATGCACTACCAATAAGCCCTTTTTATTATATTCTGAGGCAGAGTTTTGGTAAGTTGTCTAGGCTGGTCTCAAACTTGTAATCCTGGCTCAGCCTCTTGAGTAGCTGGAATTCCAGGTATGCGCATCATGCCCTGTGAAGGCTGACTGTGCTGAATAAACTGACTCTGCACAGTCCCTTGTATAAAGGCTCAGAATAGTGGTGAGACCCCTGCCCCAGAAACGGAGGCTAAGACTTGCTTCCTCTTACCTTAGAATGCCCACACAGGTGATGAAGAAGCCTCGTGTTCAACTGGAAGGTCTCCAGTAGGCTCAAAACATCTTCCTAAAAACAACAAAATTCATAAGCACAGCATGAGATGCCCTAATTACATTTTAGATGCAAAACATTTTTGCAATCAAAAAGGCAAAACTGTGGGCTCCAGCCTAGGTAGACAATCATCTTAAGGAGCGCTGGCTCTCACTCTCAAGCCTCCAGCTTCTGTCCCTGTGTCAACCTGCAAGTCGCAAGACATATATTATGGTTTGAAGTAGATTTTCAGGTTGTAGCTTTTCCATTTGCAAATTAGGATAAAATAGCACTTCTCTTTATCTGAGGATTATGAAGAACTAACCAAATAGCACATATGAGGGATTTTGGTATTTTGCAAAGTCAATTTGCAAAATATGTATAAGAAGTTATCTTTGTTTCTATCTTTACAAGTTTAGCCCCAGGTGTCACCTTGCTAAAAAAAACCCCACTAAGACTACTCACTAAAACAAGTTTTATGACACAAACGAGGTCTACTTTCATTACTAGCTCCTAAGAGTAGACACAGGGTAGCCCAAAACAAGCATATGACATGCTGACACATGAAGCCCTGGAGTCCAGCAGCACAATGAAGTGAGCTGAAGAGGACTCCTTAGACCAGGAACACAAGTCAAGTGTTAGCTCTGAAAACGAAACGGGCCTGCAGCACGCAGCCCACTGTGGAACACTCAGTCCTGTTAGGACATCTCAGGCTATACCTAAAGTAGTGTCAAACCCAACTGTGGCTCAGAACTCAGACTAGGGGACTGTCTCCACCCCAGCCCCACCCCCAGAGTCTGTGGTCTTATCTTTTGAGTAACTCCTCAGAGCGTACTCCTTCTCTCAGCTCTTACCCGGTATTTTCTAAAACTGAAGTCCAGGAGTGGCATACATTGCTTCAGAAATGCTTCCACAAAGAGACGTCCATACTGAAGAAAAGAGAAACACTGGTGACTCTAGCCTGGAGCTTCACTTAGAAAGCCCCTACCAGCAACAGCACAGCATTACTTAGCCCAAGGAGGTTATGATTTTATTTTTATACAAAAAAGACAAGTTTGAGCTGGGCATGGTGGTGCCCACCTATGATTCAAGCACCCAGAAGGCTGAGGCAGGAGGATCACCACAAGTTTGAGGCTAGCCTGGGCTACCCAGTGACCTCAAGATGAGCCTGAACTACATAGCAAGACCCTGTCTCAAAACAAAACAAAACAAAAACCCAAAATGCCAAATATAAGCCAAGCACGGTGGTGCATACCTATAATCTTAGCTGCTAAGGAGGCCAAGGCAGGACTGCAAGTTCAAGACCAGCCTAGGCAACTTAGACCTTCTCTCAAAAGGACCAGGGATGTACCTTAGCAGCAAGGGTAAGGCCCTGGGTTCACTCCCCAGTACCACAAAACAAACAAAACAATTCTGGAACAGTTTTAAAGGTTGATTTGGAGAATACAGGCAGGATTTACTCCTCTCAGATATAGCCAATGGCCAGAGGCCTTGCCCAGCCTAAGAGTGAGGAGGATGAACTCCAGCCTGAGGGTAATTTATTCCCAAGAGGAAGAAGCTGCAGAGGGCTGAGGGAGTTATGGCTGATTTCCAAACTTGCCAATCACAGAAATTATGCTCTCTGACTGACACGGCTTCCATACTGTGCCAGGTGACATGAGTGGAGAAGGGGGAAAAGGTCAGGAAATAACAAGAATAGGGCACCAGGCCAGGTGTGGTGGGACACACTTGTAATTCCTAGCTCCTTGGGAGGCTGAGCCAGAAAGATCATAAGTCAAGGATCAGTTTAGACAATTTCATGAGAGCTTATCTTAAGAGAGATAGGGATATAACTCAGCACTCCCTGAATTCAATCTCCAGTACCACCATCACCAAAAAAAAGTAAAATAAAAATCCGGAGTAGAGGAAAGAGGAGTAGATCACTCCCTTGCACAGAAACTCAGAGCGGTTACTATTCTGAGAACCCTCCATGGGAAGGAGCTCGGCAGTTATCACAGTAACAGTCACCAGGCTGCCCCAAGACCTTTTTGTTTCCTTTCTTCGTAGTGCTAGAGATGGACCCAAGGCCTTGGGTATGTAAGCTCCACCAGTAAGCTGTGGCAACAGGGAGGCCCTACACCTTTGCAAAGAATCATGGCCAGGTGTAGGAGCAGAAGTTCAGCACTAAGAAAAGTGAGCTATGAAAATAACAAGTGCAACGCCAGTCTGGACAACTTAGCCAGACTCTGTCTCAAAAACAAAACAAACAAACAAACAAAAATAGGAGTGTAACTCAGTTATAGAGGATCTGGGTTCAGTCCCTAGTACCACAAAACAAACACTAAACAAGGTCCAGTAAATCTCTCACCTTTAAACATGCATGCAGCACCGGATGACTATCAAATACCTGGAGACATAAAAGACAAGAAACTGAAGCTGAAGCAGCTCCTCCAGGACCCGGCCCCTTCCTACTGTGCACAGCAGAGCTCCAGGAGCTGCAGAAACTTCTAAATTGAAGGCAGCATGTTGACTAGTTTATTACAAATTAACTTGCAGAATAAAGTAACCCCCATAACTGAACTCTAAGAAAAGGAAGAGAGAAGCAATGGAGAAAAGGAAATGACCCCCACTGGGCACAGAGAGATGGCCTGTCAGAGGGCTACAGTCTTCAAAACGGAGGGAAAGGGAAGGGAGAGGGGAAATCCAGGGCTAACGCATAAGCCTGAGCATAAGCTGCGGGCAGAGGACAGCGGGCTATTGGATGGGTGGAGAGCACTGGAGGTAGGAAGAGGGAGTGTGCTCCGATGGCAGAGAGGCAAGAATTACAGGTAGCTAAGTCATGTGGCCCAGGTGGGAGGGGCAAAGGAATGACAGCGCCTGAGGACAGAAAGTCACCCCAGAGGACGGGTTGAGAGGCCTGGGAGGAAGGCAACTGGCGGCAGGGCTTCCCGAGGAAAGCAGGGGAGGAGCAAGGCGGGGCAGCTTTGACAGTTCTGGCTCCTCAGTGTCACAGTGAGACAGATCAGGGAGGCTCCACACTCACTTTTATCAGGTTGATGAGAATACTGAAGTCTCGAACAGCCATGTTCCAATAGAGGAGCTTCTCTTCATGGACCTGGGGATGCCAAACACATCAGCGCCTCTGAATCACAGCCTAACCCTCCCCTAATGGACTCACTGGGGCACAGGTCTGCATTTACTGAGCTGCTCTGCAATGGAAGCCAAACCGCCCTCCAGAGGGTAGCACGCAGTGAACCCAGCAAGATGGTCTGAACCCTGCCACTCTGAGGTGACACTACAGTACTCTGAAGAGTCTCTGGCAGTTTCCACATAGGTAAATGCCTCCACAGCACCCCGCCAGCCACCAGGGCTCACCGGCTCCAGATTCCTTGTGCCTCCCCTTGCTCGGCAGTCTTGTTCAGTTCTAGTTCACGGGCTGCCAAGGCCTACACGTCTCAAACAGACTGGCTTACCCTCTACCAGGTGGCCTTTCCTTCCTATCTTTCCCCAGTAGCCAGGGAAAACGGCCCGATTTTTTACTCTAACTACAGGAAAAGGACATTAAACCAGAAGGCATTTGAAAATAAAGTCTAAATCCTGCTAAATCAAAGGCAATAGCTTAAGAAAAACCCTGGACCCAAGAAATAAAAGAATCAGCAATTTCCAACCAAATCAGAGTCCATTTCTTGGTAAGGAAAGTGCCGGACTCACCTGTGGTGGCTGTGTTGCTGAGCCAGCCTGAAGGCCTTTTACTGTCTTCTCCAGTTTAGCCATCATCACACGGAAGAAAATGACAAAAGTGTGCCTATGAGACGGAACCAAGCACACCCAAGGCACGATGCCCTGCTCAGAAAGAACTTCCAGGGCCAGGCACAGGGGCACATGCTAGTAACCCCAGCAACCAGGAGGCCAAGGCAGAAGGATGACAAGGTCAAGACCATCCTTAGCAAATTGGTGAGACATTTTTCTCAAAATAAGAAAGGTCTGGGGATGTAACTGAGTGCAAGCCCTGGCATAATCCCCAGTACTGCAAAAAGAAAAGAAAAAATGAAGGAAAAAGGCAGAGACAGACAGACACACACTGAGACTTCCAGGGAAAAGTTCGGGAGGACAAAAGTAACTTCCTGGACTGGGGATTTAGCTCAGCAGCACAGAGCCTGCCTGGCAAGTTGAAAGTCCTGAGTTCAATTGCGGGTACCACACCAAAAAACAAAAGTAACTTCCTTTCCCACGTCTTTAAGTGTTCTTTCACCAGAGTCCTTTGAAAGCGTGTAGAAGAGAAGGAAGCAGTCAGAATAAGCTCTATGAGACAATGGAGCTAACTTTCATGACAGGGGGCAACAGGCAGTATGGGAAGGCCTGCATCCCACATGGAAGGCCTGCTCTCCTCTCAGTGGGGAGACCTGGGCTGAGTCCGGTCTGTGGTCATTTTACTGCCCATGTAAGCTTGAGAGGTCCCCTTTAACCCTCGCTTTCCTCAACTGAGGTGTAGGACAATGATGCCTACTTTTACAGAATTCCAGAAAGGACCAAATAAGATTTGGCAAAATAAGATGTGTGAAGGTGCTTTATGAACCACACAAGTACAAGAGAACTACTGTGAGACACAAACCCATCTAGACATACATGATTAGATACAACTTTGTCCTGTGGTCAAAAGATTGGAAAATGGTCTCAAGTTTAATTTTTTTTTTTTAATTTTGTGGCACGAGATTGAACTCAAGACCTTCACACTGAACTATATCCCCTGTCCTATTTTCATTTTTATTTTCATAAAGGGTCTCATTAAGTTGAGTAGGCGGGGCTTGAACGTGAAACCCTCCTACCTCAACCTTTCAAGTAGCTGGCACTACAGGCATATGCTACCTATCATGCCTAGTTATTTTGGTTTCATTTGCTTTGTAATGCTGGGGACTAAACATATGCCTCATGCATGCTAAACACTGTGTATTACCCTGAACGACACTCCCAGCTCTAGTCCCAAGTTTAAAGGATAAAAGCACAGACAGAAGTTAGTTACCCTTGTACCCCACACCTACTGAAAATTCCTTTCCAGTGAGGTTTTTCCACAGACCAGCTGAGGGTCCCTCAGAAGCAAGGCATAGTAGTAGACACTCCATTCTGAATGAATGATGGTACCACTATCTCTGTCAGAACTTGGAAAATGTATCCACTGGGCAGTGTGACTCTACCTTAGGAAAACGACTACAGGGAAGAGCCCCTGTACCTGGTCAATGTGGGGAATGTAGAAGAAGAGGCCTGTTTCGGAGAGCGGATTAACTCCGGGACGCCAACACCAGCGATCTCCTCTATGGCCTTCAGCACACTATCAGTGTGCTCCAGGTAGATGCTACAAGGAGAGTCAGAAGGTATAAACACTGGCTAAGGAATCCCTATGTCCATATTTCTCTCCTGACATATCACCAGCCATAAGCTTTATTTAACTCAATTATTAACAAGGTAGGATACAACTGAAGACACTTCCATTTCCTCTCTAATCTCATTTAGCAACAATGCATTAGGTAACAGTAGAAAGCAGGACTACAGGTATAACAAAATGCCCCCTGCAACCCGTATGCTTGGGATTCTTAGTTGCTCAGGTGACAGTTCCTGTTCTAATTCTGGTTGCTTCTGTATCTTAGACACAGCTGGTCACTGAGATGCACATTGTATAAACCAACTCCCAATTGACAAGCCATTCTGCCTCTGCACATCCTGCTTGCATATCCAATCTAAGCCCTCGACTACCAGAGATCAGGGTCTGACATTCTGGGAATGATTCCGATCAGTGCCCATCAACATAAATAAGTCTGCCTCTAAATCCTAGGTGCTGTTTTGGTGTTTCTACTTGCTATTGCAGAGGTACTTAAGACCCACAGATCTCAAGGTATGTTCACTTCGAACATACTTCATTGCTCCCAAGTTCCCCCTGAAAAAGGTGGCTCCTCAGTGTCTGCCCAGGTGAGGGGTCCCAGTGGTGGTAAGAGGGAAAAGGCTACTTGGCTCTGTGGAAGAAACTGAACACCGCACCAGAGCAAATCCTGAAGCTGGTCCCTGAAGAGAGTGCTCTTCTCCTTCTCCCAGTGCGGCCACGCCCGGCAGAGGAACTGTCTGGCCAGGGACGCTGTTAAAAAACAAGGCAAAGGCATCTCATGTGTGAGAGAAACTGACCTCATTCTTTTAAAAAAAAAAATTAAAAGAATGAATTGACATAATTATTGCATAATGGTACAGCCTATTTCAATATATGAAGATAATGTGCAATGATCAGATAAATTCATTCATGTCCCTCACACTTTTAGAGATAATTACTGATCAAAAGGATTTTTATTAATTTTTATTAACTAAGAAGTCCCTGAGGCATTTTTAAAATCTTGTTTATTTCTGTTCCAGTGACCCTTCTGCCAGAAATAAATCCATGCAAGAATCAGCACATGGCAGCCATCAGCCTGCCTCTCAACACACAGAGGGACCACACAGACACACAGAGCAGAGCGTTGCTAGCAGTGGAAAGCCGGGCTTCCTCCCTCAGGCAGACCAAAAGCAACGGTTATCCCGGTTTCAGACTGGCCCTTCCCTCTCACCAGCAGGGCATAATAAAGGTTATAATCATTTTGCTTCTCTGTCTGTGCTGCCAAGTAGGATGAGCAGGACTCAAAGAGTTGTGATAAAAAAAGGAAACAGGTCAGATCCAGGCATGGTGGTGCACATCTGCAATCCCAGCACTCTGGAAGCTGAGGCAGGACTGCAAGTTCAAGCCTAGACTGGACAATTTAGAGACTTAACAAGATTCTGTCTCAAAATAAAAAAACAACTGGGGACATAACTCAGTGCAAACGCCCTGGGTTCAGTCTCTAGTACAATGGAAGAAAAAAAAAAAGGTTAGGGACCAGGATGTGGTAGCATACACTTGCAATCCCAGCACTTGGGAAACTGAGGCAGGAAGATAACAAATTCTGGGCCAGACTGGAACATAGTGAGACCCTCCTGTCTCAAAAGACCATCTAGCACTCCAGATGCTGAGGCAGGAGGACCACCACAAGTTTGAGGTCAGTCTAGACTATATATCAAGTTTGAGGCCAGCTTGGGGTACACAGTGAGTTTAAGGCCAGCCTGAACTACACAGTGAGATCGTGTCTCAAAAAACAAAAGAAAGAAAGAAAGAAGAAGGAAAGCAAGAAAGCAAGAAAGAAGAAAAAGGTCAGGGAAGGGGCCAATACTTCCTTTATACACAATCCTAATTTTATCTACCACTCCATTAACCACATAGTTTATGTCTCTTTTTGCCAAATGTATCAGATAATTAGAAAAAAAGCAGCAGCATATGATTAAAATTTAAGCCAAAAATAAATTATCCATGAGTGTATAGCTCAGTGGTAGAACATGTTTCAATCCTCATCACCTCAAAAGAAAGAAAGAAAATAAACTAGCTAGCTAGCTCGTCTAACCAAAGGCACCCCTAGCAGTGTCAGTGGCAATTAGTCATATCCCCTTCTGGAAAATTAGTCTTTTTGCAAGACCCATGCCCACAGTTATTTAAGGATTTACATGAATAAATGTTCAAGTTCTGGGAAGCTACAAGTTCACAAGTGTAAGGAATTAATCTATTCATGGAAAAAAAGGAGGATCAAGGCTATCACCAATTTTCTCTTTCTTCTGAGCAGGATCTACTGATCTCTTGAAAAGGGCCATCAAAGTTCTGAGGAGGCACAGCCCACACTGGAAACTGGGGATGCTGCGGTGGAAGTTCTGCAGGTAGTTGAAGCTCTGGCTGTACAGAGACAAGAAACAAACATGTAGGTAGGTTTAAATCCACAGGAGTTGCTCAAGTTCCATTATTGCTTGACAGCCTGATCAGAATTATCCTCTTTTTGGGGTGTTTTTTTGTTTGTTTGTTTTTAGACAGGGTCTCACTATGCAGTTCAGGCTGATTCTCAACTCACTATGTAGGCTAAGCTGGCCTCAAACTTGCCACAATCCACCTGCCTCAGCCTCCTGAGTGCTGGATTATACGCATAAATCACCACTTCTGGCTCTCCTTTTCTTCTTTAAAATTGAAAGAAAATCTGCATTTACTAGAGACAATGTGGAAAGCACTTATAAGGTAGAGAAAGCACAGCTTTAATGATCATCACATATGATCTACTTTCCATTCAAGGATATAACGGGAGATGGGAATCACAATTATGCCAAATTATGAATGAGGACTTAAAATAATTTGGCCGGGGGCTCCCAATACTTCAGAATTAATCAGAATACATATTGAGAAAGCTCATATGCTGAGGGAAAATAGCTGAACACATCAATCTCCTTCCCCACTACTGATAACCAAACATTTGCAAAGAGACCCTCCGGACTGCTTTCTGTGCAAGCGCTGGAGGAGACACGTGAGCACTGACCTGATAAGCAACTCCACGGATGCGTCACGCTGCAATTGCGTCACTCGTCCAGTAAGCACCTCAAGGGCCGAGTGCAGAAAACGGTGATTCTCAATGTGAGAAAATCCACTCCTAAAGGGAAGTCAAGTGAGGTCGTTTAGCTGTTTCTGGGAGACAAGTGAGATGGCATTTGAGGACGCCGGCCCGTCTGTGCTGTCAGAAGTTAACAGCTTAAAAAGCAACCAGAAGTACAATCATCAAATACAGCACTGCTCCTGAGTGTGAGATGAGAAGCTAAAGTGCATTTAAAACAGTCTTTCTTTAAGGACCTAACAGTTCCCATGGGTTTATCACTGAGGAAAAAGCTCTTCATTGCCTACGTTTTAGAGGTAAGTCTCTCTAACAATATATGACTAATTTTGTCAAATTGCCAAGTCAATGTCTAGTCTATATCAGGCGCTGAATAAAGAACCTACCCTTTCTCTACATTCACATGTTAAGTCTCAATGATTCTATTTCTCCCTCACTCTCTCTTTTTATTTTGTTTTCTTTGAGACAGGTCTCAGTATGTAGCCCTGGCTGGCCTCAAACTCACAGCGATCCTCTGCCTCACCCTCCCAAGTGCTGGGATTACAGGCATGTGCTGCCACACCCGGCTTATAAAATACAAATATTTAAAGTGTTGGATTTGTCAGTTCTGATTTAAAAACTCATGAAACCCGTCACCAGAAGATAATGAACATATCCATTACCCCCCAAGCTTCCTTTCTTCACCTTCATAATTCATTCCCTCTTTCACCCTCTTGCTCAGTGCTAGGCAACCACTGATCTGTTTTCCAACACAGTAGTATTATATGACTTTTCTAGAATATTATATAAATAGGTTAAAATACTATGAACCCTGTAGTCTTGCTTTTAGTTTAATGTGATCCTTTTTTATTTGTGTTTCTATATGCAGTGTTCTACCATATGGATATGTGACAGTTTGTCTATACATTCACCAGCTGATGGACATCTGAGTTGTTTCCACTCTGGAGATACTACAAATAAAGATGCTATAAACATTCATGTGTAAGACTATGTGTGGAACTGGGTATGGTGGCACATATCTGTAATCCCATGAGTTCAAGCTCAGCCTGGGTTACAGCATGACCCTGTGTCAAAAAATCCAAAGACTTTGGGTAAATACCTAGGGAATAACTGGGTTGAAGCATATGTGTGTCTAAGAAACTCCCAAACTGTTTTCCAAAGTGGCCCCACCATTTTACATCCTCTTCACAGCATGAAGAGTCCCCGCTGTTCTGCAACCTCACTGACGCTTGGTACGGTGCATCTTTAAGTCGTGCTAGTGGGTATGCTGTGCTATCTCATTGTGCTTTTAATTTGCATGTCCTTAATTCATCATAATCATCCCTTCATGTATTTATCTGCCAGCTATACCTGTCTTGATAACTGTCTATTCAAATCTTTTGTTAGGTACTACTTTGAGGTAATGATACAAAATGATACAAAAATGACTGATGGAGCTCATAGTTCAGCAAAAAAGACAGATGAACAAATAATTGTAAGAAAATACAGTAAGTTCTGTAAGACGCTAGCAGAGTATTAGGAGGAAATGGGATCAGGGAGGCAGGGAAGAAGTTTACCTAGCCTGGGGGCTCTGGAAGGTATCTCTGAAGAAGTGAGTTTAAATTCTGATCTCATGGGATTTGATGAGTCAGAAAAGACTAAAGCTCAAAGAGGAAGGGATCCTGGCTGAGGCTGTGTGAAGTTGTTCAGGTGGAAACTGTCAGATGCTGAAATGAACTCAGTATGGGTAGAAGCGGAGAGCAAGACAGTAAGTAGAACAGCAGGAATGAGACAGGAAAAGTCCTGACATAAGCTCAAGAGTTTGATCTCAAGGAAAACCAAATGGCAATCAAAGATCAAGACTAGTACAAGACCAGATTGGGTCTGTCTTGGAAGATCAAGGTGACTAGAGGCCGAGACCAACTATGAACTTAATCTGGTGGAGGTAAGAGAAGATCAAAGTCTGGAAGTAGTGTAGAGAGGACAGATGGGTCACACGTGGTAGGGGGAAAGTGCAGAGTAGACAGAGGAACAACTGCCAGTGCCCTTTACCAACCCAGGCAGAGCCAGACAACACTGATGACACATCCTGTGGGAGGCGAAGAATCCGAGGTGTTAACACACATCATGGGGGCGGTGCTGAGTAGGCAGCTGGATGTAAATGCCTATAGCTCAGCATATAAAATTTAGCATAAATCTAAGCTTGGGTTAGATTGGCCGGAAAACCTGAGTAAAGACAGTAGACAGAGCTAGACCCGGGACACCGAAGTGTTTATGGGATATACCTCCCTTATTTCAATTCCATCCATCCCATGCCTTCCGAGTCTCTCCTTTACCTCCCTCCAGGTCACGTACACTTAAGGGCTGGATCAAGTCCCCTGGAACACCTACCCCAAACACCCTAGCTCACACTACATTTAGTCCTTTACCACATGAGCTAGGATTTATTCCTAACTTCTCTAGAAACAACTCCTTCAGCTTCTGTTTTTTTATCTTTTGGGAAATAAGGTCTTCCTACGTAGTCGAGGCTGCCTTGCTTAGGCTGGCCTAGAAATTTGTAATCCTCCTGGCACCTGAGCCTAAAATCACAGGTTTGTACTCTATCTGGATCTAAAAACATGTTGTTAAAGGACTGAGGATCTACCATTGGGCTACATCCCCAGCCCCTTTTTATTTGAGACAGGGTCTTGCTAAATTGCACAGAATGGTGTTCAACCTGTGATCCTCTTGCTTCAGGGTCCCAAGAAGCTGAGATTATAGGTGTGTGTCACCGTACCGCACTCAGACAATTTAAACACCAATCTAAGTAGTTATTTCAGAGTGTGCTGTAGGAAGCTGAGAGGGGGTAAAATGGCCCTTTCTGTTATTGGTTAGCCAACAGTTAATGAGTCACCTATTTTGTGCAATAAGTTAACAACAGTGGCTCTATAAACATGTGAAAAAGAACAAATTCACCATAGTTATATTATTTTGGATTTTTTCCTTCTCTTTTTATGCCTCATCATTAAGTACATATTTGTTTCTCTCTAATACTTCCCATATACTCACCAAGAAAAAAGCCAATGAAAAATCTGCAGGAGCCTCAGATAACAGGAAGACATTACTTGGTACTCCTGAGCGTTCCCTCCAGGTCCGCCCACCACGTCGTGATTCTCAGGGACTAAGCACTAAAAAGGAAGACAATGTTAGAGCAGCTGCTCCAGCAACTGCTCTCACCGCTCTTCAGTTTTTCTTACTCAACAATGAAATCTCACATTCACTTAGTGATTTCTAAGTCTCCATAACGACAAGACAGTCTTCAAACCTGAAAATAGTTATGAATGTTCTCCAGATGATTACACATCGGAGTCATCAGCTTCACAACGCCATAAACGACTTCTGATGCAGAGCTTTGATGGAGATGTGAAAATCCAATATTCCGGCTTCCTTTGCTCTGTAATAAATTCAGAATTAAGGATAGAATTAAGGAATTGCTGGATAGCCTCTCTGAAACTAAGAGTTCATTACCGAGTTTGGTCAAACTTTTGTTTGTTTTTTGAGACTAGGTTTAGCTCTGTAGCTTAGATGGGCCTGGAACTCAATGGTAAGCCTCCTGCCTCAGCCTTTCTCAAGTGCTGGGATTGCAGGCTTGAATTTGGTCAAACTTGTACCCCCAAGCAGGAGTGGATAGGAAAAATGGGGTGCCTACAAGGGCTACATTTTGAAAGAGGATTTAAAAAACATCTTGCTGGGTGTGGTGGCACTTCCCCATAATCCCAATCACTTGGGAGGCTAAAGCAGGATTGCCATAAATTTGAGGCCAGTTTGAACTACAAAATGAGAATGAGACCCTGTTTCAAAAAAAAAAAAACCAAGAAACAAAAACCTTGCGCCTCTGTAATCTTCATAGAGTAACAGTAATGTTTAAGAATAGGTCAATTACAACTAACAAAATTCACACACAAGTAGAAATCGTTTAGGTTGACAGGAATGTGGAGCAAACAAAGAATACACTGCCCACGACTAGATATGTTAATGTTTAGACACTGATGCCCAAGTTTTCATGTATCATATCAGTTCCTCCCATCCAGCTGGTCCTCTACATGCCAGGTATGTGTTTGTACCTTGTATAAACACCGAGGCTCCAGCTTCTCTAGGCAGCCAAATACTATGCCGAAGCTCAGGCACAGGCTGAGTGTGGCAGGCTGTTAAAATCAAAGCCCTAGCGGGACATAAGATGCCTGCCACCCCAGCCCTCCGAGAGGCTGAGGTAAGAGGATCAAAATTTGAACCTAGCCTGGGCTACTTCATAACTTAGAGAGGCCTTGACTCAAAATAAAAAGGGCAGAGGATATAGCCCAGGGCAAAGGCCCCGAGTTCAGTAGCTACTGCAGAAAAAACAAAATAAAAACAAAACTCAAGGGCTGAGGGGTACAGTTCAGTGGCAGAGCGTTGGGTCCAGTATTCACATGCCCTGGATGTGACTGTCTGCATCATGAAAACAAAATCCGAGCAAAGATTGGGATTGAGGAATGCTCAAGAAATTTAGCAATAAATTTCTAATTTTAAGTATCTTTTCTGTTTGCTCTATTAGAAGTCTGTTTTTCACTTTTCCCTTCAGTGCTAGGGATCAAAGCTGGGGCACAGCCCTTGCTATTCAAGTGCCACACCACCGAGCTCTAGCCTAGAATTCCTTTCTAAGCAAGACCAATATGGCCTGGCCACAGGGCTGCCAATGTGTTATTCACAGACACAAGCATGTGGTCAGAAAGGGACAAATTCTGAGCCATGAAGCTCAGGTGCTCCTTATGCCTACACTGACCTTGAAAAAAGACATTCTCTTGGTACAAATCGGCCGCAGCATGTTCTCTAACTTCTGCGAGAGATCTTCCAGCAAGAAAAGCAGCTCTGGTGGCCCAAGTTGCAGAACTTCTGTAGCCTGTGAAATGGAAGAAGAGGGACTAATTCCAGGTACATACATAACAAAATTCCTAATACAACGAAGGCATTTTGTTTCAGTGGGGGAAATCTAATTCTGCACCTGGAGTGGGAAGGCTTTATAGGCTGAGGAGGACAGGGAGAGGAGCGAGGGTCTCAGGCTGTATGTCCTAGTCATTTTATTTTTAGTATATTTTGGGTTCATACTTCCCAATGAGAATCTGACTTCTAATAAAAAAGGAAAGAATTTCCCCCACCTCGTGTAAAAGTTAGCAGCTGTGCTCTGTCAAGTTATCAGAAAGTCAAGCATTTCCAAAACAAAGCAAAATCTCAGATTATTAAACTAGGAATCTAAGCCAGGCATGGTGGCACACACCTATAACCCCAGCATTCAAGAGGCTGAGGCAGGAAGATGGCCATGAGTTTGAGGCCAGCCTAGGCTATATAGTAGGTTCAAGGCCAGCCTGCACTACAGAGCAAGACTCTATCTCAAAAAAAAACCAGAAAACTTACTTTTCCTCTAGAAATACATTCCTTATCTCTCCTCCTGTAAAAAAAAACCAAGGTAGCGGGGCTGGGGATATAGCTCAGTGGAATAAGAGCCTGCCCAGCAAGCGCAGGGTCCTGAGTTCGATCCCCAGTACCACCAAAAAAAACCGCAAGGTACATTTCTTAAATATGCTCTAGTAAAAAATGACTAATTTTCTGGGCACTGTGGTACATACTTATAATCCCAGCTACTCAAGAGACTGAGGCAAAAAGATAATGAGCCTGAGGCCAGCTTGGACAACTTAGCAAGACCTTGTCTCAAAATAGAAGAGCTGGAGATACAGCCAGTGTTAGAGATATAGCCAGTACCAGCCAGTTGTCTAGTACATGCAAGGCCCTGGGTGTAATCCTCAGTACTATGGGAAAAAAAGACTATTTCAAAGCAATTTCACCTTGCATATTTTCCTTCCTCTAATGTTTTACTATTAACTGCAGGCAAAATCTTGACAAATATATTACACTACCCGACGTAGAAAGGATGAAGTAGTCCTACTTCGAACTATTCACTCCATGCACACAATTACTGAGAATCTTCTGTGGAGTAGCTGATGTGAAGATTTAAAAATAGAAAAGAACCAGGCATGGTGGTGCATGCCTGTAATTCCAGCCCTTGGGAGGCTGAGGCAGGAGGATTACCCTGAGTTCAAGGTCAGCCTCGGCTAGTGAGCTCAAGGCTAGCCTGCACTGATAGCAAAAGACCAAAAAGGGACCCCAAAAGGGGCTTTTGTCTCAAAAGACCAAAAAGGGAAAAAACAGAAGTTAAAAAAAAAAAAGGCTAAAGATATAATTTAGAGTGAAGACTATGTGCTCAATCTCCAGCGTCCACCCTAACAAAGATACTCACTCTTGGAGGTGCCTATATGCTTTTCTTGTCTTTTTTGAAAAGCTATTTATTGAAATAACAGACTTTTTAAAAAGTCATATACAATCTTCTCCCTCTGGCAAATCTGCTGTTTTTATTTTCCTGTGTTCTTGTCTGTAGCTAATGCCATTTTTATTTTTTTTCTTTTTTTCTTTTCTTTGTTTCGGCCGGGCTGGCAATGGCACGCAGGCCTGGAGAGTGCTGGGCGGGGCTCTACCACCAGGCTGCTTCCATGGCCTCCACTCCTCCTTCCGGCCCTCAGTCAGGCCTAGGTTTCTAATGTCTCTTTCTTACCTCTGAAGGAAGTTCTGCCCGAATTATTCTCATTTTTTGGTTCCTGGGACTGGAGACAGGAAGGGCTAGTCTGCTTCCTTTTCTCTAACTTTTGGTGAACCATTTCCTTACATATACACACAGTCTCTGTCTCTCTGTCTCTCCCTCTCCCCCTCCCTCCCTCCCCCCTTCCCCCCTCCATGTACTCTTGTCTTGGTTGGTAACGGTTTTCACTCTCTGAAGTTTATTATACAACTACTTTGGGAAAGGCAAGGTGCCTATATTCTTATAACTATTGAGTAAAGGTTCAAGGTGTTTCCTTTTCTTTTTCTTGGTATGGAGACATTCTGCTACCTAGTGAAATCACTTATCAAAAATTACTTTTTTCCTGTGAAAATATCCTCACTCTCCATTTCATCAGAAATATAATTTCTCACTGCTGCTTTACCACTTTTCCTATTAGGTTGTAACCTATTTGAAGGCAAACACCGTGCTGAATGTACCACTGCACTGCCAGCGTCTAAATTACTAATGAAATGCTTCTCTTGCCCAAAAAAGCGTTCTGTAAGCCTTTGTAGGATGCTAACAGATGTCATGAAAGAGCACTAACCTCCATACACTACAACAGCTCTCCTCAACAAAGGTAAACTAAATATTATCAATGACCTACAATTTCTAACTCTGTTCAAAATTTCTGGCTTATAAACATCCAGGTGATGAGGACAACCACTCATCATTACTCTCATCTCTAAAGGCTTCGAAGTTGAGTCTAAATCCCTTCCTTCCTCTTGCGGTACTGGGGATCACTGAGCTACACCCTGATCTTTAACTTTTCTCGTGTTACAGTGCTGCTTTTTAAGTAAGAGCTGAGGAACTTTCTGAAAGCAGATGATGTATGAGATTGTGGTGTGTCACTCACTTCCGTGTGCATTTCAGTATCTAAGATGACTTTGGTCACAAGTCCACAGCACAGAATAGAGAAGACCTCAACATCCAGCTCGCGGAAGAAAGCACGGTAATTCTGCAGTGACACTGATGCCCCTACTTCCTTCCCTGTAAACTCCTGGAGGGAAAGATACAGCCAATTAATTGTCATCTAATTTTCAATCACCATTCCATAGTGCAAATAAGCATTAGTCTTATGTAAAAGTTAATTTTCATTGCATAACGACCTCCTGGCTAACATGTAGCTATTAATACTAACCTTAACTTAGGACTTTTACAAATGTTATACACAATGAATTACATTAAAAAATGGTAGCTGAAAGACAAGAGTAATTAGGATTCCTGTGGGGCCAGGGGAATTGCATAAATACACAAAACCTATTCTGTGAAAGATAAAAAATTACAGCCAAAGGAGACTACTACTAATCAAGTATCAGAAATTGTACTAAGCATTTCACATTATCTCAATTCACTGAGAAGTTGATAATTTAGGAGTAGAAGGGGAAAGAGACTAGAAGAAAAATATAGAAAATACAGCCTCTCAAAATTTGAACTTTGCTTGTAAATAGATCACTCCAAAACCTACAAGGTCTCATTTGTCTCTTTATTCCCTAAGTTTTCCTCTGTAAAATACAGGGAATATAGCTGGCCCTTTGTAGATCTCATTGCCATTGTACACATTTGCCGTCCACTTACTGCTCCAGTACCTGGTCTACCTGGCTTCTCCCAGATGCCAAAGGCTCACATTCTGAATTATCCTCCTTTGAAAGTTTATCAGGAGAGGATGCTTTGCCATCATCTGCTTTTTGTTTTCTTCCTCCTTATATTTCAAAAAGAGAAAAGTGACTCAAATTCTCAATAAATCACTGCCCTTAGGAAATAACCTTCTACCCAGCAGAGGAGGTAATACTATATCCTAATTAAAGAGCATTTGTACATCTGCCAAAGAAAGAGTTCAATTATATAATCTCTCTACTGATGCCAATATAAACAGTATACATAAAATGTCTTATGCTAACTCACTGTGGCTCAGTGACACAGAGTAAGAACATACTTATCTTTCCTTTGTTTCTGCTTTTTGCTGATGCAGAACTGCTGTGAGGTATTACATCTAAAGTTTCCAAGTCAAAGTTTGCAAGAGGAGGGATGTAGCCTGGAGTGACTGAAAGAGAGCAGGTAGAAGGTCAGTGTGCACTGACCACGCACTACCACTGGCTTTGGAATGCAATCACCCAACTGGCTAAAAATGAGTTTCCAAACGGACCAAACATTGCAGTTAGTGTTTACAGGATACATTACCATCTTCTAATACTGCTCTTGCATAGCAAGATGGCCAGAAAACTTACAGCAATATCATTATTATAGTAACTGATTGTGATCAACTAACAAAACAATTCTAAATAATGATATAAAACCACACAGAAAATCTGAAGGTATTGCCAGGTGTGATGCATGCCTGTAATCCTGGTACTGAAGAGGCTGAGACAGGAGGATTGCTGTGAGTTTGAGATCAGCCTGGGGTATATAAGTAAATTTAAGGACAGCCTGTACTACATAGCGAGACCCCACCTTAAAAAACAAACAAACCCTAAAGACATTAATAGTATTTAGTCACAAAATAGTTTTGGGGGACTTAAAAACAATTTTTTTTTTTTTTTGCAGAACCACAGATCAAGCCTGGGTCTCTGGGCATGCCGGGCAAGTGCTCTTCCACTGGGACACAGGACCAGAAATCAAGCCTGGGTCTTTGGGCACGCTGGGCAAGTGCTCTTCCACCAGGAGACACCCTGGACTTTGTCATTTCTCTGAGACAATGTCTTGCTAGTATTTCCAGGCTGGCAGTCAACTGTGTTCCTCCTGCCCCAGCCTCCTGATCGGCTGGGGTACATGTGCA
The DNA here is from genome assembly GCA_004027595.1 of Dinomys branickii. Taxonomy (NCBI): domain Eukaryota; kingdom Metazoa; phylum Chordata; class Mammalia; order Rodentia; family Dinomyidae; genus Dinomys; species Dinomys branickii. The sequence continues at coordinate 130,321 of PVLD010001300.1, read as the reverse complement.
GGTATGACCTCCCAGAACCCAGCAGCCCTTAGTTCTACAGTTACTTTAGATGTGGGCCACAGGGAGACTCCACATTTTCTCCAGAAAATCAAACTAATAATGCCTTAAAACAACTGCTGTACTTAATAGTCAGCAGGTATGAAGAGGCCTTCATCTTTTCTCCTGGCTCAGGACTACATTCAGATAAGCAAAGATCGCCAGACATTTAATATCCAAATTAGCAAAGTAACTTGATGACAGACCAACCCATATCTTATATCTTTTTTTTATAGTTTTTACTGTAACTAGTAAAGTTTTCTGGTATAACAACCGGAGTGAAATGGACCTAATCATTAAAAATTGTGCTCAGCACACACTTCCTCAGTGCAAAGGTGCAAGGGCCCCCTGACTGCACGGGGCTGAGAATAAGAGCCCTACCTGCCAAGTGCTTCTCCAGGATGCCCTGCAGTTCCACAATGTCCTTTAGCCGAGTGAGCACCTTCCCCTTTATCTCAGGTGACGGCTGTCGGCAGAAGGCATTCACGACCTGCAAATTACATTCTCACTTTGATGTGTTCAGATTTTAACCTTAAAGTCTGCATGAATTGCCTTATTCACCTGGAACTCAAAGATGTCGCTAGGAAGCCTATCTGTGAATTTATATGCTGTAGCTTGGATTTGTTGTTTTCAGTATTGAGGACTGAACGCAAGGCCTCACATGCACAAGGTAAACGCTCTACCACTGAGTTACTTCCCTGGCCTTCAACTATAACATGAGAATAGACAGTAGTTGTCACACAAAATAAATGTCATGAATAAAGAAGTAACTTAGTAGTTGGTAAGTACTTAACAAAATTTAATGAATAAAATTCCTTTTTTTTCTTTGGTACCAGAAATTGAACTCAGGACCTTGCACTTGGCAGGCAGGTGCTTATGCCACTGAGCTATGTCCCTGAGCCCTAAAATCTTATATATATAAACAAAGATAATTCCTGACCTGTCCACGTTGTAATAAAAATATGACAATTAATGAACTCATTGAAACATGCATCTCTGAAATAAAATGTAAAAGAAAGGCAGAGAGGGCAGAAAGATGCTGCCATCACCATCTCTATTATTAAATGCAACATGTTCTGAAGGAAGGGAAACCACCACCCACTCATCTCACTGCAGCCAGTGAACAAGCGCCTGTCCTAGCTGGAAGAGTAGTTCTTCCATAGTGGGGATGAGGAGGCTGTCCTAGGGAGAAGTGAGAATCCGAGAGGGCTTGGAGCAGGGAAGCATGGGTCACATGAGTTCATTCTGGGTGCTCTGGCTCGCCAAGGCCAAGCACACTCACTATCTGGCGAGTGATGGGGTGTAACAGGCAGAGGCATGGGCACTGGTGCTTGGTTGAGACTTTTTAAGGATTCCTATGGGAGTTGAGAGAGTAGCTTTATTTTGAGAGAACTACTGACAACAGAAGGGATGTCCCAGTGACTCTGCTCACCTCTCGGAACCAGTTCAGAGTGAGAAATATGAGTGAACACAGGAATGAGCGCTCCTTGGTAGGCATGGATTCCAACCTCTCTCCAGGCTCCAGGTCAGTAAGGAATAGAGGGCAATCTAAGAGAGAAGAACAAGCCTTTCACATACCCTGGAGCTCCTTACTTTCCCCTTTAGCTTGTATTTGGGAGTCAAGCGCTGACTAGTCTGAATAAAAAAAATACTTCTATCTTATACAGCAAACAACAGATATAATTAGGAAGTATTTTCTTTTCTTTTTTTCACAGTACTGGGGATTGAACTCAGGTCCTCACGAATATTAAGCAAATACTCTTACCACTCCATAGCCCTTTTTAAAATTTTATTTTGAGGGCTGGGGATATAGCTCAGTGCAATAAGCACCTGCCTGACAAGTGCAAGGTCCTGAGTTCGATGCCCGGTACCACCAAAAAATAAATAAATACATAAAATAAAATCTTATTTTCAGATAAAGTCTCACTAAGTTGCCCAGGCTGGGCTCAAACTCACAACCCTCCTCTCTCAGTCTCTGGAGCAGCTGTGGTTACAAGTGAGCACCACCACGCCTGTGTTACGAGGAGCAAGTTTCACAACACTTACGAAGGGAACCACTGGAAAGCAATGTGCAACTACAATGACAACGGCTCTGTCACCGTTACGTGACCCCCCCCACACTGTTTTATCTCCAGAATTCCATGATCATAGCTATACTGTTCTGTAAAATTAGAAATCCCTTCCTACCCTTGTCTATTTGGTAAAAATGTCACAAAGAAGATCCAAGGCTTTGTTCCATACCTAATAAACCATCAATCTCTTCCAGGCTTCCGTTATGTTGTTTGGCCACACAAAATCTCAATAACCGGAAATAAGGAGCCAGGCACAAAGGAGACACCAATCTGGGAAGGAAAAATCCATTTTTGACAACATGTCATAGTCATCATCTTATTAGTCCATGTGTATATGGTACCTGTCTTTATAACTTTAAAACTTTCCCCAAAATAAATGCCTACTTTTAAGAACGGCAACAAGCTTAATGAATGCTCAGTCAACAGTGACATAAACTACAAGGGGTTATGCAGCATGAATGAGAAACACAGGTAAGACAGAAGGCAGGAATAAGAGAGGGAGAAGCAGCCAGCAATGTTCACAGGAAAGAAAAGAGGGGGAAGGGACAGAGAAGAAGCAGAAAACAGCCTCACAGAACACCTGCTGGTTCTCATGAAACAACATACATTTCAATCTCAGGATCCAAGGAAAAAAATAAGGAATTTGTGCCATTCCCCCTAAGCCTCCAAATACCACTTACCTTGGGAGATTAACTCAAGTTCCTTACAGATGGAAAGAACTATGAAATTCCCTGTAAATATTCAAAACACCAAAAGGTTTTTGGGGATCATACTGACTTTTGGCCTGATTCCTGTGAAGTCATTTGACCCCCATCTTTTGCAAATTCCTCAGAGAAGAGAAGAGGCAGGAGATTGATGGCAATTCCATCTCGAGCATTGTGTTCTTCCAGTCCATAGAGAGCTTTCACAGGAAACGGATACACACTGTGAAGACGAGAAGCCAAAAATCTTATGCCCCAGCTCAGTGATAAGCAAGGGTATGGAGGAAACCACTAAAACAAACCAATTTCAAATAAAACAGGAGAGAAGTTAGAAACAGGAAAAAGAACAAGTGGGGACTTCACAATTCCAGAGTCAGGGGTAGGGCTATGAGGCTAGAAGCTGTGAGCAGGACAGTTCACAATGTGGTGAAGGGCATTATGAACTTTGTATCAGCTTCTGATAGAGCTGGCATAAGTTCCTCACCAGCGCAACCAAAGCAGCAGGCAAACGGCACTCACCCTTCTGAGACATCACAGAGGTCCACCACGAAGGCATCCTGGAAATCATTGCAGATAGTCTGCCCAACCCACTCCTTCAGGAAGCAAACGAAAGACAGTACGGTGTAGGGCATACTTGCTCTACAGCCCTACGTAAGTAACTGTCAACTTTACCAAGCCTCAGTTTTCTCATTTCTTAAAAGAAAAGAACAGTACAGACCTCCTACTGTGAAGCGGAAAAGAGATAATGTACAGAAAGTGCTTAGCACAGTGCCTGGCATACAACAGGGCTACCAAACAGAAGTTATCTGTCAACATCATCAACGCCAAGCACAGCCTCCACTTCTTCCCCTTACTGTGATTACTGTTACGGGGAGGAGGCTGGGAGCAGAGCCCAGCCCAAGGAAAGACAAGGCAGAAGTGCGCTTTCCATACAGCCTGGGAGAGCTCACAGGAGGATCTATGTGGACCTCTCACACCTTATTGCTCTGAGGAGAGACACTGGACCTTACCAATGTTTTTGGAGCCATATTTCCTTCTTGGATCAGGTTGGCGAATTCATCATAATATAGTGCAGAGGCATGAGGAGACTGCTCACTGCAGGACTGAACCAACTGCAGCAAGGACGTCACCTGGAGCAGCAGAAGACGAAGAACGCTTGCCCTGGGCTGCTGGCCCTTCCGATCTCCCCGAGCTCCCTCTGCCCTGCTGCACAGTCGGCTCCCCTTGCAGCCATACCACCGAGCCTGCCCCACCCGAGACACTCCTGAGCCGCCTGACCACTGTGTCTCTTTTGTTTCTCTAATCTATCAGACTCATTTTTCTTAAGCCATTTGATGATGCCATTTCCATGCTAAGTAATCTTTTAAGGATTACCTGTGCTTAAAGAGGGAAATAAAAATGTCTTCTGCGAGATTCAAGGCCCTGAGTTACCCACCTCTGAATTAGCTTTGTATCTGAACATACACTTCTTTTCCCATATGGTCCAACAAACCTGCCATTTTTTTTCTTCTGGGGGATAAGCATGCTAGGGATCAGACCCTGGGCCTCGTACACAAAGAGCAGTGTTCTACCTCCATCTCTCTCTACCCCATGGTACTAGGGATTGAACCCAGGGCCTGGTGCATGCTGGGCAAGCCACCTATATCCATACCCCTTTCTATTTTTTATTTTTAATTTTGAACAGGGTCTCGTTAAGTTACCGAGGCCGGCCTCAAATGATATTCTTGCTTCAACATCCCAACTAAATGGGGTAACAGGCATGTAACACTATGCCCAAGTAACCATGGTCATCTCTCTTGCTAAGAATTTACAATTTCATTTTGTTGTTGAGACAGGTCTCACTGTGTAGCCTAGGCTGGCCTTGAACTCAGACACCCGCCTGTCTCAGTCTTTCAAGCACTCAGATCATAGGTGTGTGCTACCAAGAATTTTCAATTTAATTAGATTAGACAGGTACATAAGTAAAGGTAACCTAAGCTTAGATTTTAAGTGTCACAAAAGTGGCAAAAACCGTAATAGCTATGAGATCAGAGGATTATATTTTACAAAGTGTTTTTTCTGGTGAACTGACAGTGACAAGAAGCAATTCCTCAATTTCTCATAAGCATACTTGAGTACACCATACAAACTCACCTGTGTGTACTGCTCGTTGCCTGGGTCAGCTCTCCCTTGGTTACAATTAGAAGATTCATTTCTAGAACAAGGAATTTTAGTTTCATTTTTCAATGTCTTATAACTGACAGAAAGTTAACCCTGCCTCCCTGAGGCAAGAATAGAGATAACAGTTCTAAAGGGGTGGAAGGGTATTATACTGTCCATACAAAGCATGGATATAAATAGAAAATGGTTCAGGTATTGATTTTTGTTTTTGAAGGTAGGGTTTGCCACATTGCCTAGGCTGGTGTCAAACATCTAGGCTCAAGTGATCTGCCCATGTCAGCCTACACAGTGCAAGACTACAGGTGGGTGCCACTGCCCCCAGCTGATACGGATTTTTAAGGCATACTAAATTAGTAACGGTAATCAGGGCAAGCTTGCTCTTTTCTCTTTCTTCCTTTGACAGGATTCTGCTGTGTCACTCAGGCCGCCTGTGAACTCGCAATTCTCCTGCTTCAATCTCCCACATGTTGGGATTATAGGTATTCTGGCTAATCTTCCTTTTATCTTCTTTTAGAATGGGGAGGGGATTCTTCTGCCTCACTCTTCCAAACAGCCAGGACTGAGGTAGCACAGAAGAAATATAATGGTGATTTTAATAAACCTGCAGTCTTCAGACACAATCAAAGTTACTTAGGGTTTCGATGCCTTTTCGCTCCTAGGCCTGTGTCTTCCAGGTTTCTCACTCCTAAATTCCTATGTCTTAGAGATATAATAAATCCATAAATTTGACCTGTGTGTTCTTCTGATATTATAAATCTGTAAATTTAAAGACTTCCACTCTCAAAGGAACAGTGTTATTAGTTGGTGCTACAATCTTCAAACACACGCAAACGGTACGTTTTAATCCAGCCAGTAAAGTCAGTTTTTGCCTTAGCTCACCAGTGAGCAGCCTGACCTTACGGAAACAGACAGTAGGTAAACAACAGAACAAACCATCCCAGGTCATGCATCTTGAGGAACACTCAGACCACAGAAACATCCCCACCAAGACCACAGTGCATTCTGGCCTTGCACACCTGCGCTCTTTTCTAAGTATGTACTTCTTTGATTCTACCTAATAAATCTGCCTGTCTCTTGCTAAGAATTCCCAAGATTCTCCTTTGTGTTGAGTCAGAAACATGCAGGGCATGGTGAGGTCCTGCTCTCCTCTGTAGGGGGCCCTCTTTGGACCCCATCCAGCGACAGCACTATAGTATGCGCCCCTGTATCTGGCTAAGGTCAGGGCTTCTCAGTGTACATTATGTGCCCAGCACTGTTCTGTTTAATGCTGTCAGTGATTCCATGGAGTAAACACCTTGAGGATCCTCATGGCACAGAGGTGAGATTAAAAAGGCAGAAGTAACTTGCTCAAGGTCCTTCAGCTAATAAACAACAGAACCAGTATCTGACTCTAGGAAAACAGTACGGTCTCAGTGAATAAACTCTTAACCAATACACTATGCAGCCTCTTCAGATTATTAATGTTGATTCCTGAGGTCTCACGAATTTCTGAAAATTTCCAAGGACATGAAATTGTATTGCAAAGTCACCATCTTAACAAGCCCCAAAGTTGATGCTTCTTTAGATGCTACAATTGGGACATCAAAGAGGAAAAAGGGTGGAACCACAAGCAAGACTGTCATCTGTGCCAAATACGAAGTTCCAAGCAGGACCAGCGCAGCAGTGTAGCGACTTACACTGTCCAGTGCCTGGCTGAGGGACAGAAGCAGAAACACATCCCAGTAGGATTAAGGTGTTCTTCTGTGGAGCCTTGTAAGACCGCATCTCGGGCAACTCCTAATTTTTAACCATTATACTCTAATGACTACGATCAAAACTCGGTAAAACTTACACAAGGTATATAAAGTCCAGATTGGAAGGGAATATGGAAAAGTTAGCAGAAGCCATTTGCTTACTCATACAGTTTTAAAATCTGTTAGAAACGATGCCTTCACAATATAACATTTTATTGTCACTATCTGATCCTCAGTCACAGAAGCCAGAGTCGCCACGCGTACCTGTCTGCTGCCATGACGCCCGCCATGGTAACCGCACCAAGGATCCCAATGAGTCTGTACTTGACTGTGGTGCTCGAGAGTTGCTTCCGGATCACCAGGTGCAGGTCATCCTGCAGTGAGAATATGGTGGGTGAAGATGAAGAGGATAGGATAAAACAGCAGAAGAATCTATGGGTACTAGAGCCAAAGAAACCCCAGGTGGAAGAGTTCTTTCAATTACTAACTGTGACCTTAATAAGGCATTTCATTTCTCTGAGTCTCAATCTTCTCATCCACAAGATAGGAAAGTTTGTTTTAAGGTTTAGAGACTAATTGTGAAAAACCCCTAGCGTAGCACCTGGCCCATGGCAGCTATTATTTTCGTGGTTGCTGCTCGGCTACAATAATGAAATAGAATATTTGGGAATAAATTTAGGAGGCAAAAGACTTATATGTCAACTCTACAAAACAGTGTTGAAAGAAATTAATAATCTTATTAATTTAATTCAATTAAATAAAGGCTAATAAATAAATAAATAAATAAATGAAAAATAAATAAATTAACCAAAGATAGTCTGTGTTCTTGGATTAGACCACCTGGACAGACAGATATACACAGGTGAATGGAATACTGTGCAGACATATGTGGTCAACTGCTTTTCAACAAGGACAGCAAGATCACTCTGGAAAAAAAGTGTTTCAATAAACAGTGCAACGTACACTAGATATTTACATGCAGGAGGATGGAGCTGAACCCTAAACTTGCACCAGTAAGGAAACACTAAAACTTAACTCATAGTGGGTCACAGACCTATTTTTTTTGTTCCTGGAAATCAAACTTAGGACCATTGAGCTTGCCAGCCAGGTGCTATGCCACCGAGCTGTATTCTTGGCCCACACAGACCTAAATTTAAGATCCAAAATTTTCATTTTGCAGGGAAAATATTCATGTCCTTGGATTTGGCAATAAGTTCTTAACTCAATGGTACCAAAAGTATAAATAATAAAGAAAAATATTGATAAGTTGGATGCCATCAAAACTAAACACTTTTGCACAACAAAGCACACTAAGAAAAAGAAACTAGAGCTGGGTGTGGTGTTGCACACTTGTAATCCAAGTGCTCAAAAGGCTGAGACAGGAGGACCAAGAGCTTGAGGCTATCCTGGGCTCCATCTTGAGTTCAAGTCTAAACTACATAGCCAAACCCTACTCCAAAAACATGGGAGAACCAGGGCACTCAGGAGGCTGAGACGAGAGGATCCATATGTGAGTTGAGGCCAGCCTGGGCTGCAAAGTGAGTTCAAGGCCAGCCTGAACTACAAAAGGAGACCCTATCTCAAAAAGACAAACAAAACAAAACAACTACCAGAGCAAAAACAATAAATAAAAAAGAAAGAAGCTGGGCAGGGAGATGTTATGTTGATAGTCCCAGCATGCAGGAGGCTGAGGTAGGAGGTCTTAAGTTGGAGGCCAACTGGGCTCCATAGCAAGTTCAAAGGAAGCCTGGAATACACAGCAAGAACCCATCTTGAGGGTTTAAACCATGCCCATCTGCAAAATACAAAGGGAAAGAAAAGGTAATGCAGAGAATGGAAGAAAATATATTTGAAAATCAAAAGGAATTAATACTTTAATATATAGTATGAAAATCTCTAATACCTCAACAACAAAAAAACAGCTAAAAAATACAAAACATGAGTAGATTTATTTCTTCCCTTTTTTTTCTTTGGTACCAGGAATTGAACTCAGGACCTTACACCTGCCAGGAAGGCACTGTGCTGCTGAGCTGTACCTCCAGCTTTCTTTTGTGCTGAAGATGAAATCCAGGGTGTACACTTGCTGCTAAATGCTGCCAAATCTCCAACCTCAATTTCTTTTTTTTTTTTTATTTTATTTTATTCTATCTTAGGCAAGGCCTCACTATGTAGCCTAGGCTGGCCTCAAACTCACTGGGATCCTCTTGCCTCAGCCTCCAGACTGTCAAGATTACAGGTGTATACCACTGCACCTGGCCCCACACCCAATTTCCTTCCTTCTTTTTTTTTGGAGACTGGGTCTCACTATGCAGTTCAACCTGGCCTTGAATTTACTGTGTAGCCCAGGATGGCCTTGAACTTGCAGTGATCCTCCTGCCTCAGCCTCCTGAGTGCTGGGATTACAGCCAACCCCAATTTCTTTAAAGATATATAAACGGGCAATAAACTCATAAAAAGATGCTAAATATCAGTAGTCATTAGGGCAGGGTAAATCAAAACTGCACTACCACGCACCCACTAAGGTAGCTATTAATTACAGTATCTTGAGGGTGTTGAAAGACTGAAGCTTATTGACGAGACTATAAAATGCTGGAGCTGCTATGCTCAAGTTTGGCAGTTCCTCAAAATGTTAAACAGAATCACCTAAGACCCAGCAATTCCACTCCTAGGTATATACCCGAAAGAATTGAAAATAGGGGCTCAAACTAATGTGTGTACACTAGTGTTCACAACAGCATTATTCAAATGTCCAGAAGCCAGATGCAACCCAAGTGCCCATCAATGGATCAATGAATAATAAAATGCAGTCTATATATAACTGCATTATTCAGCTATTATAAGGAACAAAGTTCAGGTACAAGGGGTGATTGAAAAGTACATTCAACCTTAAACTAAAAACTGACTTAAAACAGTAAAGGACACATTGCCAAGAACAATGGGCTATGTGTGTTCAAAATTAGGGGGAATATTTTGAGAAGGATTAATGCGTCTTCTACTGCAGTAAGTTTAATATTATTATTTTTTTGTCTTTTTGAGACACGGTTTCACTATGCAGTTCAGGTTGGCCTTAAACTCACTTTGTAGCCCATGCTGGCCTCAAATTCACACATCGATCCTCCTGCCTTCAGCTTCTTGAATGCTGGGATTTACAGGTGTATGTCACCAAACCCGGCCTGCAATAATTTTTAACAATTTAAACATTCAATGTATTTTTCAATCATACCTCCTACATCATACAACACAGCTGAACTTTGAAAACATTGTGTTCAGTGGATCTGGGTGTGGTGGCACACACCTGTAATCCCAGCACTGAGGCAGGAGGATGGTCCCGTGTTTGAGGCCAGCCTGGGCTATGCAATGAGACCCTGTCTCAAAAACACACATCATGGTGTTGTTTTGTTTATGTCTGTTTGTTAATATGTTTTTGTTCTTTTCTCTGTAAAATGAAATTTAAAAAACCACAATATGCCAAATGAAATGGACCATTCCACTTACATGAGGTATCAGACTAGGTAAATTCACAGATGAAAGGAGGGAACAGATTAGCAGCGCTGAGGAGTGGAGAAATTGGAATTACTGCTACCTAGTGGGCACAAGCTTGCGTCACCCCCTTCCCTTTTCCTTCCATTTCCTCCCCTTTCTCCATCCCTTCCTTGCTCCTGCCTCAGCCAGAGCACTGGGATTCCAAGTGTAGGGCACCCCCCAGCTTGGGTGCAATTTTCTATTTGGGAGGATAGAAAAAAATTCTGAAAGTCAGTAGTAATAAAGCTTGTACATTGTGAATGTCCTTAATGCTACTGATAAAAACGATCAAAACAGTAAAATTTTGTTATGTATATTTTACCAGAACTCAAAAGAGAAATAATGACTACTATATTGTTAATATAAAGTAACCTCCAAGATACTCTGTTAAACACAAAATGCAAGATGTCAAACAACAGAGGGAAGGAGTAGATTATAGGCAAATACAGATTTTTCTAAATGCTCAAAACATCTCCAAAAGCTATGAACTAGCAATACTGATGACCGCTAGGGAAACAAACTGGATGCCTAAGGGACTGAGAGGGATGAGATGGTACTTTTTACTGAGTACACTTCTGTACATTTTGAATTGTGTACCATTTACATAGAATAATTAGCTTTAAAGAGTTTTTTTTTTTTTAATTAAAAATGGTGCTGGTTGTTAAAATCACAGTCCTGCAGGTAAGTATGTATTTACTATTATGAGGCAAATTTACAGGCACAAAAGAGCTCTGAGTTATGACTTCAACCTAACCTCTCCTCCTCTTGTACATCCTTTAAATTTCAGTAAGTGGTACCTACAAATGAAAGCAAGCTTTGTGGGATTCTGTTTCTCTACCATCCTCATTACAGAATGGGAATAGCTTTTCCTACTCAACTTCCAGGTTAGCTGATTCCAAACTAAACATCTTTACTGACTAAGATGAGAGCAGAAGATCTAGCACCCCAGCACCCTGAGCCTGGCACACAGTCACACGTTTGTGGTAAGGCTGGGCAAAGTGGGCAAAGGCTGGGGCTATGGCTACACACTAGGACGTCATAGGCTAGTGTGATTTTGTCTAGCAAATTCCAAGAAAAGAGGTCCGAAAGATTCTTTCTCAACAGAGGGCTTTTTACCTTGATGTGACTGCTGGCTTCATGCTGTTCACTAAATGCCAGTGTGCTGAGAATATGGAAGAGTTTTCGGATTTGCTGAGGGGACATATTATCCAGGTAATCTAAAAGGCCCTATAAGAAAAAAATGCCAACAATGAGGTTTATAGCTAATTATCTTTTTCTTTAAGTCAAAAAGTTAAAATTCGGAGCTGTAGGTGTAGCTTAGTGGTAAAATGCTTGCCTAGCATATGCCAGGCCCTGCCTGGGTTTAATTCCCAGTACCTAAAAACAAAACAAAAATTAAAATCCTCATGAGATATAACTTATACAGCCAGGTATCTATCTACCCCAAAAACTTAAGCTGTAAAAGCTCTGCTCAGACTACAAAGGTCTGATATACTGGACACAAGCAGATGGGGCTCTTGCAGCTTCCTAAGTCCATCAGACACCAGGACCCAGCACAGGGAGGATGAGGCCACGAGCCCTGGTCCGCTGCATTCCAGGCCACAGTTCTGGGCTGTACCCATGTCCTGCTGAGCCGTCCTGGTACACTTCCCAGTTCTCTGCCTTTTTCACCTCAATGAAAACAATATTCCACAGAAGTCTTCTACAACCCCCACTCCTTACCATACCTTTCCTTTCTAGCTTCTATTCCATAAACTATCCTTGCCCTTCACATCTGGAGGGAATCAAAAGGAAACTACAGTGGCACTTCGGTTCAGGAACTCCATTGGTTCTACAATTCTAGAAAAGATGGCCACGTTTGTGTTTATGTGGGAAAGACCGTCCCTGTTGTGGTCATCACCCAATGCACAGTTCACAACAAAAACAACAAAAATGTTCATGAACTGAGGCACCGTTGCATTTCCTTTCGGACCCTGAACAACCCCTCGAGGACTACTCATCTCTAATATGGAGCTTTCTCATCTCTAATATGGAGATAATAATAACTAATACTTTTCCAAGCTGGTCTGAGGATGAAGTAGTAAGGGCTTTGTGAGCTTTAAACTGCCTAAGCTAATGGCGTCTACCCCATCTTTCACCCTCCTCCATCCTACCCCTTGGAAGAAGCATTCTTCTACCTGGGCTTTTGCTACCTGATGCCCTTCTGGTTTATGTTATTCTATCTTTTCATTCTCTTTCCATGGACTTTTGCTCTTGTCTGCCACTTACACTCAATGTCCGTACTCTCACAGGATCCTATGATCTTCTGCCCCACTTGAGCTCACACTGTTGTGCTTTGGATATCCAAACTAAACCTTCCACCAGATGTGCCTACTGGGCTCCAAACTGGAATTCTCAACTATCCACTAACTATCCAGACATGGCGGCACCAAACTGAACTCACTATGCTTCTTCCAAAAGATACACTCACCACCTATAGTCCTGAGCTCACCATACAGCACAACCACTCACCTACTTCCTAAGATGGAAAACTCAGACCTCAGTTCCCTTTCTCATTGCAATGTATCTTTGATAACTATGTTGATTCTAAGACCATCTTTTTCTTTTTTTGTCTTTTTAAGACAGTCTCTCAATACGCAGTTCAAGCTGGCCTTGAGCTCACTTTGTAGCCTAGGCTGGTCTCAAACCCTCAATAATCCTCCTGCCTCAGCCTCTGGAGTGCTGGGATTACAAGCATGCACCACCATGCCTGGCAAACCAAATTATCTCTAAAGGTATCATTCTCTTTCCCCAAGACCCTAATTTCAGCCCCTACTCTCAGGCAATTCCATGATCTCCAATCCTCTCACCACATAGCCTCAAAGCCAAGACTTGATCAGGTCAACTCCTTATAGAAACCTGCACAAGCTCCCTATTGTCTACAAAAATCAACTTGAAACTCCTTAGCTTGGTTTCAATTCTGTTTCAACACTTTGCAACAGGCCCTTACCCAGAGTCCCACCAGCCTCACCTCCCCTACTCCCAACCATTTCTTCTCCAGGCCTCCTGTCAGTCCTCGGGCACACACAGCCTCAGGCATCACTCAGCTTCTCTTCCAACTATGGTCTGCAAGAAGGTCTTCCCATTCTTCAAGAAACACTCTAATGTGATTTCCACTTTGACCACTTCTCAAGCTCCCCAGGTCAAATTGAATTATTCCTGCTCTCTTATATCTATAGTACTTCATTGCAGAATTCATCAGCTTGTATCTTAGTAACTTGCTTGTGTGTCTTTCTATCATCAAACGCAAAGACTGACCTTTACATCCATAGCACCCTGGACAGAGCTTGGTAACAGATAGGAATAGAGAGATGTCTGCTGAATGGAGTAGTACATAAACAGTGAGTCATTTTTAAATAGTATTTGCCTATTACATCTCACTTCCTATCCACCAGTTGTAGAGCCCAGTATCTAATGAGTACCAAATAAATTACTGCCAACAGATAACTCTGTTACATGCGATGAAGGAAATGATTCAGTATGTAACATTATAATCAACAGATACCTTCACAAATACAGCATTCAGCCTCATTGCAGATGGGTCTAGTATTGTTAGCTCAAGGAAAACATCCAGCGCAGCATCAACTTCAGCTTTACTCCCGCTGCAGACATGGGTCACTAGGGCACCAACCACTTCCTGTACAAGGAGTGACGCTCAGAAGAACAGCATGAAGCAAAAAGATGGCAAGGCCATTCAAAAGGGGTTCACCCCTGAGCCTTGCCAGTGCTGACCTTGTTAAAATTGGAGCTCACCTGGTCCCATCACCTACTAAGTAGTTTTCAGTAATGCTAGATTCAGGAAGCCTAGGGTGATCTAGTGTAACCATAATACCATCCATGCTTGACCTATTTTCCAAAGTTATGAGGGAGCAGTCTCTAAGCCCTCCTAATTCTATTACTTGGTGTAGTCTTCCTCTCTTTCCCATGTAAGTTAAAACAGATAATGATGGTCTGTCCAAGACATTGAGAGTCAAACAGGTCTTAGATGCTATTCACACTTTCCTTCAAACTGCTGCTGAGTAACAGAATCCTATATCTCATGTCAGCTGTATCTACTGCTATTTCATCTTTTTCTTTTGCAGTACTGGGTATTGAACCCATGACCTTCACATTGATTAAGTTGCCCAAACTCCACTCAAACTGGTAATCTTCCTGCCTTAATTTGCCAGAGTGCTAGAAATACAGGTATACATCACCAACCACAGTAATGCAGGGCTTTTGCACTTAGCTACAACCCCCTCCTAGTACCACTTTGATGTAGGTTTTCATTAAAAAACTCCTCAGGCTAGGGCCTGGAGGTGAACTCAGTGTTGGAATGTTTGCCTATGCTCAAGACTCTGGGATCAATCCCCATGCTGCAAAAAAATCAATCAATCCATCTTCATTTGTAAAGGTTCCCTTCAAATGTATTTGATCATTAATAGTAATTCCTTATTTGCTTTTATAATAACTTTCTGCAAAAACAGCCTTCCCTCTCAAGATATGTACTATTAAATTTTGTGTATTCTATTCATATGAATATGGTTAGGCCTCAAGCATTTCTTTATTTTTCATTGTATATTTTTATAAGGAACAACTCCACAGTCAACTGGAAGTTGACTACTTTTAATTAACATTATTACTATTATTACTATCTTTTTGAGACAGGGTCTCACTATGCAGTTGAGGCTGGCCTTAAGTTCACTTTGTAGCTCAGCTGGTCTTGAATTTGCAATGATTCTCCTACCTCAGCTTCCCAAGTGCTGCGATTACAGGCTTACATGCCTAGCTTCTTAACTTTTTTTTGGAGGGGGGGTGCTTCCAGGACTGAAACTCAGGACCTTGCTCTTGCCAGGCAGGTGCCTGTGCCACTGAGCTACATCTCCAGCCCTCTTAACCAACTTTTAATACCATTCCTGTCCTGTGAAAACGACCTGATGACCCAGCCAGGTGGCCCAAGGTTTAATTGAAGTAGACTGGTCTGGACCTTAATTTTAGACCTACTTAACAGGTCCCCCAGGCCAGTCCACTCATTTTAATGCTGAGACTAGAACTGAATTTTCCAAGCTCCCCTCTCCAGTGTCTTGCAGTCAACAAGAAATAAACATTGGATCACATGCAGCTCACTTGGAGCTGTATTTCTGTCTCTCCATTCCTCCTTATCAAAATAAATTATTTCAACATACCTGCTGGCAGTAAGTGTTAAAAATCTTAAATGAATACTTGTAGAGTAGACTGGCAAATAAAGTTATACTCTGGTCTTGGGAGTGAAACAAACTCTGAGCCACCAACAGAATAGATGGGCAAATTTCCTGAAGAACCTAGGAGGAGAAAGAAGAGAAGCTGTGGGAAAAGCTTAGCTATTATCTTAGAGATGTGTTTTAGTTTTAACATTTTAAATATTTGTCTGTTTACTTGTGGAACTGGAGAGTGAAATAACTGTCTTCTTGTAGAGCTACATCCCTAGGCCTTTTTCTTTTTTTTGAGACAAAGTCTCACTAAGTTCCTAAGATGCATACATTGAGCTTAAACTTGGGGACCCTTCTACTTCAGCCTCCTCGGTGCTGGGATTCTAAGAGTGATTATCATGCCCAACCCTTGTGGAATCCTAGTCTTTATCTTATTTAGGAAAACCATCATTCTGAAATTTCTCTCAGCATCAATGGAATTACACAAATGGATAAAAATTGAACTTTGAGTGGATGTAGTGTGCATACATATAATTCCAGAACTCAGAAGGCTAAGGAAGGAGGATTGTTGCAAGTTTGAAGCCAGCCTGGGTTACATAATGAGTTTAAGACAGCCTGATCTACAGAGTGAAGCTGTCTCAAAAAAATAAAAAACAACTTAGACTGTTTACAAACAAAAAATAAAAAGGACTCAGGAAGTAGCCAGTGGTAGGGTACCATTAGGCCCAATCCTCAGTACTGCAAGGGGGACAAAAAACAAAAAGTGGAGGAAATCAGCCTCTTTGATAAATGGCACTACGGAGAACCACCAAGATGGTGGAGTACAAAGTAGCAGGGAAACAGCCTCTCTGCGAGCTGCTATGTAGACACTGGAATGAATGAAGTGAGAGGAAGACAAGAAGGAGGGAAGTGGGTCCCTTGGACCCAGGAAGGGTCTGAAGCATGAAGCCCACAGAGAGTGAAGAAACTTCAGCGAAGGAGGTAGCTGCCAGCACCTTCTCACTAAGAAAAGACTCACTACAAGAAAGGAGTGACTCAAGCCTGCAGATACATACTAAATGCTGGCAACCCCAGAAGCCTCCAAAGAGAGAGGCAGCGGAGAACACAAAGGACTACACTAGCTGGCTATGAGTGCTGAGGGCTCAGTCGACCCATGTAAGAGACTGACTGGTCAGGAGCCATCTTGGAGATGGGCCAGCTGAGCTCAGAACTCCGAGCAGCTTCTGGCTCCATCTAGCAGTTCCCAGCTGGGCTCAGGCCCATGGAAGACACAGACAATTACAGGCCAAATGAGTCTGGTCTCCGCCAGAAGGGACAGGCTTGCTGAGATTACCCACTATCCCACCAAAAGGCTACTGCTGGCCTGCTGAGATAAATCAGCATGGATTAGGACTCTGTTTCTATACACTGTCTACCACTGACAGTAGAGACAAACCTGGAAGTGGACTTTATTTCTATTTTTGTTGTTGTGGTTTTTGTTTTTCTCTCCATCATTCTTTGATCTTGTTTTTGTAAGTGTGAATGTGGTTTCTAGCTTCTTTGTGGTTTTTATTCTGTTGCTCTTTTTATCTCATCCTTTTCTCTTTCCTTCTAGTGTTCTGTACCAGTTTCCCAAAGTTAGTAGGATCCCCTTTTGTGCTTTACTTCTAATCTCTTCCTCTTCTTCTATTTTCTCCCCAATTCCTTTTAAATTTTAAATCCTGAGGGAAAAGTTAATATATTAAGGATTTATATACTGCATATAATTTTCTGGTTTGTTTCAGATTCTATTATATAACCACAAATCTAGTTCTTATGGTTAAAGGTGGCAAATTAATGGTTACCTCACTTTGTCATTTTCTAGGGTGTGTATGATGCTATCCTTATTGCTGATGTTACCACTTTAGCCAAAACTGACATAACTGTTCTAAATAGCTATTCTTCAATTGAGTAAGGGTCATAGAAAATGAACTGTGGCACAGTGCCAAAGAACCAGGGGCTGGGCTGACCAGGTATCCCCATAAACTGGAGGGGTAAGATCATGCAACAGACTCAAAATCCAAAACCACCTACACCTGAAACATAATCCAGAGATGCAGTCATTTCTTCACAGATCTAAACACTAGGAATAAAGCAAACCACCAAAAAACCACCATAGGCAACTTACAAGCATCACCCCATAAATTAAGCAAAAAAAAAGACATTTAAACAAGACTCAACCCCAGACATCCAGTTCACCAAAGGTAAACCCAGGGGGCAATGACATGGGGCAATCCAAAAGACAGTCACCTGACCTCCCCAAAGTGGTAGCAACAAAGTAAGTGAACAAGGCTCTAGAAAAACTGAAATCAGAAATCATTTCTCAGGCAACTACACAGAAGGTATCTACAATGAAAACCATGCGTAGTGATTCTAAAGAAGATACAGATAAAAAAATAGAGGGGCTTAAGAAAACTATGGAAGCCATGAATGCTCAGTATAGGAAAGAAACAGAATCCATAGACAGATTGAAGCAGATATCCAGGAGAATAAATATTCCACTGAAAGTATCTGCAGCAGGATGAGCTATTGGGAGGATGGGACCTCAAGATACAGAAGACAAACTTGTGATTAGCAATCATGGAAAGAGTTCTTAAAAATAGCAAGAAAGGGCCAGGGATATAGCTCAGCAGCACAAGCACCTGCCTGCCAAGCACAAGGTCCTGAGTTTGATCCCCAGTACAAAAAAAAAAAAAAAAAAAGCAAGGGACCATTGAGAAAGCAGTAGAGCAGCTGTTAGATGAGGCAAAAAAGAATTAACTTAAGATTGACTGATATCAATGAAAAAGCAGGAGGTAGCAAAAATGATATTAAAAACTGTTCACAGACAATATGGTAGAAATCTTTAGGAAAAAGAATTTGACATACAGATATGTGAGACATACAGAAATGTGAGACATACAGAACTCCAATTAGCCACAATCAAAAATATCTAGTCAGACATATCATAGTCAAGATTCCACAAATTCAACACAAGAATAGAATCTTAAAAGATGTTAGGGCCGGGTATGTTGGTACACACCTGATCCCAGCACCTGAGAGGCTGAGGCAGGAGGATCACTGCAAGTTTGAGGCCAGCCTAGGCTACAAAGTGCATTCAAGGCCAACCTGAACTGCACAGTAAGACCCTGTATCAAAAAGACCAACAAAACAAAACAAAAAACTGTTAGGGAAAAGAAACAAATCATCTATAAAGGAAAGCCCATCAGGAGCAAACCTGACTTCTCAGCACAAACCCTGAAGTCAAGGAGAGATGGAATGAAATATTTTAAAAGAAAATGAAGTATTTCTAAAAGAAAACAACCTTCAACCCAGATTGCTGTATCTCACCAAACTATTTTTCAAAACTGATGGAGAAATAAGACACTTTTGTGACAAAGAACGTCTGAGGAAATTTATGACCATCAAACCAGCAAGCCAAAATGTTTTAAAGGACATTCTAAAAGAGATAACAAAGACTACAACCCCACAAATGCCCCCAACAGAAGGAATCCACCAGACAAGGTAAACAAACAGAAGGGGAGGGGAAGGGGAGCCAACAAAAGGAAAATAATATGGCAAGGATAAGTCAAAACATATCAGTTACAACCATCAGTGTTAATGATCAAAATTCACCAAAAGACACAGACTGACAGAATGGATCAAGAAGCAAGATACAATAATATACTGCATAAGAAACACATTTAATTAAAAAAGAAATTCAAAGACTGAAAGTCAAAGGATGGAAAACAATATCCTGTGCAACAGGAACTCAGAAAAAAGCAGGGGCAGCTATTCTATTTGCAGACAAAGTAAATTTCAAGCCAAGACTGATTAAGAGAGACAAAGAAGGTCATTACAGCCTTGTAAATTGAACAATCCAAGAGAAAGAGATAACAATCATAAATGTATATGTAACAAATACCAGTGCACCCAACTATATAAAATGAATACTAACAGGCATGAAAAATGGAATGAGCAGTAATACATTTGTACTAGAGGATCTAAATACCCTACTGTCTCAAAAAGATAGATTAACTAGACAAAAAAAAAGAATCAACAATGAAATATTAGAACTGAGCCAAACTTTTGAACAAAGGGATTTAGTAGATGTCTACAGAGTGTTCCATCTCACAACATCAGAATACATATTCTTCTCAGCTGCACATGTGATATTTTCCAAAATAGACCACATACTAGCTCACAAAACATGCTTAAGTAAATGCAAAGGAACTGAAATCATCCCATGCACTGCACAGTTATGCAACGAAATTGGAAATCAATGGCAAAAGAAACCACAAAAACTTCATAAACACATGGAAATTAAATAGCACCCTCCTGAAAAACAATGGATCACAACTACAATTAAAGAAAAAATTAAACACTTTCTATAATTAATGGATAATGACAATACAACATATTGGAACTTATCGGACATAATGAAAACATTCCTAAGAGGGAAATTCATAGCAGTGAATACCCACATCAGGAAAACAGCAAATGCAAATAAACAACCTATTGGTCAACCTCTAACTTCTAGAAAAAGAAATGTAGGCTAAGCCAAAAGCTTGTATGAGGGAGGAAATTATGAAGATCAGAGCAGAAATTAATGCATCAGAGACTAAGAAAACAATACAAGAATCAACGAATCAAAGAATTGTTTCTTTGAAAGATTAAATAAAATCAATAAACACTTAGCCAACCTTATCAAAAAGAGGAAAGAAAAGACTCAAAGACACACGATTAGGAAAGAAAACAGTGAAATCACAATAGACCCTGCAGAAATCCAGAAGATCATGTATACCTTTCAGAACTTGTATTCTAGTAAAATGGAAAATGCAGAAAAAAATGAAGAGATTCCTAGATACATATGAATTACCAAAGCTCAATCAAGATATAAAAATTCTATACAAACCACTATCAATCAAGGAAATCCAAGATATAATTAAAAACCTACCAACAAAGAAAACCCACGCCTTCACTGAGTCACTGTTGAATTCTACAAGAAATTTAGTCAGGCATGGTGGCACACACCTATAATCCCAGCACTCAGGAGGCTGAGGCAGGAGGATCATCATGAGTTCGAGACCATCCTGGGCTACAAAGTGAGCTCAAGGTCAGCCTGGACTGCACAGTGAGACCCTGTCTCAAAAAGAACCAAAAAAAAAAAATTTTAGAGAAGTCCTAATACCACTACTTCTCAACTCTTTAATGAAATTGAAAAGGAAACAATACTCCCAAATTCATTTCTGGAAATATTACCCTGCTACCAAAACTGGAGAAGGTCACAATTAAGAAAGAGAACTACAGGCCGATCTCTCAAATGAACATAGATGAAAAAATTCTTAGTATGATACTGGCAAAAAGAATGCAACAAATCATCAAGATTATATACTTATACTTATGACCACGTTGGATTCCTCTCAGGGATGCAGGGTGGTTCAACATACATAAATTAATAAATGTAATATACCATATTAAGAGAGCCAAGGACAAAAATCATGATCATCTCAACAGATGTAGAAAAAGCTTTTGACAAAGTCCAGCACCCATTTATGATAAAAACACTATAGAAAATTGGAATTGATGGTCTTTATTGTAATCTGATAAAACCCATGTATGACAAACCAACAGCCAACATGATACTAAACGGTTAAAACTGAAAACTTTCACTCTAAAATAAGTTAACAAGACAAAGATGTCCACTGTCTCCACTCTTATTCAACAGTCCTGGAAACTTAAGCCAGAACAATTAGACATGAGAAATAAAAGAAATGATGATAGTAAAGGAAGAAGATATACTATCATTATTTGTGGATGACAGGATCCTCTACATAGAAGACCCCCCAAACTTTAGTAAAAAACCACTCAATTTAATAAACAAATTCAGTAGTGTAGCTGGATACAAAGTCAGCACTCAAAATCAATAGCATTTCTGTACACAAATAAACTCACTGAGAGAAATTAGAAAAACATCTTTCACAATAGCATCTAAAAAAATAAAATATCTAAGAATCAATCTAACAAAAGAAATAAAAAGACTGCTATATTGAAAATTATAGTACTCTGAAAAAAAGAGATGGAAGAGGATATCAGAAAATGGAAGGATATCCCCTGCTCTTGGGTAGGAAGAACCAATATAGTGAAAATACCCATACTTTCAAAACTGTTAAACAGATTTAATGCAATTCTGATCAAAATCCCAATAATATATCCCATAGAATTAGAGAAAACAATCCTAAAATTCATTTGGAACCAGAAGAGACATAGAATAGCAAAGGCAATTCTGGGAAACAAAGGTGAGGCAGGGGGCATCACAATCCCTGATTTGAAATTATAGTATAAAGCTATGGTGATAAAAACACCACGGTACTGGCAAAAACAGACCCAAAGATCAATGAAACAGACTAAAAGATGCAGAAACAATTCCAGGCATACTCAGCTACCTTGTCTTTGATTAAAGCGCCAAACACATTCACTGGAAGACAGCCAGCCTCTTTAATAAATGGTGCTGGAAAAACAGGCTCTGCATATGCCAAAGATTAAAATTGGACCCGTATCTTTCACCATGCACTAAATTAAATTTGAAATAGATCAAAGATCTAAATATTAAAACAGAAACATTAAATCTGCTAGAAGATAGAATAGGTAAAACTCTTGAAGACACTGGTATAGGCAAAGACTTTATAAATAAAACCCTGATCACACAGGAACTATCACAAAGAATCAACAACTAGGGTCCCATCTTATTAAGAAGGTTTTTGCACAGTAAGAGAAACCACCTACAGAGTAAAAAACAACCCACAAAGTGGGAAAAAAATGTTTGCCAGCTGTTCCTCAGACAAAGGATTACAATCATTTAAAAAAAAAAAAACAGACCTCCCATATTTAAAGAACCCAATCCAAAAATGGGCATCTGAGATAAACACACACTTCTCAGATGAAGAAATACAAACAGCAAATACATGAAAAAATATTCAATATCAATGTCAAATGTGAAAATATTCAGTATCACTGGTCATTCAAGAGATGCAAATTAAAGTAACACTGAGATTCCATCTCACTCTGGACAGAATAGCTGTTAGCAAGAAATCAGTAACAAATGCTGGAGCAGGTGTGGGGAAAAAGGAACCTTTCTCTACTCTTGGTAGGAGTGCAGACTGGTGCAATCACTGTGTGGCAATTCCTCAAAAGACTAGGATTGGAGGTCCCATTTGACCCAGCTATTCCCCTTCTGAGTATCTTCCCAGAAGAATTAAAAATACTGTACCACAATGACATATGTGCCCCATGTTTATAGCACCACAACTTATAATAGCTAGATGTTGAAAACAACCCAAATGCCCAGCAACTGAGGAATGGATAAAAAAGATGTGGTCTTTTTATATAACGGAGCATTTCTCAGACATAAAGAAAGATAAACTGGAGACTTTTACAGGCAAACGGATGCAACTTGAAACCATACTCATAACTGAAATAAACCAGATTCACATGTGTAAGATCATATTGTCTTCCTAGTGTGAGAAGCTAAAAGGGTAAATAAGATCCAAAATGTATAAGAGATATTGTAAAATAATTAGAAACTGTTCAAAAGTAAAAAACTGGGATAGGGGAAAAGGAGAAAAAGGAAAAGAAAAATAAAATATGTATGTGCACATGCACACACACACACGCACACATGATAGTTAAGATCATTATACTAATAATTTCTCTTAATTCACTGAACAGAAAGGTTTGTGCTAATACTGTTTGGACAATTACATGCTGATGTCTTACACTGAGTAATTAAAAGATAACAGTATGCAATGTATTAACCACAGTTACTCTCCTTTTATATTGTTTTGAAATTTTATTTTACTTTTTTTCTTTAAAATAAAAAATGGTGCTAGGAAACGGGCTTCCCACATGCAGAACACTGAATTTAGACAGAAACTTCTTAGAAGTACAAATGACCAATAAATATATGAGGAAATGCTCAACATCATTGGCCATTAGAGAAAGACAAATCAAAACACCACAGAGATTCCATCTTATTCTAGAAAGAATGGCCATCATCAAGAAACTAAGTAATAAAAACTGCTGGGGTGGCTATGGGGGAAAAGGAACCTTTCACACTGTTGGTGGGAATGTAAAACGAGTGCAACAACTGTGGAAATCAGAATGGAGAGTCCTCAAATCTAAAATTAGAAATTCCATTTGCCCCAGCTCTTCCCCTTATAGGTATTTTGCAGACAGAGTTGAAGACATTGCAGTGATACACGTACATCCACGTTTACAGCAGCAAAGTATACACTAGCTAAATCTTGGGAGCAGCTTAGATGTCCATCAGCAGATGAATGGGTAAAGAAAATGTGGTATTTATGCACAAGGGAGCACTGCTCTGCCTAATGAAAATCTAAAGTCGGTCATTTGTAGGAAAATGGATGCACCTCGAAACCATGTTAAATTAAACAAACCAGACACACAAGCTTAAATAGCACAAGCTTTCTCTTACACCACCTGCCCAGGAGTACAATAAAAGATAGGTAATAGAAAGTAAGGCAGACCTTTCTCCAAGGGAAAGAGACCCAAAGATGGGAGTGAAGGGCAGAGAGGGGGATGAAGAAAGAAATTAACAAGTGTGACGGAGCCAGCATGTGGCTCAGGTCATCCCAGCAGCTGAGAGGCTGAGGCAGGAGATGGAGAGTCTGAGCCCAGCCAGGTAACCTGGCAACTCAGTGAGACCTGATCTCAACATAAAAAACAAAAAGGAGTGACTATGCAGTCAATGTGAAGGACTTTGGACGTTTTGCCAAAAATGTGAAAATCAGTCTCAGTTTGGTTACTAACATCGTAATTCTACAATCAAGCTAAGTAAGAAATCAACATTTAAGCAGTATTTAAGCTTGTGTGTCTTGCGTTTGAAATACCCTGAGCTCCCTGTCAAAGATGAACAGTTGGCAAAAGGACTGTCTGGATTTCCATGAGGACAGAAAAGGTTAAAATTACCCCATCTTTCATAGCCACAGTGGGGCCTCCCAAACATTACCATGGAGTGAACACAGAAGGTGTTCTCCAGCAACTGCTGATCAAAGCAGCCCGAGCGGATCTTACTTCTCAGCACCCGTTCAATGTACTTCTTTGTCTGAGGGTTGGTGCTATAGATGATGAAGAGCATCACCATGTCAAGAGTCTGTGGTGCAGATATAAAGGATAATTTAGAACATCAGTAGATTTTCTCCAACAAAATAACAGTTCTCAATCTATTCCCATTAAAACACAGAACTGAGTCATTTGCTCAACACATTCCCATGGGATTCCCTACATTTCCCACAAAATCCAGAAATATCTTCCAGAGAAATAAAGTGCTACAACTATTCATTACTGGTATTTCTTGAGAAAGCATTAGAATGTAAGTGAAAGTAATATTGTAAGTTATTTTAAACATCTTCATTTATCAAAAGATTAAATCACATACCAACTCCAGTATATATTTTCCCTATTATTAGGAAAACTGCCTTATGAAAAGTTGTAAAAACAAAATGTTCATCAACACAGGTTAAGGAAAGGTTAAATTATAATAGGATTGTTTTGGAATAGTATACAGCCACGAAAAAGAACAGACTATATTTTTGGTGGTACTAGGGATCAAGCCCAGGGCCTTGGCACTGAACTACAACCCTGGCCTTTTATTTCTTATGTTGAGACATGGTCCACTTGAGCCATTAATGGTGGTGTTGGGGCTGGGGATATAGCTCAGTGGAATAAGCGCCTGCCTAGCAAGCGCAAGGTCCTGAGTTTGATCCCCAGTACCGAAAAAAAAAAAAAAAGAAACAGGCTGTAATGGTGGTGTTGACAGAGGGGAAGAGTGCTTGCTGAAAACATGCAAGCTCTGGGTTCCATCCCCAGAAGTGGAAGGCAGGGGAAGACAATAAGGTAGCATGTGAAATTCTGTAACAGGAGAAAAAAATGTAAAGAGAAAAAAATCAGAATATAAAATGTTATTTATACAACAATTACAAATGTGTAAAAGTAGGAATAAAGGTAGTCAGGCAGCCAATTCATTTTTGCGCAAAGACAAAAGCAGGGTATTCTGATTTTCCCTCACAAAAATTATTCTTTTCATTTTTTTATGCCATAACATACAAGTGTTTAAGATAATCATTCAACAATTGGACAGCGCAACTAACAAAAATTCCAAAAACTAGACTCCAACTAAAGAAAAATTTTTAGCAGGAACTAATCAGTCCATAGCAACTTGACCAATCTGGCCTCTCAACTCTTATTTATGGAATTAAGAGAAAGAGAGCAGGTGAACAGCGATGTGACTCAGCTCCTCTGGCCAGGTGCACACAGGCAAAGAGAGTGCACCACAGAGCGTGGCTGCGCTCACAGCTCTGGGAGGATGGGAAACCAGCAACGCAGACCCACAGAGATGCTGTTTCTCTACTGCAATGTGATCTGTTTGTCTGCAACGTGCACAGCCCCTTCCTGATGCGGCAGGCTTTCTTTCTTGCCA
The DNA here is from genome assembly GCA_004027595.1 of Dinomys branickii. Taxonomy (NCBI): domain Eukaryota; kingdom Metazoa; phylum Chordata; class Mammalia; order Rodentia; family Dinomyidae; genus Dinomys; species Dinomys branickii. The sequence continues at coordinate 104,395 of PVLD010001300.1, read as the reverse complement.
ATATTAATGAGGAAGAGTAGACGACTTTGCAAGTTACCCCTCACTTCAACTGGCTTGGTAGCTGACATTTATTAGAGGACCTACAGAGGCATTGAAGCCTGGAAGCAGGCAGGGAGATGAGCAGGAGAGCAGGCTAACCAGGCCACTACACTGGCTCTAATACTTAAAACTCAAGAACACAAGAACATTACCGAGTGATCGGATCCCAAGATAGTGGTTTCGATTGCCTGGAAAAACAAGGGTCACAGCAGTATTAGGACCCCTCAGCATGAGGCCCAGACCCCCACGCCCCAGGTACGCCCTGCTCCGCAGGGGAGAACACACCCGCCCATCACCAGGACCACTTCTGCTCAGTGGCTGCCAGACTCACCTCAACCCTCCTCCCTGCGGTCAAAGACAGACACCCCTTTCCACCTTGATGTTCTACATTTCAAGGATCTAACTTTTTTTTTTGAATAAAGAGCCTCACACTGTAGCCCACATTGACCTTGAATTCTCAGTCCTCCTGCCTCAGCCTCCAGAACGGTGGGTTTACTAGCATGTGCCATCGTACCCAATTCTAACTCACCTTAACCCAGGCTTCTGATATGTTTTTTTCATATCTAACAGCTGACTTTATTACATCAAAGATGAGGGTAACATAGTCCGGATGGCTACTTTTTTGATCTCCTGAAGAACTGCAAGTAGCAAAAGGGAAAAAATTATTTCTCCTACTTATCAGAGAAGAACTTACAATGTCTGGTTCCCACTTATTAGCCACGCATCCTGGAGCAAGTCACAACCTCTGCTGAAAAGTTTACACTATATCTATCTGGGATTGATCCGAACAGCTAAACCACACACACACACACACACACACACACACACACACACACACAATTTTTAAAAACTATATTGTATGTGAATATACTATTACTACCATTATTTGTAGATGTAAGTATTAAGCTCTAAGTGATGCAATTCTAGGACAAATTTCAGAAAGTTCTTCCATTTTATGCAAGAAAAAGAATAATTGCCAAAGAGTTTCGTACCTTGCTCCTCCTTTACTTTTTGACTGGATTTGTGAAGTGTGTAACAATGATGGCAAAATAAAATGCTGCAAATCTAACTTCCCTCGAAGCTCAGAAATTACCTATAGGAAGTAAGTATTAGACATGCGTTGTACTATTCTTAGTGAATAGGCAGAGTTCATTTCCTCAGTAGAACCTTAAAAACCGCTAAAAGACTGAAATATCCAACTTAAATGTTGGATGAAGCATTTTGAAAGGCAGTCAGTGGGAATAATTAATGTAAGTATGTCACACCCCCAATTCTATAATCACTTGAGGGTCTATTCTATAGCATTAGCAAATATAACCTACAGCAGCTTATACGGATTAAGCAATTTGACTAGCAGTACCATTGCCTTCCCTGAATGTTACCTGCATTAATCATCATTATTAATTTGCCTGGGGCAAAGAAGAACAATTTTTTCCCCCTTTGGTTTACTGAGAAAGGGTCTCACTATGTAGCCCAGGCTGGTCTTAAACTTGTGGCAATCCTCATGCCTCAGCCTCCCAAGTACTGGAATTACAGGCATGTGCCATCACACCCAGTGATAACCATCTTCACCTATTAATTTAAATAATTTATCCTGATGTATCTTTATCTAAGTCTGAACCTTTTTTGCTTGTTCTTGTTTTTTGTGGTACTGTGGATGAAACCCAAGATCTTCACAGTGAACTACCTCAGCAACCCTTTTTAAATTCTGAGCCAGGTTCTCATTAAGTTGCTACATTGTCCAGGCTGAGCTTGAACCTGTGATACTCCTGCTCAGGCTCCAAAGTGCTAGGATTATAGGCAACCACCAGCACACAGGGTAGCCAGTACTGAGAGCATACCTCAGATGCGTTAGCGGCTGTTACGGAATGAAGAATGAACTTGACTATCACAGGCAAATCATCCAGTTTGACTGAGTCCAGTTTACCCATTGCTAACTGGCGGACCTGAAAATAAAAAGCACAAAAAACTGTAAATCTCTACTGTCACTACTCACCCCAGTCATGCTAGGTTAAATTAGAAAAACCTATAATTGAGGAAGAAAAGCATTTTTGGTTTTGCCCCAAATTACAAACTTTCAGTGTGTAATACCAAAGCTTCTTTACCAACAGATAATTAAAGTGAAACAGTATTATTGTACTAGATTTTGGAGTCTCGATTTTCAACTGTCTATATGAAGACATGAAAAAATGCTATTCCTATAGGGGCTAATAGATATCTAAACAATATCAAAAATCTTCAGTAAAATATTTTACTTAAAAACAGACCAAGGCCACGTGTGGTGGCACGTGCCTGTAATCCCAGCACTTGGGAGGCTGAGGCAGGGGATGTCTTCAAGGTCAAAGCCAGCCTGGGCTACATAGCAAGACTATGTCTCAAAAAACAAAAACAAAAACAAACAAAAAAAAACCACCCCAAAACCAAAACAGACCAGTGGCCAGATGTGGTAGTGTTTGCCTGTAATCCCAGCTACTGAGGAGGCTGAAGCAGGAGTCTGACCGAAAGTCTGATCCCCACTGGGCAGCCTACAGAGACTTTATCTCAAAATTAAAAATAAAAAGGATGGGGGGATATAGCTTGGTGGTAACGTACCCCTGGATTCAATCCCCAAACCAGCCAAAAAAAAAGAACAAAAAGAGTGGGAGAGAGCAGTAAATCTTTTGACAGTATAGCATCTGAAAGTCCACTGAAAATAAAGCAAAAAAAGCAAATGTCATTCAGTATATTTCCAAAACACAATTTTCAGTACACATGACTTCTCCCAAAGTAGTGACTGACATGGTGTCTCAGAAAGCTGGCCCTATTTCCGGAGAGCAGCACCTTTCTTACCTTAGACAGGGAGTCTGGGTCAAGCTGGAGGCTGGAGAGGACATCCAGAATAGGGACAGTGAGCTGAGTATTCTTCACCAACAGGACACTGTAAACATTGGAAAAGAAAAAGTTATTCCATGATGTGAACAGGGGTGGGCAGATAAAGACTTAAGAAAAGTCACTCATTAGAGTATAGAAACAGAGGATATAGTTGTTCCTCAGTGTCTACAGTGAATTGGTTCTGGGACACCCCCATAGACATCGGGACACTCCCACAGATATCAAGTTTTGCAGATGAAACCAGGCATGGCAGTGCATAGCTGTAACCTCAGTTACTCAAGAGGCTGAGCAAGGAGATCACTTGAGCTCACAAGTTCCAGACAGGCCTGGTCAACACAGATCCCACCCCGCAGAAAACAACAACAAAATTCATGAAAGTTCAAATCTCTTACACAAAATAGCATACACGGTGTACACACCCTCATGTATGGTTTACACCATCTCTTACTTATAACACCTAATATGTATAATGTACATGTTATATATAAATAGGTATTACACTGTATTGTTTAAGAAATAATGCCAAAATAGAAGTCTGTACATGTTAGTATGGATGCAGTATTTTTTCTGAATATTTTTGATCTGTAGTTGGTTGAACCCAAGGACGGGAACCTGTGGGTACACAGCCAACTGTGCTTAACGCCTATTAAATTACCATTTATACTGTACTTCACTAAGACTTGTCTTCATGGCATAAAGTAATACATGCTCATTATATCCATACTGTTCAGTAGTATGGGGTTTAGATTCTAGCATGATTACATGTGAGAAAAGCTCTCCAGTGCTGAGCTATATCCACACTGAGCAGCCCATAAATGTTAATTAGAAAAATTCAAATACAGTAAAAATGAGAAACCTCCTCTTTACCATTCTCACTATAGAAAAGTCACTACTATTGAGCTCGGTACATAGTCTTCTTGAGAAAAAGAAAAAAAAAACCCAAAACAGCTACATGAATAGTGAGATGGACCGTGATCATGATGGATTCTAAGAAAAAGACAAGCTGTCACCAGGCAGAGAAAGTGGGTGGTGGTATTGTGGACTACCCAGATAGGCGCATTCAGACCATTAGCACAAAAGCCAGAAATTACTAGACATATGTTATGGTTGTATCTAGATGTTTCCACAAAGCCTCATGTGGTCATAGGTAAGGCTTTTCAGAGAGCAGCTGGATCTACAGTGTGTAATGCTGGGATCAAAGGTCTATGATTACTAAATTAGTCCACTGACTGGTTTGGCATAGTTGGGAGAGGGGATAATGTGAAGGCCCTCTCTGGGTGCGAGATTATAACAGACCGAAAGAGGGCTGCGGTGGTTGCTGGTCACTTGCTGAATGCTTTCTGCCCTCCCCGCCCTGCCACAGCCTGTTACTCTTCTCAGTGCCCCTCTGCCAGGCCACCCTGCCTTGCAGCCAGCTAACTATGAACTAAAACCTCTACAAACTGTGAGCTACAATAAACCTTTTCTCCTTTAACTTTGGGTGTCTTTTTTTTCTCAGCAATAAAAGTAACGAAGACAATATATTTGGTGGTAGCTTTGCAGAGAACTTCAAAAAAGTAAGTAAATAAATTTTTTATACCACTTTTAGGACAAGCAAAAGGTTACATAAGACCAGAACTATACCCTAGGGATAGTTTCCCCTTCTTAATTACTCTCCACAGCACTGCTTTTTACATGAAGGGCAGCAAGGAATGGTTCTTAGCAGTAGATGTGATGTAGGGACTCGAAGAATGCAGACGTTTAAGAAGCTCTGCAAATGATGGTGATGTGCAGTTAGGCCTCAGGAATCCGTGGAGAAAACACTAAAGCAACCAAGGGATTGTATTCAGGTTCTCCACAAACCAAATTTATATGCATAATCTTAAACCAGACATTATCTCCTTAACAGATATATCATTTAAGGAAAGCAGTTGGTCTACTAAAATATCAACCTATTGTCAGAAATACACATCAAATTCCACTGCCTACTCATGGGAGGCAAGTATATGCTCTTTGTATACACAAAGAACCTCATTACTGTTTCCACACGCAGCCTTGCTGGCACAGCACCAGAACACTTACTTACCTGAGTTCCTTTCCCACATCGGCATGCTGGGAGTCCCCGAGGATCTCAGGGAGGCTGGTGATGAAGTCATGCTGCAAGCACACTGGAGCAACACTGATCAGCTGCATGATCTTGGCAGTGAGGTCCTGCAGTGGGGGACATTATTAGGATGCCAGCGCAACACTCAAAACGGAGAACACTATCTTCCATAACATGCACAGCTCAGCTTGTTCTCATGCAATGAGACAAGAGTCAAGCTCAAAGCCTACATTAGGGAAAAAATAGACTTGACAATTTCACATAATATAGAAAACATGAAAAAAGTAGGGTGGACAGTATATTACCTAGCAGGTCTATTACATGTATTATTCATACATTCTATAGACCTATGGACTGTGGGCGACCACTCTCATTTTTAAAATATAGGGATGAGCTACACGAGGATGCAGTTAAGAGGCAGACCCCAAATTCCAGACAAGATGAGATTCTAAATCCTCAAATAAAGATTCTTTCAAATAAAGATTTAACCTTAAAACACCTGCCAAAATTAGAGCTCCTGAAAATAAACGGACTTCAGGCACTTGGCTCAAAACAGACCCAACTTTATGAAGGTGCTTAAGAAGCAAATCACATTAATATGTATAATCGTATTAAACCATTTACAGTGAAGTAAGGAGGTATGGAGTCATATTGCTTTTAAGAAATAAACACAGCTCATAATCCCACTACTAGGGAGGTTGAGCAGGAAGATCACTGCAAGTTTGATGTCAGCCTGAGCTACATAGTGAGATCAAGGCCAGTCTAGTATGTGAAGAGATGCTGTCTCAAAAAAACAAAAGACAAACATAGCACAAACCAATTTCTTTCCAAGTATTTAATTTATATAATTAATTATGGTTAATCCTTGTAATTTGATAAGCTTCTATTTGAAAAAATTGAAAGGGTGAAATACACACAAGTCCCAAAATTAAAGAAGACGTGAAGCTGAGGCTGGGTGGGGAATACGGCTTTTGTTTAGAAAGAGCCCCTCAATTTTAGAAACGGGATCAAGTATAGAAAACACTCTTTAAATCCAAGTAACAGACAAAACCCTAAACCTACCTTGCCGTCCACAACTCTGTCGAGCCATCTGAGCTGACTGACGATGAGCCGCGGCACGTTGACGCCGTCGCTGCTCACGCTGACGAAGAATGAGAAGACAAGGAGCTCAGTCTTTTCCTTTTTACCCCTTGGTTCTTTTTTCTTTGCTTTTCATTTGTTTGTTTTCATGCTGGGAACTGAGCTGCGGTCTTCACACAGCTACACAGGCACTCATTGCACTGTGCCACACCTCAGGCCCAGGACTGAGCCACTACACCCGACAAAGCAGCAAACGGTAACGCTGCAGTGTGTCAGCCATTCAGTGAACACTCCCTGAGCAACACCTCTGCATCTGACACACGCTAGACACGTAACTGATACCAAAACGGTAGATATAACTTTTGCATGTTGCGAAAGGTGTCCAGAAAAATATGCACTGAACTGTTAACAGTGCTACAGCCAGAGAGGTCTAGAGGAAAAGGAAGTCAAGGCCAGACAGTTCTCAGCAATAATATAAATATTTTTTTAAAAATAAAATATCAATAAACTATAAAACACTGAGACTAAGTGTTTTAAAAGGTAAAATCTATTACAGCAATGTGTTAAGCGCTAAAAAAAAAAAAGACAAGCACTACGGAAACAGGGTCGGTTACATTATGCTCACGAAAGCATTAAAAGCTACTTACAGATGAAGACATGTTGGCTCAGTTATTATTATTTCCCCCAAAATCAGGTCTCCACTTCTGGGTATCTTCCAGGAATAGTTAAAAGCATCGTACCACAGTAATATATGCACACCCGTGTTTATAGTGGCACAGTTTGTAATAATAGCTAAATCTTGGAAATAACCCAAATGCCCATCAACTGAGGAACGGATAAAGATGTGGCTTTTTCTACAATGGAGTACTACTCAGCCATGAAGGATACACTACAGACATTTCTAGGTAAAAAGATGCACCTCAGGAACATACTGATTTTTTTTGTGTGTGGTACTGGGGATTGGACTCAGGACTTTGTACTTGCCAGGCAGGCACTTATTCCATTGAGCTATATCCCCAGCCCCAAGAATATACTCTGAACTGAAATAAATCAGACTCACATGTGTAAATATCATCATTTCTGTGATACAAGATACTGAAAGTGTAAATAAGGAGGAAAGTATACAGAAGATACTGTGAATAGGGAGAAATTATTCAAAAGGGAGGGATGGGGGACGGGGGGAGGAAGGAAAAAAAAAGTCCAGTCTTTTTTTTTTTTCTTTTGTCTTTTTGAGACAGAGTTTCACTATGCAGTTCAGGCTGGCCTTGAACTCATTTTGTAGCCCAGGCTGCCTTGAACTCACAGAGATCCTCCTACCTCAGCCTCCCAAGTGTGGGGAGTACAGGTGCAAACCACCATGTCTGGGTGGAGTCCATAGTCTTAAATGAAATAAATAGGACACACGTTTAAGTATCACATTGTATCTCTAGTGGGAGAAACTGAAAAGGTAAATAAGGACCAAAATATGTAACAGATACTGGCAACTAGGAGGAAAATATTCAAGTGGAAGGGGAAGAGGCAGGCAAAAGAAAAAAAGAACAGAAGGAAGAAAATGGAAACAAAGCTTTTGTAAATAAGGAGGGGAAGGGAGTTGAAGGGAAGAGAGGCGGTCAGGGAAAAAAGAACCAAGAAATACGTGCAGATACCAACTTCCTCTAATGAATGTGATCATTAATTATGCATATTTAAAATTACCAACAAAATTAATTTTAAAAATAGAATTTCTTCAATTACAGTGTCATATTAGTCTATAATTTTAATGTCTATATGATATTCCTATTTTGAACATCTCAATTATGTACAAGTTTTATTATTTTAAAACCTAATCTTTACCTTTGTCTTTGGTTTAGCTAACACTTTAGGATAAGTAAGAGACATAGATAGTATTGAGGATTAAAAGGTTTCCAAAATCTAGGATTTTATTTATTATTATTATAGTGCTGGGGACTGAAACCAGGGCCTGTTGCATATAAAAAGCACATACTAGTGGGCATGCTGGCACATGCCTGTACTCCCAGCACTCTGAGAGGCTGAGACAGAAAGATTATAAATTCAAGCCCAGCCTGGGCAACTTAGCAACTTAGTGGGATCCTGTCTCAAATTTTTTAAAATGTTAATAAATAAAAAGGCTGGTGCTGGGCATGGTGGTGCACGCCTGTAATCCTACCACTCGGGAGGCTGAGACAGGAGGATTGTTTCTGAGTTCGAGACCAGCCTAGGGTACAAAGTGAGCTCAAGGCCAGCCTGAATCGCATAGTAAGACCTTGTCTCAAAAAGACTAAAAAAAAAAAAAAAATAGACTGGGGATTGGATTCAGTCCCCAATATTTAAAAAGTAAAAAACAAAACAACAAAAATCCATGCTCTACCACTGTGGTACACCCCAAGGCTAAAGCCTCAGGTTTTGATTCATATACTATTGTTTTCCAGAATAACTGAAATGATTCATATGCTCATTATCAATGCCTGAGCATGCCTGTTCATCATATGTTGGGGACCACTATAAAGTGGCTCTGAGCAGGATTTAATATTAACCAACTGGCTTTTCATATTCACTTGGGAGTAGTCTGAGTCTTAGGCACCTTGTCTGCAGATGGGCAGTTGATTCATAGTAAGTGAACCTCTATGAGTAGCCACTGCTAAGGCCTGTATTGGCCTGTGACACTGTGACACCTCAAGGACAAGGTGCCCGCAGCTGAGGACGTCTGGCTCCTACTTCCATCAACTTTAAGGAAACTAAGGCTTGCAGCCCTGCTGTGAAAGCCTTCCTGGAGATAACAAAGCTCTCCTAAATTAACATAATAATACTTGGAGGAGTCCTTGAAAGGATTCCCGAGTCCTGCCCAGATTCCTGCTCAGATTCCTGCATTTTCTTCAGTGTTCTCCCTCCCTTATTTGAAAACCTAATAAAAATGGGCAACCCAGAAAAGTCTTTGCCTAATTTCACAGAATATAGAAGCTAGAAAGGAATTAGTCCCTACTGGAAGCCCTGAAATCATATGCCATTGTCTCATTTTTTATTTACGCCTTCGTTCGTCCACTGGCTTGGGAGATTGTGGGCCTGATCAGCCTGCAATAACTTAGGGTTATTTAACCCAGTCCTCGGTAATTATACTCAGAGAGGAGATCTTCAAGAGTAGAGAAAAATGCATTTATTGTTTTACATGTCTTTGAGTGCTAATGAAATCTGTTCATGACCTGTTTAGTTTTTAATAGATCTTATTTATTTATTTCTAACACAGCAATTTAAAAACTTGATAATGCTGGGCATGGTGGTGCACACCTATAATCCTAGAACCCGAGGCTGAGGTTGAAGGATTGCTGTGAATTTGCAGCCAGTCTGAACTACACAGTGAGTTGAAGGCCAGCCTGGATTTCATGTTGACACACTTTCTCACAAAACACAACAAAACAAGGATTGCACACATACACATCTAAACAAAAAGGTAAAAAGCAGTACCTACATAATCCTTGACTCTCCTCCTTGAAACAGCCACTATCACCATCTCCCAACCTACCGTTCTAGGACTGACCCCCACACACACCAGGGCACATAATATTTTGGGCTGGGCATGGTGGCACATGCCTGTAATCCTAGCACTCTTGAGAGGCTAAGGCAGAAGGATCACTGCGAGGTCAAGGCCAGCCTGGGCTACAAAGCAAGTTCAAGGCCAGTCTGATCTGCACAGTGAGATCCTACCTCAGAAAGATAATAATAATATTCATTCATTCAACTTATTTATTGTGGTATTGCAGATTGAACCCAGGGCCATCATGCTGAGCTACGTACATCCCCAGCATTATTTGTGACAGGGTCTGGCTAATTCTCTAGACTGCCTGGGCTGGGCTTACATTTGTCACCCTACTGACTGCCTCGGCTTTCCAGTACACAAGGATAAGACATTTGCTACCAGACCAACTAAAGCCTATTAATATTTACCAAGTCATTAAGACACAAAATGTCAAACACACTTCAATATAATTTTAGTAGTAATTTAAGAATCTAGCATCATGATAAATATGTTCTTCAGAGAAACCAATGATGTTTTAGAATAAAGTTTCCAGCCAGGGACATGGTGCACACCTACATTCCCTCCACTTAGGAGGCTGAGACAGGACTGCCAAGTTTGAGACCAGCCTGGGCTACATAATGAGTTCAAGGCCACTCTGAACTACATAGCAAGACTCTATCTATATATATATAAAAAAAAAAAAGAATACACTTTCTAGAGAAATTTCAGTACATTAAATTATTGTGAACATTCCATAATAAATCTACTTACTTTACAAAAAGAAATTCTGGCAACTTTTCAAATAAAGTTTTAATAATGGCAGGCTAAAAAAGAAGATATAAGGAGTTAGGAAACAATCTCAAAACACACAAAAGAAATTTATAATTAGCCAGAATTTTCTCCAGCCTGAGTTCTTGAGGTGAGACCTTGCTATAATTGATTTACTCTTATTATAAGGATATTCACACAAATATTGTTTTTCATATAAGCTACTGAAATATAATTTATCTTTTAAAATATTGAAAAATAATTTTCAAGGTAAGATGAAAATAACCAGATAATAAAAATACTATTAAATATGGTAACTGTTAATCTATGAAATGCAGAGAGAATTCCATACAGCATGAACAAAGGAATCCACAGACTTAAAACCACTAACTTTCACGATTTTAATGAAAAGGAAAAGATAAAGAATGTAAGAAGGGAAAAGAGGAGAAATGGGGTATGGCCTGAGAGGAAGATAATTCACTATCCATGTTAGTATAATCTGAAATGTTTAAAACTATGTCAACGTATCATCCACTCAAAAGGGCAAAATCAAACCCCATGGTGGCTGGAAAGCTAAATGGGAAGCAATCCGGATTACACGGTTCTCAGAACCCAGACAATACAGCTGTAATAATGGAATCTCTGCTGAGGGAATGAGTGAGGTGCTCAGGAGACCCACGCTCTCTGCACAGTATCACCCACCCAGACACACCGCAGCCACAGGACTACCATGGTGAAGCCCTCACGATTACCCTCACTCTAGCGAGAGCTCCCACCACTTAAAACCAGGCACTATGCGTTACACCCACCAAAGGCTCACAGAAACAGTGGTAGAGTCTCACCTGCAATATGTCGATCCCCAGCAGCAGCTTGATGAGGCTTTTAGAGTAGGATGCGCCCACGCTGCGAAGAAGAGGGGTTTGTTTCCACTTCGTTTTCATTTTTTAATGTTTTTAACCATCATTTTCCACAAAACTAGTTAAATACAAAATCTTTAAGCATTAAATATAAGCTTGGTGGCCGAGGAGGTAGCTCACTGGTACAGAACCTGCCTAGCAAGAGCAAGGTCCCAAGGTCCCAAGTTCAATTGCCAGTACCAAAAAATATCCTGTTAGATAAAAAAGCAGAAGACTAAAGATAGCTCTTACTAAAGGAGATCTGAAATTGTATCAACACAAATAAAACACATTCTATAAAACATTCTAGTTCTTAGCCTTATAGTGATAAAATTTAATAATTTCAAGATGAGGGCTAAACTCTGAGGAAAGAGAATTACAATTCAAAAGTAAACACCTGCCTCCTCCCACCCCAGTGCAGTCACTGTGACAGACTAAAACCTAGGGACACTGCACCTCCCCTCACACCTGGATTCCTCATCCTGCAGGCGTTCACAAGACAAGAGGCAGTTCCTGAAGGTGTCCTGGTCTTCAATGTGAGACTCCAGGCCACTGACAAATTCTTCTATTACCTTAGTAAGGAGATTTGAAAACAGAAGAATAAGATTTTTGGCTTAACATTTCCTGTCAGCTAAATTCACTCTAGCCCACTCAACTACATACCAACATCTTCAAATGCTTAATTCCAAAATGCTGCTAATAAAAGCAATACCACAAAGAAAATACATACTTTAGGGTAAGAAGGATGTTTCTTCAGGGACTGAAAGAGCTTCTTTTGGAAAACTATTTGATCCACAGCTGGGAGAAAAGAAGGACAGGTGGTCACCATGGTCTATAAATCTCCCTACTAACCATACTCCTCCCCAAAGACCTAAGTTTCTTGTCTGAGGAAAGCATTAAAAATATTTTCAAATTAATTTCAGAGGCAAAACCTGTAAACACATTAAAAGACTTAGCTTTTTTTCCTTCCCAGCACTGGGAGTTAGAACCAAGACATACGCAGTGAGTACATCGCCAGCCTTCTTGTTTTTCTATTCAGAGACAAGCTCCCACCAAGTCACTAAGTTACTTGCAACACTCCTACTTCAGCCTCCTGAGTAGCTGCAAAGATGTAACTTTGATGGAGGACAGTAGCTAAGTTTGCTAAAATAGATTTGCCAGCCAGATGTGGGGATATATGCCTACAATCCCAGCTAATCAAGCGGCTGCAGTAGGAAGAACACAATTTTGAGACCAGCTAGGCAACTTAGCAACAATCTGTCTCAAAATAAAAAAAATTGCTAAGCATAATAGTGCTCACCAGTAATCTCAGTACTGAGAAGGCTGAGGCAGGAGGATTACTATAAGTTTGAGTCCAACCTGAACTATACAGCAAGATCCTATCTAAAAAAAAACAGACAAAAAATAAAATAATATCAAATGGGCTGGAGATATAGTTCAGAGTACTTGCATAGCATGTGTAAGATTCTGGGTTTACTCCTGAGTACTGGACAAAAAGAACAACAACAACAAAAAAGACCTACCATAACCCTCAGACAGAATCTCTGGCTTTATAAAGCTTTCCACAGTTTCTTTTGAAGTTATTCTGACATAGCCAGGCGTGGTGGCACACGCCTATAATCCTAGCACTCAGGAGGCTGAGGCTGGAGGATCACTGCAAATTCAAGACCAGCCTGGGATACAAAGTGAGCTCAAGGACAGCCTGAACTGCATAGCAAGATCCTGTCTCAAAAGGACCGAAAAAGGAAAGAAATTATTCTGACATAATAATATGGGCATTAATTTTTTTTTTCACAAAACAAAAGGAATACAATGCTTTTCTTTTTTTTCCTAAAAAATATGGGTTAAAGGGCTGGGGATTTAGCTCAGAGGCACCACACCTGCTTGGCAAGTATGAGGTCCTGAGATCCAGTCCTGGTAGTGCAGAAAAACAAAACGGAAGACTTCACTTAACATGCATTAACCAGGATCAGACCACAGCAATATTCTCAAAAAGAAATTTTATTCATGTCTCAAAACACAGGATTTTTTTTTCCTTCTTTTCAGCACTAGGGATTGAATCTAGGGCCCTGTACTACAATGATACATCTCCAGCCCTTTCTACTTTCTATTTTAAAACAGGGTTTCATTAAGTTGCTCAGGGTCACCTCAAGCTTGCAACCCTCTCCCCTCAGCTTTTTGAGTAGGTGGCATCAGAGGCACCACAGGGCCCAGGTACTGGGCGATGTTCGGTTTGGCTTTTTTTTTCTTTTTTGGCTGTGCTTGGGATCAAACCCAAGACTTCAAGTATGCAGGCAAGTCCTCCACCACTGAGCAACATCCCTACTCCAAACCTTTCTCTTCTTTTTGGCAGTAGCTGGAATCAAATCCAAGGCCTTTGCACTGAGCTGTGTCTCCAGCCTCCCGCCTTTTGAAGTTTTGAAGCAGGGTCTCCAGGTTGCCCAGAGTTGGCTCAAATTTGCAGTCCTGCCTTAGCTTTCAGAGTACTGAGATTGCAGGCATGTGACACCATGCCTGACTTCCAGTCCTGATCGCTCATTTCCACTCTTCACTGCCTATTTAGTTAGGAAACCCACCACTTAGTCCTAAATCTTTTCTCTAAACCCAAAAGATAGATTTAGATTAAAATTTACCTAGCTGATTCTGATTCTCTCCGGTTTTAAGAATAAGTCCTGATGTCTTAAGAAGCTTTATAAAGACACTACCATCTTCTTCAACTTCATTAGAAGCATGAGATTTCTTTATCTTTTTGGAAAGCTGTTCCTTCTTGGCTTCTGAAAATAGAAAAAAATTTTAAGAATATCAAGAAAAGTAAAGATTAAAATGTAAAATCCCAGGAATAATACTTCTGAGAGAAAAATGAATGTGTTCCTGAAGAATTTTACTATATTTGAGGCTGGAGTGAAACTATATCTAAAAACCTCTGAAATAGTAGCTTATTAATAAACAAAAGGTAAATAAAACCATCAACAAATAGAATTATTTTCATCAGTTGAGTTTTTATTTATTTCTTTTTTTTCAGTTTGTACTTCAAGAATTCAAAGTGTACCACTTATAACAACAACACCCACTGAAATGTTTTCCTTCCCAAATCTAAAGCACACAGTGTCTCTCAGGTTGCTGTCTGCAAACCACTACACCATAATCACCAAAAGAAATAAATAAATAAAATCATATAGTCCAAAAGTGGGTTGGTTGATTGTCTTTTTGAAACAAGGTCTCGCTATGCAGTTCATGCTGGCCTTGAGCTCAATTTGTAACCCAAGCTGGTCTTAAACTCCCAAAGATCCTACTGCCTCAGCCTCCCTAGTGCTGGGATTACAGGCATGTGCCACCACCTCTGGCTCAAAAGCTGGATATAGTAGTGCACACCTGTAATCCCACTACTCAGGAGGCGGAAGCAGGATCTCTCCAAGTTTGAGGGCAGGCTATGCCACACAGTGAGTTCAAGGCCAGCTTGAACGGCATAGCAAGACCGTTTCAAAAGAAAAGAAAAAAACAAAAACAAATGCCTTGGGCTGGGGATATAGCTCAGTGGAATAAGCACCTGCCTGGCAAGCCCAAGGCCCTGACTTCAATCCCCAGTACTGCAAAAAAAAAAAAAAAAAAACCAAATGCATAGGGCTAGGGATGTAGCTCAGCAGCACAGCACCTGCTTGCAAGAGTGAGGCCCTGAGTTCGATTCCCGGTATGAAAAAAAAAGAATGCCTATTCCAGCCAGGCTTGGTAGCACACACCTGTAATTCCAGCACTCAGGAAGTTGAGGCAGAAGAATCACCTCAAGTTGGAAGCCAGTACATAGAAAGACTCCGCCTCTAAAACCCTCAAAACAAAAAGGCAAACAAGCAAAAATATATATTCCAGAATTACTAAATCAAAATCTTGAAAGTAGGTCTGGGGATATAGCTCAGTGAAGTAAGTGCCTTCCTGGCAAGCGCAAAGTCCTGAGTTCGATCCCTGGTACCACAACAAAAGAAAAGAAACAAACAAAACCTTGAAAGTAAGTCAAGTCAGGCATAGTGGTAAACGCTTTTATTCCCACCTCTGGAAGTCTGAGGAAGGAGGATCCCTGTGAGTTTGAGGCCAGCCTGGGCCACATAGCTACACCCTGTCCCTACACAAAGCAGAACGGAATGGAAGAGAACAGAATGCGCAGATTCTCTTGCATCGTGTCTTTGAGTACAAAGTCCAAACTGCTTTCATCATTAGGCTTTCAACCCATAAAAGCTGGATGTAGTGGCACATACCTGTGACCCCATCACACTGGAAGGGCGAGGCAAGAGGACTACAAATTCAAGCTCAGCCTGGGCATGAGTGACTTAGTAAGGAAATAAAAAATTAAAAAGGGCAGGAGAGGTAGCACAGTGGGAAGGCCCTGGCTTCAACCCCAGTAACAAATCATAATAACAATAACATAACAACAATAAAAAACCCAGAGACTTAAAGCCAAAAAGGAAGTCTACTTTTTTCCCTGAAGGATGCAATTGTGCTTTCTCCTTTCCATTTTTTTATTTTTTCAGATGGTGTCTCGCTATGTAGTCCAGGCTGGCTTTGAATATATTATGTGTCTGTAGAGATCCTCCTGCCTCAGCCTCTTGAGTGCTGGGATTACAGGTATGGGCTACCACGCCTGGCAAGAAATAATTCTTCAAATAATAAGAACTACAGTAATAAGTCATGTATGTGATAAATGAAAAGACTGTCAGCACCTTCTTTTCAGAGCTGTTGGGGTCCTGGTCATTCTCACTCTCATCTAGGAAGTCTGCACAGTCTGCCTGTGGGGTGCTTGCCCTGACACACCTTTCCTTCATACATCACACTCTCAGTTTAGAGTATGAACTTTACATCTCTTTTAAGTGTCACACACATTTCCTAGAGTACAGAAAATTAAAGCACTAAACGGCTAGATACTTACTAGAGGCCTCTTCTGTGGATGCCTGTTTATCCTCCAATTTTGACAGCCTTCTTTTGGAAACCATTTTGACCAGTCTTCTGAGCTTTAATCACTTCCTAGAGCAAATTGAGAACATTGAAGTTACCTTCTAGAAGCTAAATTCTGAAGCACTGGCTGAGGGAAAACTGCTCTATCTAAAACCAGAGTTTTGGGCTGGGGATGTGGCTCAGTGGTAGACCTTTTGCCTTGCACAAGGCCCTGGACCACATACATACCACCACCACCAACAACGGCAAGTTTGAGGCCAGCCTGGGCTACACAGTGAGTCCAGGTCAGCCTGAAATACATAGCAAGACCTTATCTCAAAAACCAGAAACAACAAAACCAGAGTTTTGGTTTTTGGTGTTTTTTTTTTCTTTTTGAGACAGAATCTCACCATGTAGTACAGGCTAGCCTGAAACTCTCAGCAATCTTCCTGCCTCAGCCTTCTGAGTTCTACTCTACAAGTATTTCCGCCTTTATATTAATGCCATCTAAATTCAGGTGCTGTCCATATCTATATTTAGCCAATATCCACTTCCTTTGAAGGCATGTTCATCTAGTTCTCTTTTACCAGACCACAGCCTTGTTGCTAAAGGAAAAAACCTACAGCTCTTCACCTGGGATTCAAGATCCCTTATCACACAATTTCAATCTACTTTTCTTGAACTAATTCAATACTATATTAAGGTCTGTGCCAGGTACCGGGGCAAACAAGAAAGACATGATTCTTGCTCTCGGAGATTGAACTGTAACAAATACTTAACATACCTAACTACAGTTGTGTAAGTGATAGCAAAGTACAGGGCTACAAGGAAATTGAATTTAGGTGGAGGTAGAACTGATGAAGAAAAGGAGGGACAAACTTCCAGGGAGACTTTTTTCTAAAGAAGTTTTATATTTTATGTTACTTTATTTTATTCTGGTGGTACTAGGGACTGAACCCAGGGCCTTGTACATGCTAAGCAACTACTCCAACACAGAACTACACTCTCAACCCAAGTCACTATAATTAGTGGATGTTGTAATATAGGTTTTTGTTTTCTTTTTCGTTTTCTAGAATGTTTTGGGGAGTTGATACATGCATATAACATATCTTGTTCATTTTCAAACCCTTTACCTGCCTTTTCCTTTCCTCCCCCTTACCTTGATCCCCTTCCCAACTCAGACTCTACCATCTAGTTTCCTTATCATCACAGAAAATCCTTTTTGCCTGAGACAGGGTCTTACTGTATAGTTCAGGCTGGCCTCGAACTCCCAGTGATCCTCAGCCTTCCAAATGCTGGGATTATACATGAGCACCGCCACGCCCAGCTTCAGAAAGTCACTTTTAAACAGAGCCTGAGTTTTGAAACAGGAGTCTAGCAGTACATGTGTGAGAAGACACTCACTGAAACAGGAGTCTGCACAGTTAGAAACAGTTGCACAAAATGAAAGAGCCTGAACTACACAGCTTTCTAATTTATCTGTTACCAGAACCTTCCTGGGTTCACTGTCTTTGCACAAGCACTCTTTTCACCTGAAATGTTCTTGGATGCCCAGAAATTCCTACTTATCCTTGAAGAGTTAGGGAATGTCATCTTCCTTGGAAAGTGTTCTCCGGTATCCCCAACAAAGGAGATCTGCTACTCCAGCTTCCCTGTTCCAGAGTCTCTCTAAGAACCCATCACATCATATACTGTAGAGCTCCTTGACAAAAGCCAGTCTTACTTACAGCACTGTTCTCAGTGTCCCACACAATACCTGGCATAAAGAAAAAAAAAAACCAATTTCTTTTGTTTGGAGTACTAGGCAGTCTTTTCACCTTTTAAATTTTAGTCAGGGTCTTGCTAAACTGCCCCGGCTGGCCTTGAACTTGCTATCTCCTCCCAGGTACCTGAGCATTCACTGAGTAAGAATGGCTGGCAACCAGGCGTGGTGGCACATGCCTGTCATCCCAGCACTTGGAGGCTGAAGCAAGAGGACTGCTGTAAAATTGAGGTCAGCTATTATCCAGAAATCATCCAATAACAAATGCTGGGAGGACTGTGGGGAAAGAGGAGCTCTTGTCCACTGTTGGTGGGAAAGTAGACTGGTACAATCAGTGTAGAGATTCACCAAAAAAAAAAAAGGATTGTTTGACCCATTTGACCCAGCTATTCCCCTTCTGAGTATCTTCCCCAAAGAATTAAAAGCATATCACAGTGATATATGTGCACCCATGTTTATAGCAGCACAATGAAACAACTCAAATGCCCATCAACCAAGGAATGGATAAAAAAGATGTGGACTTTTTATATAATGGAGTATTACTTGGCCATAAAGAAGGATAAACTGGAGACTTTTGTAGGTATATGAATGCAACTAGAGGCCATATCATAAGTGAAATAAATGAGATGTAAATGTGTAAACATTGTATTGTGTCCCTAGTGTGAGAAACTGAAATAGCAAATGTGATCCAAATGTACAATAAATATTGTACAATGGGAAGAAACTTCAAAAGAAAGAGAAACTGGTTTAGGGGAATAGGAAAAAAAGGAAGTGAAAAGCAAAAGAAACAAAATACATATATATTGTGAAGATATTAGGCTACTAATTTCTCTCAATTCATTGAAAAGATAGGTCTGTGCTAATATTGGACAATTAAATGCTAAACCTAGTACTCTGAATAACTAATTTAAAGATAACAATACACAATGTATTAACTATTATTACCCTCCTACCACATTGCTTTAGAGTTTTGTTTTTTTGTTCTTTTTGTTTCTTTTTCTTTAAAATAAAAAAAAAAAATCAACGTCCTCTACCAAAAAAAGAAAGATTGAGGCCAGCATGGGCTACATAGCGAGCTCATGTGTAGTAGTAGGAACTACACAGCAAGAATACCCCTTAAAAATAAATAAAAAGAAACGGCTGGCAGACCAGGTAAAACACTGAGTTAACAAAAATTGCCTTTAGTGCTTTATACTTAACATATACTGAACATTTAGTTCTCATAAACCATTTCTGGAAGGTTCCACTGTTACTTTTGTCATCAGTGGTCGTGAGGGGGTTCTACGAGCACCTGCACTCTTAACCACCACCAATACTGACTTCACTCTTTCTTTTCTGCAATGGGGACTGAACCTAGGGCAGTGGTGGCAAATTTACGGCATGCTGCCCCTGCAACACACTGTTTGTATCACTGAAGCTCTAAAAGGTTCGTCTTCACTGACCTCTGGCCTTCACACTGAGCAACATCCTCAGCCCTTTTTATCTGAAGATAGGATTTACCTAAGCGAAGTTCCCCACCTTGGCTGAAACTGCCACCCTCTTGCCTCAAGGTGCTGGGATTATGGCTCAACGTTTATAGTAACAGGTCCCATACAGGCTACGTGACAATGTACCCAGCACCGTGCCTCGTTTAAGACAGATAACCACTGTCTGCCATTTTGCAGATGGAAAAACTAAGACAACTCAGAATCGTCTACCTTGGCTACACACGCCCAACACATGTGACTCCATCTTGTTTATTTTTTCCAAAAAATTTTATATATATATATATATATATATATATATATATATCGGGAATCAAACTTGCCAGGTTGGTGCTGTGCCGCTAAGCTATATCCCCGGCTAAAAATTATTTTTAAGACAGAGTTTCATTATGCAATGCAGACTGGCCTTGTAGTTGCAGAGGTTCTCTGGCCTCAGCCGCCCAAATGCTGGGATTGCAGGCGTGACCCACAACACCAAGCTAATCTCGATTTTAGAAGTGCCTAGAGGACGAGGTTAGTCACTGGACCAGCCTGTCCAGGTTTTGAGCTCTCTCTCTGTCCCCTCTCCTTTCTCTCTACTGAGGACTGAATCCAGAGCCATCGCCCCGAGCCCCCACCGTGCACCATTTTACTTTCTATGTTAAGATGGTCTGGCTTGGTCGCTAAATTACTAAATTACCCAAGCTGGCCTCGAAAATGATCCTGCCGCTTCAGCTTTCCGGCTAAACACCCCGCCTCGGTTCGTCTTCTTAACAAAACAAGAAAGTACCTGGGAGATGGACAGATAAGGAAGTCAAAGTTCCGGGCCCAGAGCCCCGGGGGTAAAGGCCTTGCTCTGCCTGAACCTGGAGCCCGCAGGGATGCGAAGCTTCGAGAGACCGAGACCACTGCTCCACTCGCTGCTAGAAGCCGTCCCACCCCTCTGTTTAGACTTTCCCGCCCAACACACGCTGCTGTGACGCAAAAGCGTGCGCGTGACGTCACGTCCGCGCGCCGGAAGTCGCTCCCTGGCGGCCCAGTTGGAAGGGCGTCCATCAGGATCTAGGCTGTTGTAGTGTCCTGGCCGGCCAGCCTGAGCGGCGAGAGAAGGCACCGGAGCGGATTCGGAGGGAAACAGCACTCCCTGCGGCGGGCAGCCGGCTCTCAGCGAAGATGGCGGGGCCAGAGCTGTTGCTGGACTCCAACATCCGCCTCTGGGTGGTCCTTCCCATCGTGATCATCACTTTCTTCGTAGGCATGATCCGCCACTACGTGTCCATACTGTTGCAGAGCGACAAGAAGCTCACCCAGGAACAAGTGTCCGACAGGTCGGCTCCCTTCCCCACCTGGCCGGTCTCACCCCTGTGGCCCTGGCAGTAAAGTGCAGGGCTTTTGTCAGCCGAATCTCCTCTCGCCCTTGCTGGTAGGGTGACCTCGGCTGCTGCCTCGGTTTCACTTTTCTATATGGGATGTTAACAATGCGCACTCAACAGAACAGGCGTGATGTTGAACTAGATGATGTCTGTTAAACCCTTAGCTCGGGGCCCGAGACCTGGGAAGTACTTAAAGGAGGAATAAGAACCCTTTGCCAATATGAGGCTAGTCGCCAACCCTCGGTAAGGCTGTCTGAATTGTCCCGTCCTGCCCTTTGGTCGGGCAGAATGCCTGCTGTAGCTTGTTAGTCTTTGCCACATCCAGTCACGTGGATGTGATAATCCATACTCTTCCCGATCACCCAGGGGTCAACTGAGATGCTAAGAAACACAGTGCTCTGCAAAGTAAAACTGCCTTGCAAATTCGAGGAGTTATACTTACTATATTTCCCTTCCTAAGGTGGAACCAACTTCTTCCTCATGTGCTTCCTTCCAGTATTAATCCGCGGAGACACATTTGAGATGATTTGGGAGGTATCTAGACTCGTGCCCTTCTATAGTAAAATAAATAACCATTTCTAAAACCGTTAATTTATGCATCTCTGACTTTAACAAAGAGAGCAAGCATCAAGTTCAGAACTTTCCACAGATAGCAGTTATCTTGTGAAAATTTAATAATGTTTGATTTTACTGTATTTATTTTCAAAATTACTTTCTCTTATGGCAGATAATAGTAGATTTCCACTTGCTGGTAATTTAAAGATTACTTCAAATTTAAAACTTATATAGAGGGGCGGGCATATAGCTCAGTGGCGTAAACACCTGCCTGGCAAGCACAAGGTCCTGAGTTCGATTACCAGTACCCCCCCAAAAAAAAACCTTATATAGGGGCCCAGGATATAGCTCAGTGGCAGAGCACCTGCCTGACAAGCTTGAGGTCCTAAGTTCTATTCCTGGTCCCCCCCCCCCAAAAAAAAGCATATAGGTAGAAGAAAAGTTGATATATAAAAATATTAAGTATAAGTCAGGCATGGTGGCACGCCCCTGTAATCTCAGCACTCTGGGAGGCTGAGGCAAAAGGTAACAAGTTTGAGTCAGCCAGAGCAATTTAGCAACTTAATGAGACCTTGTCTCAAAATTTTTGAAAAGTACTGGGGATGTAGCTGACCTGACTGATGCTGCTAGCATAGTCACTTTTCTTTTTTTTAACCTGTGCCGGGGATCGAACCTAGGCCCCGGGTTTAATTCTCAGTACCATCCCCCTCCCCCAGAAAGCTCTGTATGTGATAAGTGCTAAGTAAATGATAATGACTTCAGTTTGGGGAGCGCGTTACCATTTTCATGTCGTTCCTGAGAAGAGAATGTCAAAGGCTAGCATTTCACTAAACACTTGTTCCATGCCAGGCACTATGCTAAGCACTTGTATTTGTTAACTCCCGCAGAACTCAGAGCACCTCTGTAAGGTATGCACTCTTGTCCTGATGCTTAGAGAGGTTCACGCCTGGTAACATTTAAGACTTCAAGTCAAGATTTCCCAAGCCTAGGGCTCATTCCACTATACCAGTGTGGCCACTTTAATTAGTGTTGGTATGTGTGTGATAAAAGTTTCAGAACTGACCAGAGCCAGCCCCCTGGAGTTAACCTGAACAAATTAGTTTACTCCAAAAGTGAATCCTATAGACAGATGCAAAGGAGAGGGTGCTCTACTTGATACCTACGAATTACGTTTTTAATATACTAATTACATCAGTACTAGGATAGGTAAACCCATTTTTACAGTTGAAGAAAACCTTCCCAAAGTAGTAAAATGTTGTGCGTGTACTTAAACCCAGAATGACTTTACTGATCTGCTATCATGGTTATTTTCTCCCCCTGTACCCAGGATAGAATCTAGGGCTTCACATGTGCTAGGCAAATGTTCTTAACACTGAGCTATGTCCCCACCCCATTTCATTTTGAGGCAAGGCCTTGCTAAGTTGTGTGGGCTGACCTCAAAACTTATGACCTTAATGCCTCAGCCTCCTGAGTAGTTGGAATTTTAAGCGTGTGCCACCTCACCAGGTTTATGATTCCTGCTATTATATATTCTCTGCCACAATTTTCTGAGCTACTTCACCATGCTTTTTAGAGTAAGAGTTTTGAATGCTATCAGACATACAGCTCTTTTCTAACCCTAAAATGTAGTTGATTGAGTCTACCTACAGGACTTTTTTTTTTTTGACAACATGGTCTCACTATGTAGCTTGAACTATGCAGTCCAGGGTGGCCTCAAACTTGCAGTGATCCTTCTGCCTCAGCCTTTCAAGTGCCAGGATTACAAGCCACCACACCCAGCTAAGAACTTTTTAAAAAGCAGCATAATGCTCTAATTGTAATAACCAGGAGAAATAAACTAATTTATAGTGAGATATATTATATGTACTTTATAAATACTTGCACATAACTGTCCCACAAATCATGGTGTAGAACTCCTGTGGGCTCACCTAACTATAAATCAACAAAACCAAGCCTGGGCTAAAACAGATGAACATTGCAGAAGTCAGTACTGTCAGTGCTGCATGACCTGGAAATTACTGCATCGGGAAAATGCTCCTATCATCACCAAAGCAGATGGAATTAAGTTGGAGACTTAGATAATTGGTCAAAAGACAAAAACAACAGCCAGGTGTGGTGGCGCATACCTGTAACCCCAGCACTTGGGAGGCTCAGGCAGGATTGTTGCAAGTTCCATACCAGCCTGGGCTACAAAGTGAGCTCAAGGCCAGTCTGAATAGCATACTAAGACCTTGTCTAAAAAACAAAAAGTTTGGTGAGATGTTAAAAAATTATTTGTGACATGGGACGACAATTCTTCATAATTCAGTGTACAGAACTCCTAAGCATTGATGCTGGTGCGCACTTGGACATCTTTTCACCCCTAACAGATGGCAGTGCACATGCTTTTTCCCCTCTATTTGATCATTTTAACAATCTGAAAGTTCCCCACATTCCCACAAGGCCACTGCCCCTGGTCAGAATTGCTCCCTCTCCTTCCTGGAGGGGGTGGGGCCATGCCTGCTCTGTGTGCTGCAGTCAGCATTGAACTTGTATAAGATCTTATGCTGGACATTCTGAAGCAGCCCAAGTCCAAGGCAGGAAAGGTGGGTTTTAATTGTAAATCATTTCTCTAAGTACAGTATGGATTAGCATTAGCCTGAATGAGCACAAAATGGGTTATTTGCTTCCTTAAATGATTAAGCTTTTACTGCTTCAAAAGTTTACTAAAAAAAAAAAAAAAACTTTACTAAAATTGTTCTAAATTGTAGTAAGCTAAAAATGAAACACAGAGTAAAATATATTAGACTTTTAAAAATTCACAAATTCTTTTGGAGGAGGAATGGGCTTGAACCCAGGACCTTGGCATGCATGGCAAGCACCCTACACTGGCAGTTTCCCTGTACTATAGATTCATAAGCTCAGGGAGCTCCAGTTTGAGAAGTCCTGACTCTAGGAAATGTCTTTTGGTTACAAAGTACTAAAGATTTATCTTTATAACCAGGACAACGACTTTTTTTTTTAAGTCATCCACAGAAATGAAAACAAAATTTTAAAATTTTGTAGACTGTATAGACCTTGGAGAAGGTCACAGGTCATATCCATATGTGACCTTAGCTTCATAGATCGAGTGTTTAGAGCTATGCAGTGTCAGCCACACTCGCCTTGATGCCTCGGCTCACAACTCTCAACCCCAGTTTTATAAAACCACTCAGGAGTATCGAATGTAAGAGATACGGCTTAATATCTGCTGATCACAGTCCCTAGAAAAGTCTGAATTATACATACAGTGAACAAGTTTTTTTGAATAACCTACTTTGTGCCCTTCACTTTGCCCTAGGCAAAGTAGGGTGCAACTGGAACATGCCCATAATCCCAGCTACTCAAGAGACTGAGGCAGAAGGATTGCAAGGTCGAGTCTGGTCTGGACCAATTAACAAGACCCAATCTCAGAAAACAAGAGTTGGGCATGGGGCTCAGTGGTAGAGTACTTGCCAGCACATGTAAGACTCCAGGTTCAGTCTCTAGCACCATGAAAAGAAAAAAGATCTAAGAGCCTAGTCAGAAAGTTTCATTCCAAGTGGTGACACACACAAAGAGGAAATAACAGATCTCATTGACCTAGTGCCTAGGACATTTGATGTATAGTAGTAATTACTTTAAATGAGATAATACACAAGAAGGACTCAGTTTAAAACTCTTCACTGGTTTGCTTTTGCTCATAAAATCTGATTAAAACCAGAGATGATAGCACAGTCTATAATTCCAGGACTTTAATCCCAGGCTGAGATTGGAGGATCACCAGATAATCAAGATCAGCTTGGGTAATTTAGGGACTTTCAAGACCCTGCCTCAAAATAAAAACTGAAGAAAGGGCTAAGGATGTAGTTCAGTGCAAAACCCCTGGATTCACAGATGGATATGATGGCACATGCCTGTGATCCCAATACTCAAGAGGCTGAGGCAGGAGGACTGCAGCAAGTTCAATGCCAACCTAAGCTACATAGTGATATCCTGTTTCAAAACAACAACAACATGCCGAGCATGGTGGCACAGGCCTGTAATCCCAGGAGGCTGAGTCAAAGGCAGGATTGCTACCCTGGGCTACGCAGTGAGTGAGGCCAGCCTGAACTACAGAGTGAGGCCCTGTCTCAAAACAGCAAAGACGGGAGTACAGTGGGACTCCTATGGCCTTGCGTAGTGTGGCCCTTTTTTTTGGGGGGGGTACTGGGAATCAAACTCAGGATCTTGCGCTTGCCAGGCAGGCGCTGAGCCACTGAGCTATACCCCCGGCCCTATGTGTAGTACAGCTCTTGCACTGCTCTTTAGCCTTGTTTTCTGTAGTTTTCTTTTCATCGCCTGCCCTTTACTTGGGTCCTAAGACACAGCATTTCATCCTCCTGCAGAGCACATACATGACATTACCCCCAGCACTTTGGCAGGGTAATTCCCAGTCGTTCTTCAGAGTCCAGCTTAATGCTATGTCCTCAGCAGTTTTCTCTCAGTGCTTGACTTCTTAGAATCAGCAAGCTCCCTGTGTTAGACATATTCATACCCTCCCTCTTTCTAGGATGTACGTAACTGCCGCGTAACTGTCACGCGATATTTGCATATTGCTTATGTCACGGCATCTAATGTAGTACCTGGAACCAAGGGGTTTGAGAACTACCTGTTCAGTGAAAGTGTCCATCTGTTAGGGCACAGAATGAGCGTGACAGCTTAAGGAGTCAGACTGACTTCGACATCACATAGCTATAAGTGGCAGAGACAGAATTCGAACCCATCTGTCCAGCTTAAATTTTTACTCATTCTACACCTGGTATCTCTTAAAAAGTGCTAAGAGCTAGTTTGGGGAGTTGTTTGATTTTCAGTCTATTGTAGGCTAATGCTTTTGTGAAAAAAATATATATTTTGATCACAAACTTGGAATGTTGTGAGGAGGTCAAAATGTAAATATGGGACACACTTAGAGTAGCATTAGATCAGCCCCCAGGGGGCAGAACACCTCACAGGTCGCCTTTGGCAAGAGGAGGGAAGCTGGGCATAGGGAAGACCTGGATGGGAAGATGGCGTCTGATGGAGGTGTGGCAGCACAATGGGTAGAGCTGGCCAGGAGGGGAGCCGGAGCAGGAAGATGCAGGACCCCAGGAGTGCTGACTGCTCATGCGGTAGTTGCTGCTGGGAACAGAGAGCGAAAGTACACGTACAGTCTCCTTGGTTTTACTTTTATTCACTTCACAAGATTTCCATTAATTTAAGGGCTTTTTCTTCCTTTAAACAACTTTTGAAAACATAGAAAATGAGTATCTTGAACTCTATTTTGTTTGGTATTTGTGTCTAAGTGATGCCCACTTAATAAATAGCAGTGTGGTATCAGTACCAGCAGTGATCAGCTTGTGCTCACTTCAGCAGCACAGATACTAAAATTGGAACAGTGCGGAGAAGATTAGCATGGTTCTGCAAGGATGACATGCAAATTTGTGAAGCATTCCGTATTTTTAAAAAATGATCAGCTTGCCCTAAGATCTCTGAATAACTTCATTTATTCAGTAACTGGGTGTGGAGAAGTGTGTAGCCTTCGGAGTCCTAGTGGGATTTCTATTTTTTTGTCTGTCAGCTAGCACCCTCCCCAAGGCCTGTCCTCATTTATTAAAAGTTTCTTCTTTTGTCTTGCCCTTCTGCCCCCAAGTCTTTTGAGCAATATCCAACAGCTACTCTTTCACTCGGAAAACTTTCTTAGCATGTTATAAAGTAAGAAAAAATTGTACCTCCCTCAGAAAGATTTGTTTAGTATCAGTTACTTCTGAAGGCTGCTTTTTAAAAAAAAAAAAAACCTCAAAGTTAAATATGTGTGTTTTTAAGGTACTTGAATGTTGGAAAGTTTCCACACAGTTGTTGCCAAGTAGGTCCTCTCTTGTGTTTAAACAGGTCTTCTACTTTATCCTCTCATTTTCTTCTAGTGTTTCACTTTTTAAAAATCTCATTATCTTGGTTGTATTTTTCAGTCAAGTCTTAATTCGAAGCAGAGTCCTCCGGGAAAATGGAAAATACATTCCCAAACAGGTACTCATTTACAGTGTCTTTTATTAAAAAGCTCCACCTTTCAGTGTTGAGCAGCAGATAGCTAAATGTTTTATAAGAGGACTCTTTTGGGAGAGCTGGAGGTTGGCAACTTGGTGATGAAGCTGTGGCCTCATGGTTGCTGTCACTGTGACCTTTCCCTTCTTAGGAAACTGTTTTTAAATCTGACTCAGCTAAAGTGTCATGTCAGCTGCCAAGTAGGCCGATAGTTCTGAGTGTCACCTCCTCCTCCAAGGGCTTCCTGACCTGTTCTCTGGAGAATTGTTTGATGACTTGTGGTGTCACAGTCCTTGGACTTACAAGCTTTTTTCCCCCACTAGTCTTTCTTGACACGGAAATATTACTTCAACAACCCAGAGGATGGATTTTTCAAAAAAACCAAAAGGAAAGTAGTGCCACCCTCTCCTGTGACCGGTACGTTCTTTCCCATCTCTCACCTTTGGAAAAGATCTTTAACCTGGGCTACTGGGTGCAGTGGGGGAGGGATAGAGGATATACATTCTTAAATATGAAATTACAGAGCATCATGTGCAAGGGCCTTAGAAAATATCTACTATGGGGATCCATGAAACCCCAGTTCTCTTTTTCAGATAACTCTCATGAGCCTCCAGTGTAGAAAATGGGTTTTGGAAGTACTTTCAGCTTATCGGGGCTGGGGATACAGCTCAGTGGAATAAGCGCCTGCCTAGCAGGCGCAGGGTCCTGAGTTCAATCCCCAGTACCGCCAAAAAAAAAAAAAAAAAGAACAGCTTATCAAGTGGCAGAAGGCCAGGCCCTCATCCCTGGGTCTCCTTCCTTTTCCTTGGAGCAGAGCTGGAAGTTTTTCCACCCACTGTTGTTCATGGATCTACAGCTGACAGACGGCCCCTACTCCTGCCTGAGCAAGGAAGAACTCTGGGACTCTTAGGCCAGCCAGGTCCTTACAGACGTGATTGCTTGGTCCCCTACAGTTTCTGCTCAGACAGATTTCTGACTTCTACATCCCTGTCTTGTGAAAAATACAACATATTTAAAACAAAATAATCTCTTATTTTAGTACTCATTTCTTTAGCTCTTTTAAACCCATACAGAATGTACTAGAGTTCAGAAGAATCTGGGCATGGCACATCCTTATAATCCCAGGATTTGGGAGGCTAGGGCAGGAGGATCATTGTGAGTTCAAGACCAGCCTGGGCTACAAAGTGCGCTCAAGGCCAACCTGAACTGCATAGTGAGACCCTGTCTCAAAAAGACCAAAAAAGAACAAGAAAACTTAGAAAAAGCCAATAATTATATGATCTTCTTAATAATCCATGGAATACAAATTAAAACAAGGTATCTTTTTTAAGCCCATTGAATTGGCAAAGATTGAAAGATTGACCCAAGTCACTATTCACAAGGGTAGTCAGGCCACATGGTCAGGTCTCATTGAGGGACAGTCTGTTAAAATCTGAGTGTTGTTTGGTAGTGCTGGGCATGGACCCAGGGCCTTGCACACACCCATAAGCACCCTTCCACTGACCTACACCACAGCTGCTAGTAGCTGTCAATTTGTAAGTCTTTACACCCCTTAACCCAGAAGTTCTTCCAAGAATTTCTTTTATAACGGGGTGCTGTGGTACGCACCTATAATCCTAGCTACTCGGGAGGCTGAGGCAGGAAGAGTTCAAGTTGGAGGCAGCCTGAGGTACATAGTGAGACCATTACAAAAAGAAGAGCTGGGGATGTGTAGATCAGTGCACATCTCTGGATTCAAACTCTTAATACCACAAAGAGAAAAACCAAGAAATTTCTCTTACAGTAACACTTAGATAGCCATGCAGATTTGTGTACAAGATGGTTATATGCTTGTTCATTGGAAAAAAGAGTTGGAAAGCCAAGTGTGGTGGTGCATACCTATAATCCCAGCACTTGAGAGGCTGAGGCAGGAGGATTGCCATGAGTTTGAGGCCCACCTGCACTACATAGGGAGTTTAAGGCCAGGCTAGTGTATCTTGTCTCACAAAGATGGGGGAAAAAAAAGGAATATGTGAATATAGAATCCCTTTATATTGTGTATGTATAAATTGAAATGAAAGAATATGCAAGGAACAATTCAAAGTGTTCAGTGAATGAGCTGAGGGGAACTGTCTATATCTTAATTTCTATACCATTTGATCTTTTTACAATGAACATGTGCCACATGAATTGTCCAACACATTAAGTTTACACAAAACAGGAGAGGTAAGCCTGTGGTCTCTGTGCTTCCTCCTCAGATCCCACAATGCTCACGGACATGATGAAAGGGAACGTCACGAATGTCCTCCCCATGATTCTCATTGGCGGATGGATCAACATGACATTCTCAGGCTTTGTCACAAGTGAGTTGCAGACCAGCAGTCTTCATCTGCTCCTGGCCCTGTGTCCTGCAAACACTGTCACAGGCTTAGGTTTCCTTATGGAAACTGACAGCATTCTCTGAATGTATTATTATGTTGTGATTTTATGGCTCCTATTTCAAACTGACTCTAAATTCAAAATGTGGATTTTTTTTTAAATTTTTAATTTTTATTAGGAATATTTGCAGTAGATGGATGATTACATTCATTCTGGAGAAGTGGTACATGTACAGACATCTCAGTTTTTTTCTCTTGCCTTGCACCCCCTTCTTTAAAAAATTTTTTTGCCAGTCAGCTATGATGATGCATGCCTATAATCCTAGTACTCTGGAGGCTGAGGCAGGAGGATCACTGTGAGTTCAAAGCCAGCCTGAACTACATAGTGAGTTTGGGGCCTGCCTATACTACATAGTGAGACCCTGCCTCAAAAAAACAAAAATGTTTTTTTGCCAGCATCAGAATCATGGTTTTTAAATCCTTATCAAGTTAATTATCATAAACACAGATTAATGGCCAGCTAACAGGCCAAATAATGTACAAAACATAAAAGATAATTATACTAAACCAAGGTACACTTACATGCATTGGCCATGCTGGATTACAATAACTTTTTTTTCCCTATTGTCTGTATTTTATTTTGCACTTCATTTATATGTTGAGTTTCTCATATAACAGAAACTAAGTGATATGTAGGCTTGTATCTGATACTTTTTTACTAATAGAGACTCAAAAGTGACTTCCCAGTTTGCCTGCACAAGTGCATATGGTATTCTAGTGACTTGAAGAATAGAGGGAAGCATACTTTTATTCTGATTTCATTTGCTGGATGTTGGAATGAGTTTTCTATTTATAAGATGATTTGATTTTAACCAGTTCTGTTTCTTAGTAATAAAATTCTTGGGGCTGGGGATATAGCTCAGTGGAATAAGCGCTTGCCTAGCAAGCGCAGGGTCCTGAGTTCGATCCCCAGTACTGCAAAAAAAAAAAAAAATTCTTTCTGAGTACATTTTCCACTTTGGATTTATTAACTAGATCAGTGCAAATTTTTTCCACATCTTAGGTCACAGCTCAATTTGAGTCTCCTCTTTTTCAGCAATCTAGAAGCTGGTATTATTCAAGGAAACTAGAGCAGAGTGACATTTTTACTTTTTTTCTCCAAAAATTGCATCAGATTTCCAAGGCCCATATGGCATGGAGTTCCCACCTTCCCTAGGAAAGAATCAGCATTTGCACTTTGCTGCTGTAAGAGTAGAACAGCTCAAAGTGCTTGTGAACGTGTGCTTTCTCCCTGCAGCCAAGGTCCCATTTCCACTGACACTACGTTTCAAGCCCATGCTGCAGCAGGGAATCGAACTACTCACGTTAGATGCATCCTGGTAAGAACTTTCTATGATCAAGACTTCCAGCCTGCATGTTTCACTGACGTAGTTCTTTAGAGGTTTATTGTATTGAAACTCTACTTAAAATAATATTATTGGCTTCTGGCAGCTTTTGCATGAGTCTTGCAAAAGGAAAGAATGTGCCAGCCCCTTTCCTTGGGCCATAGGGGTACAAGGATGGATGTGTTAACCCTCTCAGAAGTAGAAAGGTTAAGCCAAGAACTCCAGCTAGCTTGCTGGGCACAGTGGCACATGCCTGAGTGGCTGAGGCAGGAGGAATGGCAAATTCGGGCCCAGCCTGAATGACTTACCAAGAAGGCCTGGGGATGTAGCTCAGTACAAAGGTCCTCGGTTCAGTCCTCAGTACTGGAAAGAGAAAGTAAGAACTTGTTTTGGCTCACAGTCTTGGAGGTTTTGGTTCATGGCTGCGGCCCCGTTGCTTTGGGCTGAGGTAAGGTAGGTCATGGACACAGCATGTGATGGAGCAAGCATTCACTTTATGGTTAGGATATAAAAGAAAGAGGGGCCGGACCAGCGTCCCACAGGGCCTTCCCAGGCACTACGACCTAAACCTCCTATTAGGCTCTTCCTTGTGAAGGCTCTGCCATCTTTCTTGAGCTCCACAGGCTGGGCACCAAGCTTGAACACCTAGACCTTTGGGGGACATCCACATCTGAACTGCAGAAATCTTTGTGTGTTTTTTTTTCTAAGATATATTAGTTTCCACTAGTTCTAGTCACTGTTCTAGGGTTTTCCATGTATTATTTCATCATCATAGCAATCCTATGATGTTATGGAACAATTGGTATTTGACCAGGTACAAGGCTATCTGCAGCTATCTGCAGCCAGTATTCCAGACTTACTTCCACTGTTTTTCTTTTAGTAGCAGAATCATAAAGCCTAAAACCCAAACACTCTTGGGAAACACTGCTACAGTACCTACAACACAGTAATTCTGGCTCACATGGTCTCTGGGTTGTCCCTGCCTTCTCTGGGCCTAGAAAGCAGCCTCATGAGAAGAGAAAGAAGGTGGACGGTGGGGTCACCAGTGGTGGTTTTGGCTCACGCAGATTAGCAGAGAGGAGGGCAGGTGGTGGGAGAATATTGGCTGAGAAAACTGCATTTTGTAGGAACAGCATGATTCTGTTTAAACTTAACCTCCCAAGCCCCATTTTGGCTAAGCCAGAATGTCATAGCTTGCAGATTTTGTCTCTTTTCAGCGTGAGGGCAGATCTGTGACTGCCACACTCACATGCAGAGTAGGGCCTGGAGCCTGAGTGGACAGTTCCTGCTGCAGACAGATCTGCAGTGTTGTACCCACATACGTCACTAACTAACCTGCAGTCTGCTGAAGCAGCCAAAACAGACTTCTACTGTTACGTGAGCTCACTCTATGGAACCTTTCCACATGTGTATCATTCTCCTTATTCTCTTTATGAAGTTTTTATTATATGCAAGCATAATTTATGGAGGGTGGGTAGGAAAGGAGGGCTTGGTGATAAAATTCAAAACTTGGAACACTTTCCCAATAATTGTCATTCTCAGCCTTGCAAATACTTGCTTAAGTCTACCTCTGATCCTTTCTTCTAAACTTGGAACACATGAATACACCAGCACTTGTGATTTCGTGCAGAGAACGGATGCCACAGCCAGAGGTGTGGCCCCATCACAGGGTGCTTCCCTGGCATGTACGAGATCCTGGGTTCTGTGAGGGGGGCGCTATTGATAACAGGCAGTTTCTTTCCATTTTTATTTAATATATAGTTTTTTAATTATATTTTTTACTGGTAAGACTGTCTTAACAGCTTATATTTCTCTGGTTGGATGTTGGCTGAACACAGACTGTGCCAAACAACTTTGGGTGATACAAAAGTGCAAATTATGCTATCAACACTGTTTCACTTTTGCTTTGCTAGGGTGAGTTCTGCATCCTGGTATTTTCTCAATGTATTTGGGCTCCGGAGCATTTACTCTCTGATTCTGGGCCAAGATAATGGTAAGAATGCCTGCTAAAAGAAGTAACTACTTCAGTAATTGAATCCTCTGTGGTAGAGCAAGAAAAGTCATGTAGGTCATGCCATCAGAATAGTCAAACACAGTGCTTTTTTCCTTAAATTTCTGAGGTTTTTTGAAAGTGTCATGAAAATTGAGCACTAAACTTGAGATCTGATTTTCCCCAGCAGTCACTGGGACAGTATTTGGCTGTCCAAAGTGAGACACCTTCTAGGAGGGAGGGAGGGAGGGACCCGCATCAGCTGTGTCAGCCTGAATTCTGAAAAAGAGCTGGTTCCGTTAGTTGGTTTACTGACAAGAGTCCTGGCCAGTCCTAAGCCTGGTCATCTGTTATGGGAGAGGCCTCAGACATGCTGACCACTCTCTCCATTTCTGTGTTTGCTGTTCTGTGGGCTGTTTGGAGCAGGTGAGGTAGAATGTACATAGACTAGACTTACTGCAGCACCTGTGTATAATAGTTGCTCAAGACCTGGTGGCTGTTGCTGTTATTCAAATTTGGAATAAAGTTCAGGGCTTCCTTTAGTCACTTCTGTTCTCTAGCTGTGATCACCTCATTTTTCAGGATGGGTAAATTGACTTACACAGAGTCACATAGCCAGTAGAGAACTGGCCCAGGGAGTGGTCACTGAGCATCTGTGAGTGCTGTGCTTTGCAGGCGTGAGGGTTTGCTGCCCCGGCACTCATGCGGACATGTCTCACCTGCAGCTGCTGACCAGTCTCGAGTGATGCAGGAGCAGATGACGGGAGCTGCCATGGCCGTGCCTGCAGACACCAACAAAGCTTTCAAGGTACACTCTCCCACCTGCCTGCAGGGCTGTAGTGAGGCCTGCGGGGTGTTACAGTTACAGTGTACGCTTTCCCCTATGATTTCACTAGGCACACACAGCTTCAGGCCAAAAATATTTCATGGAAAGCACCAAAAATAAATAATGCTAAGTTTTAAGCTGTCCACTGTTCATCCTCCCTTGGTCAGGGAACCATGCTGTGCGTTACCTGCCTCATGGCAGGCAAAAGAACAGACCATATTCATGGAACGTTTATGACAGTACTGTCCTGTCCTTGGTCTCATGTGCTATTCATCTTTATTATTAATCTCTTGCTGAACAAAACAGAAATTATGTTTGTCATAGGTGTGGATGCATAGGGAGAACGGGACATACAGGGTTTGGTGGGGTACTACAGTGCTGTAGAGATTTCTGTGCAGGGCCTGATGGTACATCCAGCTACTCAGGATACTGAGGCGGGAGGGTCACAAGTTTGGGGCCACCCTGGGTAACTTAGGGAAACCCTTTCTCAAAATTTTAAAATACCTGGGGCTGTTGCTCAGTGGTGGAGCACTTGCCCAGCAGGTGGGAGGCCCTGGATTCGATTGCCAATGCTGAGGAAAAACGAAAGAAAAAAAATGGTAAAACCAGGTGTGGTGTCCTAGCTTCCTACAGGCCTGTAGTCCTAGCTACTGGGGAGGCTTAGGCAGGAGGCTTACCTGACCCCAGGAGTATAAGGCCAGCCTAGGCAACGAACTGGGAACCTATCCTGGATGCAGGGGAAGTGGCTTCTGAAAGTGTACAGTGGTTCTATAATTTGGATTTTTTGTTTATTTGTTTTCTGAGACAGGGCCTCGATATGCAGTTCAAGCTGTCTGAACTCACTGTGTAGCCCAGGTTGGCCTCAAACTTGCAGCTATCCTGCCTCAGTCCCCCAAGTGCTGAAGTTACAGGTGTGCACCACCATTCCCAGCTTTTTTTATTCTTTTATTCTCAGGGGATTTTTTTCATTTAAACTTAAATTGAGCAAAAATATAAGTAAGCTGGGAATATAGCTCAGCGGCACAGCACCTGCTGGGCAAGCGTGAGCATAAGTTCAATTCTCATCATCCCCTCAGAAAAGTATATACACTTTACATGTTGCTTGTTCATAAAAAACTCTGTGTGTGTGTGTGTGTGTGTGTGTGTGTGTGTGTGTGTGTGTGTGTACATACACTGTACGTGTTGCTTGTTCATAAGATAGAGTCATCTATAAAATAATTCTCAGCACTTTTTACTGATCTTTAAATGTTCGCCCAAATTTAATCTACATTGTAAATGAAGTTGTAAAACAGTTCAGAGACCCCAGGTAAACATTTGGGACATTTTGGAGCCTTTTGGGACCCCGTAGACATTAGCTGTAAATTGCATCTTTAAAAAGCAATGCTGCGGTGATGGTGAGTCTTTTAGAGGCCCAGTGCCAAATTGCAACCAACACCCAATTATTTACCCACAGCGTCAACACTGCCATTAACCCTGAATACTGAGGCTTTAGTTTAGGGAAAAACTACTCTACATTAACATCTTTTCCATTAAAAGAAAAATACAGTAATACCCATGCTGTAGCTTCACCACAACTGGCTTAGGGACTAGAGATCTGACTCAGTGGTAGAACATACATTTCAGACTCAAGACGCTCCAGGTTCAATCCCCAGCACTGTCAATTAATTAATACATAAATAAGTAAAAAACAGCACTTGGGAGGCTGAGGCAGGAGGATTGTTGTGAGTTGGAGACCAGCCTGGGCTACAAAGTGAGCTCAAGGCCAGCCTGAACTGCATAGCAAGACCCTGTCTCCAAAAGACCAAAAAAAAAAAAAAAAAAGTAGTCTTTTCATGAAAGCATTCTAAAATGTATAAAGTCCACTTTCATTTTTACATAGCAAAATCTCACTGATTCTTTCAGGTACAAACTGAAAAGTCGTGATAAAAGTCGTCTGTAAAGAAACCCACAGCTAATATCTTGCTCAGTGGTAAAAACAAAAGCTTTTCCCCTGAGAGCAAAAATAAAACAAGGATGCCTGCTCTTTTCTTTTTCCAGACAGTCTCACTATGTAGTTCAGGCTGGCCTTGAACCCGCAATATAGCCCAGGATGGCCTGAGACTCAGTGATCCTCCTGCCTCAGCCTCATGAATGCTGGTATTACAAGTGTGCATCATCAATGATGGCACACATCACCTCTACTGGCATAGTACATTTCTTGAATTAGTGTGAATAACTAACTGCGTACTTCTAGTGTTGTAAATAGAGAATAATGACAGAAAAACTTCGTAAAGCTTTTTTTTCCTGAGACAGGGTCTCACTATGTAGTTCAGGCAGGCCCTGAATTCATGGCCATCCTCCTGCCTCAGCTTCCTATAAAGTATTTTTTTTAAACTAAGGAAAAGATAGGCTAAAATTCTATAAATTTGTTTTGCTCAACATATTAATAGCTTACATCCAACTAACTATATGCCAAAGTAGTTTTATACTTTACACTATCATGTTTTTTCAGTGATGGACTCATCAGTACCAAGTACTGGACTGTACTGAATATCCTTGTGTGTTTAACCGTTTCTGTGGTTGGCAGAAGTGTTCTTAGGGCCTGGAAGCTATTCCCTGCCAGGTGAAAAGGCTCAGAACCTCACACAAGTCTGTCTGTCTCATGTCCCTTGGAGGTCAGCAGGGCCTAAAGCAGGGCTTCAAGAGTGTGAGCATGTGGCCGGGCGTGCCCTGAGGCCCGGAAGTCCAGTGCATCTGATTTCAGTCTCAGCTGCATGAGTTTCTGGCCAAGGACCTTCAACACATGCGGCATCTGTGCATTAGTCTCTGTCCCGGCAACTGCGGGGTGAGGAGGCGGCAGCACTGCTTGGAGTAGCTATAGAGCTGCTCCACAAATACAGGGTGATTGGGCCCGGGCCCGGCCCTGGCACGAGCAGGCAGTGCTGCCAGTGATGAGCCCTCTCCTCCCTCCCATGCCTCTGCCCCTGTAGACAGAGTGGGAAGCTCTGGAGCTAACAGACCACCAATGGGCCCTGGACGATGTCGAGGAGGAGCTCATGACCAGGGACCTGCACTTCGAGGGCATGTTCAAGAAGGAGCTGCAGACATCCATCTTCTGAAGCCGGATCTGGGAG
This sequence comes from Dinomys branickii, assembly GCA_004027595.1. Classification (NCBI taxonomy): domain Eukaryota; kingdom Metazoa; phylum Chordata; class Mammalia; order Rodentia; family Dinomyidae; genus Dinomys; species Dinomys branickii. The sequence goes on along the minus strand of PVLD010001300.1, from coordinate 67,346 downwards.
CAGCTGTGTCAGGCACCTGAAGTAGCGCTTACCCTTGTACTTTGACTGGAGCTGGAGCCTCTGAGGGTAAAAGGAGGACACAGGGGCTGGCTGGCATGCAGCAAAGCTCACTCTTGTCCGGGCTGGGCTCCCCTTTATGTTGGAAACCAGAGGACAAAGAGGAGTGTGCTGGGGCTGGCTATCTAAAAAGTGTTCTTGATCTTCCCTCTGGTGACTCTAGTATGAAAGTCAGAGAAAGGGGAATCTCAGGCTACTAATACCATATACAAACTTAGCAAACATTCAGTCTTTGGAAGAAACATTGTCATTTGTAGCTGGTTATGTTCAGTCAGCCTGACTTCTAACCACAGTAAACTCCTGTTTTCTTAGGATCCAAACACCTCTGCATACCTTTAGTTTTTTGTTAGTAGGTTTAACTTTCTTATAACAGTACTACATTTCATTTCTAAAAATTAGAAATTAGAGGAGTGAGCAAAAACGAATCTCCTTCTGTTCATTTTGAGCCTACAAACGGACACAGAGCATTGTGTCAAAACCTTACTCACATAAGCCTCTCTCAACATGAATGCCCAGGGCTAGGGCAGACTTGGCAGACCCTTCACATCTCAGTACTGTCCAGTCAGCAACCAAGGCACTGCCAGACACCCAGGTGCCTTCGGGATCCTCCAAGACAGGTTGAGTAATATGAGTGCTTAATCAGGCGTGGTGGCGCACGCCTGTGATACCAGCACTCGGGAGGTTGAGGCAGGAGGATCGCCTCGAGTTCCAGGCCACCCTGGGCTTCATAGGAAGTTCAAGGCCAGCCTAAACTACGTAGCAAGACTCTTGTCTCAAAAAAACAAAAAAAAGAGTTCTTGATCCTGACTTTAAAATACATCAAATCCATTGGCAAATCCTTGGTGCTGTACTGTAAATGGCTATGCAGATAGATGGAGACCATTTCCCAGTCACTCTGGACAGGAGAGGATTTACCTGTCATAGTAGGAGGGAGCAAGGGCATTGCTGGTAGACATGTAAATCCAGGTCCCCAGCAATGCCTTTGTCTAGACTCATGCCAGGGAAGGGCCAGGTCTCCTTTCTGTACCAAGAGGTGGATGTAATTTGCATGTTGAGCACTGTAATCAGGAACAAATGGCTCTTGACTGAATTAAACCATCCTGTTCTCTCTCCTCTGTGTGTGAGATGTTGCCCTGCGTGTCACTGGCAGCTTCTGCCAACATTCTGACCAGTACTGGAGGGCCTTGGATGGCGGAGGGGCAGCCCAGCCCCCAGGACTCCTTCTGTGTATAGGAGGCCCTGGCCCAGTCCCTAGCACCAAAGACAACACCAGAGCAAGAGGCCGGTGTCGGAGGTCATGGAGCCTCTGGGAAGCCAAAGGGCAGGAGCAAATGAGCCTCAGTCACCTCCCTGAAGCAGACAGGCACAACCGTGATCTGAGAAGCCTGGGAGAGGCCGAGGGGACAAGGCGCTGCTGGACAGGAAGGGGCACCCATGTGGGTCGAATTGAGGGAGACGGTCCTGGCTGTCCACGTAGACTGCTGGCACCTGCCAGCTGCACACTCCTGCAAGGCCTGCATGAGCTACGGCCCTTCCCTGGCTCCCCACCTGCCAGCAGTCACAGGTGCAGCCCATGGGGCAGGGGCTGGTAGTCCTCAGAAAGGGACACCAACCAAGGTCTGTGACCCTGCAGACGCACAGCAGATGGCAGGCCATCAGGGCACTGGCTCATTCCCGCTGAGGCAGCAGCTGAGTAGTGACAGCCTCCATGGAAGCCCTCAAGTTGACATCATTTCAGGAACATGTTTCCATGAGTGTTAAATACAGAATGTAAAACGGGCTTGCTGCCCTAATAAGTGCATAAATGCTGCCACATGGACATAATTCCAAGGGTGTCCACAAGGGTGTGTGTCGCCATGTGCCAGCAATTACGAAAGCAACAGTGCAGAGCAGAAAGTCAGGGAACAGGGCACAGTGCAGATGCCTGCCAGTAGGAAACCAGTGTTGAGAAGTGAGAAGACGTATCTATAAGAACTTGCACTGATTTCCCCAGTGGCATTGCCTATAAAATACCAAATGGGGAACAACTGTCCACCTAATCACTGGACAGTTCGGTACTGTATATTCATAGGATGAAATACTGTGCAAGTAGCAGAAGTGAACCACAAGACATCTGAGTGAAAAGTCAGTCTCCTCTGCTACTGCTACCAAAGTTTGAACCCTGGGCCATGTGGTGCTAGGTGGGTGTGTTACCATGGAGCCACTTTCTCATGCCCTCGAATTCTTGTCCAGAGTTAAGTCGGTCAGTGATTGCCAGGGTTTATGGGCCGGAGCGTGGGACGTCTCTCGCTGGAGTAATACATTAACAAGGCCTCTGTCACTGACAAAATACTTGCAGTAAGTCAACTTACAGAGAGGAAAGGTTGATTCAGGCTCCTGATTTCAGCTCCTGGTCAGCACTTGTTCACCTCACAGCTGAGCAGGAGTGGAGGACTCAGGTCCTAATAGCCCTGCAAGGGCCACGCTACTGACCCTCAGCTCCTCCTGGTGTCACCAGCCCTTTACCAGCCTGTCGGGGGGCCCTCCACCTCCAAACTATAACACATACCGGGATGTTCTCAAACAGAATGTGAGGGACCCAGCAGGCACAAGATCTGCAAAAAATAACAAAAAATAAAGCAATATGGTGAGGGGCTGGCAGTTAATGCATCCCAGTGGTAGAGCACTTACCTTGCATGCGGAAGGGCCTGGATTGATTCCACCCTCAGCCCTGAAACAAAAGCAAAGAAAATCACTAGAATGTAATAAGACACACAGGACAGTGACTATAACAAAGCCCAGAGCAGTACACTTTTTTGAGGGGGGCAGCACTGGGGGTTGACCCTGTGCAACGTCCCCAATCCTGTCCTATTTTATTTTACCTATTTGTTTATAGATAGTGTCTCACTGAGTCAAGAAGTTGCCTGGGCTGGGTTCAAACTAGTTATCCTCCTGCCTCAGCCTCCCAGAATGCTAGCTAGATTATAGGTGTGTAACCGTGCCTGGCATTGCATAGTCATCCACTTTAAAACAGGTAATGTGTATGAGTTAGACCACTCAGAAAGACAGGCCATGGGGAAGGATCATCGCTCTGCACAGCAGGCACAAAGCCCTCCCATGAGCTGGTGGGGAGAGGCGCTCTATCCTAGGCTTCTCAGCCTGCAGGGGGAGGGCTTCAGGAGCTGCCCCGAAAGCCACTGCCTCTGCCAGTGCCTCTGTTCTGAGCCTTGGTGCTCCGGCCCTGGCCCTGGCCCTGGCCCTGCCACTCTCCCACCACTCCCAGCTCTCAGCTGCTCCACCTCAGGTGAGTCAGTCTGGGAGCTGGCACAGTTTGTAGACCTGGGTGGTCAGGGCTGTGTGCGAGACTGGCCTGGCGGGCCCTTAGCAAATGCCCCACCCCCTCCCACCTCCCACTGCTGCTCTTGAGATGGAGCGCCATCCCTGTGCCCCCCATTTCTTCCTGGATCTTGTCATATTTAATGCTTCATGAAAGATTTCAAACACATGAGTGGGGAACAGTGTGGTGAGCACCCACATGCCCATCAGTCCGCCTCAGCAATGACCATTCTCCCCATCTTACACTCGGCTCCCAAGCCCACTCTGGTGGGGAGAGGGGACTGGAATATTTCAAAAGGAAATCCTAGAGACCATGTTATTTCCACTTGAGCATCTCAGGATCAACAGGAATTTTGTAAGATACCCTGCAAGGCCCTTTGTTACCCACCTGACTCACACAGGCAGACTCCGCCAGTTCTGAGACAGGTCTGTGTCCAGTGTCCCCTGGGAGTCCTGAAGTATCTCCTTTGCAATGGGTTTGCCTGAGGGTCCCCACAAGGTCCAGAGGTGGCATTTGGTTGCTATGTTTCTTAAATCACTTTGATAATATTTCCCTTCCCTCTCTTTTTTTTCAAGTTAATCATCTGTTGAGGAAACTGTGGTACTTATATTTTCTGTAGAACTCTGGGAACCTGTGAGGACATCTTATCTGGGTGGGAAATCAACCTTCAGATTCTCTCTTCAAAAAAAGACGAAGAGGAATGCATTTGTGATAAATGCATAGATGAGGCAAATGAAGGATCAAGCAATACTGACAGCAAGAAAAAGAAAAAGTCTAGGGAAGGAATTACAATCACAGTACATTTTTTTTTAACCTTGAGACAGGGTCTTGATATGTAGCCCTGGTTAGCCTCAAATTCCTGGCAGTCCTCCTGTTTCAGCCTCCCTCATGCTGGGATCACAGGTATGTGTGCCAGTATATTGCACCTTTTGAATCAGCTTGAATAACTTTACACTTCTAGAGTTCTAAATATAGGATAATGACAGGAGAGCCATGCAGGAAAATGTGACAAGACATAAGCTAAGTCGTACCAGGGGTGTGGGCTGTGGGCGCACACCTGTAATCTCAGCACTCTGGGGGCTAAGACAGCAGGGTGCCGAGTTAGAACCCAGCCTGGGCAATTTAGACCCTGTAGAAAGTGGAGATTTAATCTTAACATGCTCTTCAGAGTAGTCAACAGAATGGAAAAAAATTTTATATTAGCAGTGTAAGTCTGATGCTTAGAAGATTTAAAAAAGATAAATATAAATACCAGAAAAAGTATCCAAAACACCAGAAAGAATTGAAAATGATTGCTTCAGAAACTGGGAGTGACCCTTTGCCGGACGTGGTGGCACATACCTGTGATCCCAGCACTGGAGGATCATTGTGAGTTGGAGACCAGCCTGGGTTACAAAATGAGCTCAAGGCCAGCCTGAACTGTATAGTAAGATCCTGTCTCAAAAGGAAAAAAAAAATTGGGAGTGAGTGCATAAGGTAAGGAACTATTGTTTTTAAAGTATGAAATTTAGAACAAAAAACTTTTTAGATCAAGTTCTTTGAGCTGGGTGTAGTGGTACACACCTGTAATCCCAACACTCAGGAGGCTGAGGCAGGAGGATCCCTCCAAATTTGAGACCAGCCTGAGTTATATAATGAGTACAAGACCAATCTGAACTACACAAAACCTGTTCCCCCTCAAAAAAACCACCCACCCACCCACTCTCACACACACACACACACACACACACACACACACACACACAAAATCCACAAATTTTAAAAGAGAGATCAGGTTTGTTTAGTTGGTCTTGGTGAGACCAACTAAAGTCTGAGAAAGGACAATTGAGGGAAGACACCTGGAACCCTCAGGCTGGCTTTGGCTGGTTTGGTAATTGTTACTTCCTGAGCTGTCAAAGGCAAGGACTCCACTGGCCTGGCATGAGGCATTTGGGCAGAGCCTGGTGGTATGCAGGGGCAACCCCGCTGACTTCACCGGCCAGGGTGCGCTGCATGGGGTAGAGCCTGGCAATACCCCGGGGGCAACGCTGTGCACTCGACGGGCCCCCAAAGCCCTCGAGGGCTTGTCAGTGGGGTGCTGATCACAGTGTGCCTGGGTCCCTGCTCATGTACTGTCATTGAGGTTGGGTGCTTTTCCACCTAGTACCATAGTAATTTGTGTGCACCCATGTGTGTTGCAGCATAATTTGAAGCATCCATGTGTCTTCCCAATGTGAGAGCCCGAGGGAGTGAATAAAACCAAAAAGTACAGTTATTATCAGAGAGAAGATGACTGATTGGGTGGGATGATGGAGAAGAAAATTGTTTGATGAATCATGTGTGCCTTTATTTGTATAACTGAGTAACAAATGTGAAGATAACATTATGTAATACAGCATCCAGTGTTAATTCCCTACTATCGTCTCTATAATTTTGTATTTCCTTTATTGTTTTTGTGTTATTCTGGTTTATGTCTGTTTGGTTGTTGATAGGTCTCCATTCTTTTGTCTTTAAAATAAAGTTAAAAAAAAAAAAGGCAGGGACATCTGGCAGAGCGCAAAGCAAGTACAGCCTGCGCCCTTCCCCACCTGCTCTGCCCTTTTTTTAATTTGCTGTGCCTGCCAGCTCAAAGAGGCCCACGAGCTGCTGAGGCACACCACTTTCTGTGAGTGTCTGGGGTACTTTGGGGTCAGCTCCTGCTGCACTGTTCCAAATCTTCCCCACAGACCCCAGCCAGAAGACCTGTTTCCTAGACTCAGTATACAGTACCTGGAAGGCACGGCACGGGGCCTCACCTGCCCTCTTGGACTTTCCTGGGGGAGGCAGGATGGTGTCATCATTATGCAGTTGGAGACTTAGTTGCTGTATGACCTTGAGCTTCAGCTTGCCTGCTATAAGATAAGAGAACATTTATAATACATAGCATTGTTGCAAGGATTTTAAAAGAAAAATGCAGACAGGCATGGTGGTGCATGCACATTGGGAGGCCGAGGCAGGAAGAGTGCAAATTGGAGCCCACCCTGGGAAATTTAGCAAATTTGTGAAAACCTGCCTAAAAAATAATAAAAAAGGGCTGGGAGGGACTGAGGACCTGGCTCAGTGGCAGAGCTCTTGCATTGCATGTGTAAGGCCCTGGGTTCAATCCCAAGCATCACCAAAGTGGGGAGGGCTGGGAATGTGGCTCTGTGCAAAGGCCCTAGTTTCAATTCTCAGTACAAAAATAAAAACAAAAAAACCCAACAAAAACAATAATGCATGCTGGGTGTGGGGTGCAGCTGCCAGCAGGGTGACCTCAGCGTACTTGGGTGTAAACCCCCTACCATCACACAGTCCGGGGGTCTGAGGGTGATCTGGAGCCCCTGCGGAGCCAGGCGCCCTGACCCACTCTGCTCACCTCTGCTCTTTGCTCTCACCTCCATTCTCCTTTTTCCATAGATCAGCTTTCACTTCAGCCTCCGGCCAAGGGACCCAATCGCTCTGGCTTTTGTCTGGGATCTCAGAACTGTGCCAGTAGGCAGCGGGGAAACAGTGAGCTCGGTACCTGCTGAGAGAGACTGAGGCGGGGCCAGGCCAGCTCTGAGCTGCAGGAAAGTCTGACTTCTCAGAAAGAGCCCATCGACGTGGGGGGCGCAGGGCAGGACAGGGGCTCGGACTGTCCCACCCGGAGACTGCCCACCCTGGGAAGGCGGCGCTGTCAGGAGGGGTGCCGTGCAGCATGTAGGAGTTGGAGCTAGTGTTTCCCTTTCCAGATGTTCCCATCACACATCCTGTAAAGCAAAGCACTGACCCAAAATAACAGGTGTGGTGTGATCGCACTTGTGTAAAAGACACACACACGTGTTTTTGCAAGCAGAGGAAACAAAGCAGTGACCATAGTAGGTACATCCGGAAGGGCAGAGTCACAGAGGCTACCAGTGGGACAGCTTTTTCCCTGAGCACCACTGAGCTGAATGAAGACAGTCAGCACATGTCATTTTTATGACCCAAATGACTAAAGCTCATTGCTTGTTTGTTTGTGTTTGTGACAGGATCTCACTATGCAGCCCAGGCTGGCCTCAAGCTCACAGTGATACTCCTGCCTCAGCCTCTTCAGTGCTAGGATTGCAGGTGTGAGCCACACCATGCCCAGCTAAACTACTAACTTGAGTAACAATGTACCCTGAAAGTTTCTCCAGGCCATTGAAGAGTATGGGCTTTGGTGACACGTGTTGCTCCTGCAGATGTCCCTGGTGGGCTAAGCTTAATGATGGACTCAGAGATTGGGAACTGTCTCAAGAGCAATGGGGCATTTGACAGCGTCTGTCTGACCTGAGGACGCGAGGAACCATAGCTCTAGCCACAGCTCCTCTAGGAACTGATCACAGGGATGGCATGCCTGTGCACGGGGCGCGGATGCCAGGGTGGCCCTTGCCCGATCCTCCCCAAAGGCTAGAGAACGTGAGCCCCAGCCAGGAAGGAAGTTATGTGAAAACTACCCGCGACCCTACACTGGAATTCTTAACGACGTGTGCAGGAAAGGAAATAGATATGTGGCTATTTGCATAGGAAATAGGACAGGATATACTGTGAAGCGCAGAGAGAAAAGGCAAGTTACCAAAACTAAACAGACCGCATGCTCTCGTTCCGTATAACGTGTATGAAGCAACGCTGAAAGAGGTCCGAAGGACACACTAGCCGCTGTGGGGCAGGACGCGCCCGTGTGCGCGCAGGCGTCGCTGTGAGGATGCAGGTCCGCAGATCCGCAGCAGTGAGCTCCCTGGCGCATGAGGTCCGCAAGCGGAGGTGAGGCTGCCCCACCTGAGAGGACTCTGCAGGTTTCCCTGCAGCTCTCTGGATGACCGCAATCCTGCGCGGGCCCCCTGGGTCTTGGCGGGGCAGAGGGGCACCGGGCCGGGAAAGGGTTAAGCGCCCGTGGTGGGCGGGCTCGAATCGGCTGCGCGGGGCTCTGCTGGCCGAGCCTGAGCATCTCGGTGGATGCAGGCGGCGCAGGGACCAAGGTGAGGCTGGGCTGCGCGCCCAGGTGAGTGCCCCAGCCTGCAGCGCCCACCCCACCTGGGCACTGCGGGCCGGCGCGGAGCCAGGGCGGCTGCAGAGGTAATACACGGCCGTTGCAGCCGGCTCCAGCAGCAGCCAGGTGTGCCTGGGGACCCCGCCTGGGCGCAGGGTGGGATGGGGGAGACACACTCATTACCGAAGGCCCAGCACAGCCTCTTCTCTCCGCACAGCTGCCTGGCCCCCTGTGCAGGAGCGGCTACCGCGGGCTGCAGAGCTGGAGCATGGCCACCCATCGGGCTGTGTGACCTTGGTGAGCTAATCAACCCCTCTGAACCCATTTCCTTCTCTTGCGTACAGCCGGTGTTGGGTCTCCACATCCCAGCCCGCCACCCAGGCTCACCCTGGGTGAGCCTAGGCCCAACCCTGGAACCCAGGCCTCTCTATGGGTGGAGCAAAGCGTGGGGCTTGGTGAATGTTGGAGAAATGCATTAACAAGCTCAAAGGCAGAGCCAGGATCCAGCTTTGGGGCCTAAGATGTATTTGAACTCCACAAAACTGTCCACAAGCTTTGGTGAACCCAGCACTGTCCTGGGTGCTGAGTGTGGAATTGGCTGCATTTCCCAAGATGTCTGTGACCCATGAGGGCCAGGAGCCGGGAGCCACAACAGCCTCCACACAGCCTCTGTGTGCTGGCCTGGCCAGGGCCTCCTCCCTGCTGGGCCGTTCAGGGACCAGAATTTTTAGAGACCATCCATGGGGCCACATAGGCCAGGGGCTGGAGGTGGAGAGAGGAGCAGGGGTGGAGGGGTGATTACAGCATGGCCAGGGTGAGCAGTGCCTAGGAGGTCAGGAGAGAAGGACTTCCCAGAGGAAGAGGCACGTCTGCGCTGACCCAGTGGCCACCTTGCCTTGCCTGAATAGGCACGCTAGCCTGCCTCCCTTCCAAAACATTAGTCAGACCCAGTCGCACCCACGTCTCAGGTGCCACGGTGGCCGGCAAGCCCCTCCCAGGCAGGCAGTGCCTTCCTAACTGCTCCTTCGTCCTTGGCTTGCTATGCTCCAGCCACATGTGTGGCTTTCCTCTTATTTTGTACTAAAGGGGATTGAGCCCAGGTTGTGAGGAGTTACACTCCTAGATACTTTTTGATTTTTTGAGACAGGGTCTCACCAAGTTGTTTGGGCTGGCCTTGAACTTGTGATCCTCCTGAGTCAGCCTCCTAAGTCCTGGGATTACAGGTGTGGGCCACTGTCCCCAGAGTGTTCGATTGCTTGTTTGTTTGTGTATAGTATTGGTGCTTAATCACAGGGTCTTCTCACTGAGCTACATCTCAGCTCTTTCTCATTCATTTAGCATTTAGCTGAAATGTTCCCTCTGCAAGGACTTCCCTGCACGTCCTATGTGAACAGGCTCTCATCCTTCCATCTCTTCACCTTGTTTTATTTTCTTCAGAGCTTACCTTACATAAAATATTAGAACACCAGCTCCCCAGGGGTCATCTCATCACTCTTGTGCACTGCTGGAAAGATGCACCTGCGACTTCCTGTTCAGTACTGACAGTGATTGAGGAAGCAGGAAGCATTCCGGCCAGAGAGTGAGTGCTGCCATGCTGCCTGCATGCCTGTGAGGCCGGCCCTTTCCTGCTTCCTTGGTTAAGCCCCACAAGAAGCCCCTTGAGGTAGGCACTCATTTTGCAGAATGACAAAGCCATGACACAGAGAAGTAAGGCAACCAACCCAGGAAATGCCCATGCTGGGATGCCAGCACAGACTTGTCTTCCAAGCCAGGTGCCCATCCTCTTCCTCTCTACCATTTCCCAATAGAGCTGGGCCTTTAGAAACAGATGCCACAGGTGAAGTAGGCAAGGGGAGGGAGAGTCTAAACTGAGATGCAGCAGGAGCCTCAACCTGGGACCAGCACAGCCTGGCAGGTGTTGGAGAACAGCTGCACAGCCTGGACGGCCAGGGAAGGAGCTTATGTTCTCTCTTGAGGGCAGTAGGGAGCCACGGAAGGTTCTGAAGCAGGGCAAGTGGCATGATCAGTGATGCAGGTTTTGAGGTTTTAAAAGCAGAAAGAAGCTGCTGACTATGTTTTCTGCTTTCTTTCCCCAGCCCCTTAGGGAAGTCCTGGGAGCCCCAGCCCTCACCTGTCATTCCCTCTCTCCTGTCTTTCAGGCTCCTCCAGTGAGGGCTGGCACTCACTGGCTCCACGCTGGGCGCTGGAGTGGACCATGGCTCCCCCACTCCTGCTGCTCTTGCTGCTGCTGTCCCTGGGGGCAAGCACCACTCTGAACAGCGGTCTTCCCAGGCCTCTGGAAGACACAGACCCCTACCTTACCCCTGCAGCCCATGATGAGGGCACTGTGGACTCAGAGCCCCAGGCCTCTGGCTTTCGATGGCAGAACCCCAGGCACTCTACTGGCCTCCAGGCCCCTGCTGCAGGTGCCCAGAGGCCTGTAGGCCCTCGCCTGGGCCCAGCCCTGCCTGGGCCCCATGCAGCCCCAGGGGCTCCAGGAACACAGCTCCCCATGAAGGACAACCTCCAGCTGGCTCATGGGCCCAGCTCCCAGGGCTGGATGGGGCCCCCTGATACCCAGGACCCTGAGGAGCAAGATGCACTCGCCCCCCTCCCAGTGGGCACCCCTCACCTCATGGCCACCCCCATACCTCCCAGCCTTCAAATTGGACCAACTACAGTATCTCCTGCCCCCCGAGAGCCCCGAGGGCCAGCAGGCCAGCATCCACCTAAAGATAGGGATCCCAAGGCCAAACCCAAGAGCAGGGCCCCACAGGCTTCTCCCCTGGACTCCCAGGGCCCTCGCCACACTCTCATGCCCCACACAGCCTCTGTTGGGGAACCAGTCCTGGGAGGACAGGGTGGGCATGAGGGTCACTTCCAGGAGGTAGCCCGAGGCCCCCAAGTCACCCAGAATGACTCCACAGCCCCCAATGCCAGCTCCATCTCCCCCACAGACCCCAGTGCCCAGGCAGACCTGACACTGGCCAGAAGCCTTCCTCCTGCAGAGCCCCCAGAGCAGGCCAGTGCTGGGGACACCTGGGATGGCAGCTCCCCAAGCCCCCAGCCCGAGCAGATGCTCTTTCCTGATGTCAAGGGTTTCCAAGGACCTCAGTCCACCAACGCTGCAGCCTCAGAGGTTCCAGATGGGCAGCTAAAGCCAGGTGGGCACTAGTGGGGTGCTAAGCCAGGCAGCCAAGTGCCCCAGTTCTGTGTGCCCTCGGGTCCCCCTTCCCTCATTCTGCAAATGAGAGTGACCGTGTGCCTCCCTCCTGTGGGAGTGAATTTGGGGTCAGGCAAAGTGGTGACAACTTTTGTCATTTCAGAGACAGCAGGGATGAATGGAGCAGACCCCATCTCCCCACAGCGGGTGAGAGGGGCAGTGGGGGCCCCAGGAACCTCTAAGTCTTTCATCCCTGGCCTCTCAGACCCTGGCCTGGCCACAAATGGAACAGAGAGCCCTGTGAGGGTCCTGCAGCCAGGTGAGGGCATGGCTGAGGGTTTGGGGAAAGGTGAGGCCTGTGTCCCATAGCCAGGAACCTGTGTGACATCTGTGTGAAGGGCCAGGGGCCAGGAGTAAATGGAGACAAGCACCCGCTTAAAGGAACTGACCAGGACCTTTGCATCACTGAGGAGAAACAACAGACTCACCGACTGCTCTGGAAGAAGGCATAAGCCCTTTTGGGGCCAGAGTGTTCTGTGTAACGTGGTTGCTTCTGGTGCAGTGATTCTCCACCTCTGGCAAATCCGTGGAAAACCTTTTAAAAATTTCAGCTGGGCATGGTGGCGCACACCTTTAATCCCAGCACGGAGGCAGGAGAATTGCTGTGAACTTGAGGCCAATTTGAGGCACATAATAAGTTCAAGGCCAGACTGAACTACATACTGAGCCTTGTCTCAAAATCAGACAAACAAAAAGACTTAGTCCTAACAGGGTGCTGATGCTGGGCACCATGCTAAAGTGACTCCATGAGGCAGGTGCTGTTAGCTCCCTTAGACAGGTATACTCGGAAGAGTTAACACACAGTAACACTACAGAAAGCTGAGGAATCAAAAGCACTTTGCAGAGACTATTTTAATACTGTTGTTATTGCAGATGAAACTGAGGAGTGGCCCGGGCGGCCCCAAAGCCATCCCCCAGCACCCCCAGTCCAGGCCCCCTCAACGTCTCGCCGAGGCCTCGTTCGAGTCACCACACAACGAGCCCTGGGCCAGCCCCTGCCTCCGGAGCCCTCGGCCAGCTCCATGGCCTCCGTCCCAGTTTCCAACCCCCCAGCCAATGCCACGGCACCCCCCCTGCGCTGGGGGCCCCTGCGGCGGGTACTGAGCTTTTCCTGGGAGCTGCATGTCTACGGGGTGGGAGTGCTCTTCCTGCTGCCCGCCATACTGGCCCTTGCCACACTGGTCGCCACCCTGGCGGGGCCCCGGCTGGCTCTGGCGGCCGCCGCGCTGGTGCTCCTGGCTTCGGGCCTGCGCTCTGTATACATGCTCACCGACCCTTACGGCTCACAGGGGCGGCTGGGTTTGCGCGCAGGCTTGGTGCTCTACAACCTGCCCTTCCCCTTGCTGCTCACAGCCCTGGCGGCCCTGACCCTGCTCGGCCTGGGCGCGGGGCTACCGCCACCGCTGCAGAAGCCGCTGCTGCTGGGGGCTTTGGCGCTGTTGCATGGCGCGGGGCTGCTCACTGCAGACCTGCTGTCCGCGCGGCCCGCGCTCAACCTCCTGGTACAGGGCCTGTCTTGTGCCTGGGGCGCGTCTGTGGCCCTAGGCACACTCTGCCTGTGTCGGCGCCGCCTGCTGGACGCACCGCGAGGCTGGGATGCCAGCCCGGGCCCGCGCCTACTGGCGGTGGCGGGCTCGCTGGGGTTGCTGGCCAGCGGCCTGCAGCTGGCAGCCTCGCTCTGGCTGTATCCCGGCCCCGGCCGGGTGGGCCGCTTCTCGTGGGCCTGGTGGGGCGTGCACTTCTGGCTGCGCCTGCTGGAGCTGACCTGGGCGCTGGCGCTGGCGCTGTCCGCTGTGGCCGCTGCACGTCCCCGGCCCCCCACCGAACACGCCTGTTGGGCGAAGCTGTTGCGCCTGGCGTGCCCTGCGCCGCCCGGCAAGAGCGAGGTGCCGGAGCGACCCAACAACTGCTACGCGGGGCCCAGTGGCCTCAGCCAGGGAGGGCTGGATATCAGCAAGGGCCTCATTCGGAACTCGGCAGAGGGGGGCCCGCCTGCCACGCCCAGCTCGGGTGCCTGGGGCTCGGCTGCGTCGCTGGGCCGTGGCCATCCGGGTGGCCCGGGACTGTCCCGCAGCAGCGTGGGGCGGGCGCCGTCGCTGAGCGAGCTGGACCTGCGGCCGCCGTCGCCTATCAACCTGAGTAGGAGTATCGACGCCGCGCTCTTCCGGGAGCACCTGGTGCGGGACAGCGTATTCCGGCGCTGCGGCCTGCGAGGTCTGGTCTCACCGCCACCCGGGAGTGCACTGCGGGCCCGCCGGGGCAGCCACGCGGATGCCGAGCCCGACACCGCGAGCGCTCTGCTCCACGCCCGCTGCCGCTCGCTCAGCGACGTGCGTGGTCCGGGGCCACAGCGCACTGCAGACGAGGCCGGCCAAGTGGTGGCCTCTGGCAGCTCCCTGGACAGCTTCTCCCGGGGCTCGCTCAAGATCAGCTGGAACCCATGGCGGCACGGTCTGTCGTCAGTAGACAGTCTGCCGCTGGAGGAGCTGCCCAGCACTGTGCAGCTCTTGCCTGCCCCGGCCCCGGCCTCGACTCCGCCCCGGCCAGGGGAGCCCCGACCCGAGGTCCCACTGCGAGGCAAAGCCGGGGACTCCCGCAGCGCGTCCAGTGATACCATCGAGCTTTGAGCAGTCCGCAGGGTGTGGACACCAGGGAAACCGAGCTTTACCCACCGGTAACTGCAACCCGAGACAGCCAGGGAGAAGCTGCACTCCAGCTTTTGTTTTTTAAAATATCTCTATTTTTTTCAGCAGGTTATTTGCACAAAGGCCGTGACTTACACGGAGTACAGGGTGGTGGGCATGGATTTGCGCATGGGGAACAGGGACCACACGACTTTCCAGTATGGAGGGAGGAGCCGTGCTCGTCCAGACTGTCCTCTTTGTGCCAAAGTAATAAACCTGTAAGGTTTGCTCCAGCCTCCCTCCCGTTGCTGGGAGGCTCTGCCCATGGGATGCAGGCCTGAGCAAGGAGGGGCTGTGCAGGGGACAGCACTGCAGACTCTGGGGACTTCTCAGCCCACTTCATTCGGTCCTCACCTGCCCTGGGGTAGAAAGAGACCCCCCCATGTTAGGAATCACAGCTCAGAGGTAGAGGTCACCTGCCCAGGGTCCTCCTGCAAATGACAAGTGGGACTGACTGTAGAAAACATCCACTCCTGAACTGTGCCTCTGTACCCCTTCCAACACTCCTTCAGGGACCGTCTTCCCTCTTCAGGTAGCTGTCATTTTCCCAGGGTTTTAGAAAATTTCCCCAAAGTGGTAGTGATGGAGGGAGGGTAGTGAGACAGAAACTTCTCCATTTTCCAGAACTTTATTTCCTGAGATGAATAAATAAGCCAGTGGCTGAGGAACAGATGAATACAGAACAGGAGCTGGCAGCATGCAGCTGGCAGGAGAGGGCAGCGGTGGCCCGCTCCTGCAGGTACCCCTCTCATCCTGGGCAGGGGCCAAGACTCACTCAAAGCCATCAAAGGAGAAACAGTTTAAAAATTCACACACTGTGCGGCCTATCCAGTCCCCTGCAACAAAGATCTGGCGGCATCCATCTTCCAGGCTCTCACACCTGGGGGCCACATATGCACAGGCCTGGTGCTGAGCTGCACTGTAGGTGGGCAAGCTGTGTCACCCCACCCCCAAGACAAACCAAGTGGCCCTGAGTGTCCAGCAGGAGAGACACCGACCTCAGGCCAGCCTGGGCGGGAGATCCCAAGCGTGGGGAGGATATTATCTGCCCTTGATAAAGCCCTCCAGGACTCGGTCACTGCGCTCTGACAGCCAGTAGCCAGTCATAGCTGCCACAGCCCCGATGAAGATGGCAGTGAACACCAGGTCACCCTTGGCAGCGAGTGTGGCCAGCGCACAGATGATGACACCAAAGAACATCTGCTGTAGCACCACCAGCTCATCTTCCGTCATCTCCGAGAAGAAGCCCGCCGACTCTGTGAGGAGGAGGTGGGCTCTCACTCCCAGCCCTTCCCACACAGCTGGCACCAGCCTGGTGCTGCAGCACATAGCAAGAGAGGGGCGAAGGGCGCTGGACCTGTGCAGTGGGCAGGTCGAGGGGCAGGGGGTGTGTGCGACCTGTGGGCCAGCTCCAGAGCCAGAGACCAACTGTGAATGCCAGCTCCGCACCCTGCTGCCAGGTAACCCTGGGAAGTGCCTTGGCCTCTCTGTATCTTTGTTTCCACATACGGAAAACAGGGCATGGACAAGAGTCCCTGTGGGGCTGGACTTTTCAGTATGCTGGCAGGTGACAGAATGCACTTGGGACACAGTATGGCATGCAGGAAGAGCTGTGGACATGATCTCTGGTCTTCACCAAACCCTTCATCTCATCACACCCATGGCCTACAAAGGCTCTCGGGGACCAGAGAAAGGGCAGTGCCCACTGGAGAGAGGAGGCAACAACAGACCCAGAGAGGCTCGGCAACCCCTTTTTGTCCCGTGAGTGAGGCTGCCAACAGCCTAGCTGGAGAGCAGACTCGGTCTGGTCCTCTGCAGCCTCCAGGGCCAGTGTGGCTGTCACTGCTGCTGCCACCCAGTAAAGGGGCTCAGCTGCCCTCCCCAGAGGAGGTCCTTCCGCTCACCTGGGATCTGCTCCTTCACACAGACGCCCTCGACCTGCTGGTAGCCCTCAGTGCAGACACAGCGGTAGGCTCCTTCGGTGTTCTTACACTTCTCGTGCTCTCCCGGACACACCACTGTCTCACACTCATCCACATCTGAGGGAGGGCAGGAGAGGGGCAGGGTCAGCACCCCAACCCCTCCCTGCACGCTGCCTACCACCACCACTCCACCCTCCCTCCCCTGCCTGGCCCCGCCTCCGCCCCTTGGTGGGAGGACACTCACCTAGACACTTGGAGCCCACCTGCTGGTAGCCGGGGCTGCACTTCTTGCAGCGGCCTGGCCCTGCCCCCATGCAGCCCAGACAGGCCTTGGCGCAGTCTAGGAAAAGGAGACACGAAGTGGGAGCCCCCGTGGCCGGGCAGCCCTGCTCCAGAGGGCAGGCCCAAGGCTCCAGAGCCTGAGAAGTAGTGCTCCGCAGGCACAGGCATGGAGCCACCACATGCCCTCTGCAGAAGCGGACACTGACCTCGGCACTCATAGGCGCCTTCTGTGTTCACGCAGAACTGGTCAGCTCCGCAGCTGGCTCGCTCAGTGCCACACTCGTCGATGTCTGAAGAAAGCAGGGCAGGATGGGAATTTCAATCCCCACTGAACTAGCAAGGAAGCCAGGGCCAGGAGGCCACAGGCCAGGGACCACAGTCTCCAGCCTCCTTGCAGCCGGGTGTGCACTGGGCTTGGCCGCAGGCATGAACAGAAGCAGTGTGCTCTTGGCCTTGATCCCCTCTGACCCAGCTCAGTCCCAAGACTCTACATTAATCTTGGTGATGATGCCCAAGGGGATGACTGTGCATGAGACAGAAGGTCCCCGAGCAACTGTGACAAACAGGGCCCTTGCAAGACTGGTCCAGGAAAAAAATAAGCCTCTGTTCTCTATGTCACTGTCTTTTAGGAACATCCCTGTCACAGCAGCTTAATCTTCTCGCTGGTCTCCACAAGTGGAAGCAGGGACCCCAACTCCAGGCCCCCATTCCTCGGGCGAATCCTCCTCTCCTGGTCCTCACTGCCACCTCAGGGAGTGGCAGCCAGGCCATCTGGCCCATGCCTGCTGCCCAGTGGCTGGACTGTGCATGCAGGTAGCGATGTGTGTGGCAGGGAGGCCCACTCACCCACACACTTGAGGTGATGCAGAGCCCATCCCTTCCTGCACTGCACACAGTGTGACTCCTCTGGTCCTGAACAGCGTGCACAGGGGCCAAAACAGGCTGCGCGGGACGGGACAGTATAAGGATGGGCAGCAGGTGCCCCTTCTGCCCCACCCAGCACCAGACCTGCCAGCTACCTACCCAAACATACCAGATGGCTGGCGTTGCGTTCTGCCTCAAAGTAGCCAAGGCCACACTGGCCACAGGCCTCGCCCCCATAGCCGGCTTGGCAGTCACAGTGCCCGCTGCCCCCTCGGGTCCCTTCCCCTTGGCACTGCCCATAGCCACCACAGGGTCTCTCTGCGCCTCCTGGACAAGCTGCAGGTAGACACCAAACTGGGTGAGTTCACATCTACAACACTGACAAACAACAGAAAATGTTCTATGTAGTGTTCAACATATCTGCAAAGCAAGATTAATTTTAGCTGGGTAAGTGGTGCACACCTGTAATCCCAGCACCCCGAGAGGCTAAGACAAGAAGATCATGAGTTTGAGCCCAGCCTGGTCAACTCAGCAAAAACGCTATTTTAAAACTTAAAAAAGGGCCTGAGACATAGCTCAGCAGCACAGTGCCTGCCTGGCAAGTGCAAGGCCCTGAGTTCAATTCTCGGTAACAAAAAAGAAAATAAAGAATTATTTAAAAATTACAAAATAAAAAATTAATGGGTCTGGGACGCAGCTCAGCGTGAAGGCCCTGGGTTCAATCCCCAATACAGAACCCTAAGAAGCCATCAATCAACATCTCATAAAGGCTGGGGACAGAGCTCAAGGCACTGAGCTCTATTCCCAGCACCATCACCAAAAAAACAAAATAAAAAACCCACATATTTTTTTCATTTAATATCCTAGTGTGGATCCCTGTTGTTTAAAATTGCCTGTGTGTTGTCGGGGCTTGAATCCAGGGCCTCAGCAAGCACTTCGCCACTGAGCTATACTCCACCCCAAATCTTTCTTTCATAGACTAAACTGACCATCTTAGTAGCTAACCCTTTATCTGTAGCTACAGGAAAGACTTTCATAAAAGGAGTGAATCCAGCTCCTGCGTCAGAGTTGCAGGTAGAGGGTGACAACTGTGTGGGCTTCAGTCAGTCCCCAAATGAAGGGAAGAGCCTGGGAACTGTGGTGGTCTGGGAGGCAGCACCTCCTTTAACAGACAATAATAACCACGCGGGGCAGCCTGGTCACACTTTCAAAGGCTTTCCCCACTTACCTGTCCCAGGAGACAGGTGAGAGCTGAGGTTCAGAAAAGCCAGCCAAGGACAGAGCCAGAGCTGGACCTCTGGACCTCTGGTCTCAGCATCCCGCCCATCCCCAAGAGGGCTGGAAAGACTCACGAAGGCAGGAGGGTCCGAAGGTGCCAGCAGGGCAGCAGAGCTTCAGGGAGTCCGAGCAGAGCCACTGGGAAAGGTCAGGGGCTTCCTGCTGCCTGAGGCAGGGGCAGGTCAGGGAAAAGGGAAAGGCACTGATTTGGTTCACAGATGCTGCCCACCCTACCTCCTACAGAATCTGCCATTCAGCCCAGCTTTTTTTTTGACACAGGGTCTTGCTGGACTCACTATGTAGCCCAGGTTGGCCTTGAACTTTTGGCGATCCTCCTGCCTCAGCCTCCTGAGAGCTGGGATTATAGGCATGTGCCACCACGCCCGGCCAGTTTGGCCCATCTTGATCGTAAGTCCCAGAGGGCCACCTGACCAACATCCTTTGCCTATCTTGCAGAGAGGTAAACAGGCTCAGAGGGGGAGCTTAGGTACCCCAGAAAGTCCTCAGAAGATCTGGGTTTGGAAAGCACCCAACCAGGCTCTGGCCCCCTGTGCAACCCCATTTCTTGCTACAGCCTGGCCTTAGGAAAGCCCCTTGTCACTCACCTGTGAAACCACCAGCTCTCCACCAGCTCCTCACTCAGCTCCAGCAGGCGGTGGCACTGGAAGTCCGACTTGCTGCACACACCTTCCAGCACCTCCACCAGGCGGGTCTCACTGAACAAACGGCAGGGCTGGTGGGAATGCGGCCCCTAACCCACCTCCTCAGCTCTCTCTCCACCCTTCCTCAGGCCCGTGACAAAAATGCAGGAGAAGCCATAGTCCCCATCTGGGACT
Organism: Dinomys branickii; assembly: GCA_004027595.1. Classification (NCBI taxonomy): domain Eukaryota; kingdom Metazoa; phylum Chordata; class Mammalia; order Rodentia; family Dinomyidae; genus Dinomys; species Dinomys branickii. The sequence continues at coordinate 47,897 of PVLD010001300.1, read as the reverse complement.
CCCACACACCTGGATTCAAATCTAGCTATGTAAATTTGGGTAAGTCATTACACCTCTCTGAAACATGTTTTCTGATCTCTAAAATGGGGAGAAGTTCTCTTGTGCAAATTTGTTGAATGATACCGCAGTTCCAGCTGGGCATGGTGACCCACATCTGTAATCCCAGCACTGGGGAGGCTGAAGCAGGAGGATCTCTGAGTTCAAGGCCAGCCTAAACTACATAGAAAGACCCTTTCTTAAACAAAACAAAACAAAACACCCACAAAAAATACTGCAGTTCCCAAATCCAAACAAGAATACACCCTTACTGGGTAAATATGATTAAAAATATGCCCCAGAGGGCTTCAGGCACAGCTTGGTTATACTGTTTGCCTGACCTGCATGACGCCCTAGGTTCAGTCCCCAGCCCCACCACACACACACACATCATAAAACAAGTGCTGGCCAGAGCCATAAAAACTGGACCCTTAGGAAATCTTACATCTACACTGCAAGTAGAGTGCAAAATGGTGCAACCACCATGGAAACACAGCTTCTTGGTACATGACATGTAAATATGACTCAGCAGTGCCACTCCTGGGTACATGCCCAAAAGAATAGGGAGGTTTACAAGCAGGAACATTGCACCCAGATGTGCACAGCAACAATATTCACAATAGCCAAAGAGAGAAATAACCCTGCTGTCCCTCAACTGATGGATATTTAAATAACATGTGGTACATCTATTCAAAGGGATATTATTTATCTATAAAAAGAAATGAAGTAGACAGGCACAGTATGTATGCTGGTAAACCCAGCTATTCAGGAGGCTAAGGCAAAAGGACTGCAAATTCAAAACTGGTTTGAGCAACTTAGTGAGACTCTGTCTCAAAACAAAAAGTAAACAGAGCTAGAAATGCAGCTCAGTGGCACAGTGCTTGCCTCATGTGCGCCAAGGCCTGGGTACAATCCCCAGTATTGAAAAAAGCAAACAGAACAAAACTACATAGTGAGAGGCATGGTGGCCCACACCTGTAAGCCCAGCAAAGGGGAGGCTGAGGCAGGAGGATCGTTACAAGTTCGAGACCAGACTGAGCTACAAAGTGAACTATGTAGCAAGACCCTGTGTCAAAAGGCAAAAAAACCCAAAACCAAAACAAAACAAACTACATAGTGAGCCAAGCATGGTGACACACACCTGTAATCCCACCATTCTGGAGGCTGAGGCAGAAGAGTGCTGAGTCCAAGGCCAACCTGGGCTACATAGAGAATTCAAGGCCAGCCTAAACTAACAAGTAAGATAATGTCTCCAACCCCCCCCCCCCCATCAAAAAGCCTTCCAACAGCTCCCCATCACACTGAGGAAAAAGTCTAAACTCCTGGCTGGAGTCCTCATACCCAACACACTTCACTCTCCTCCAGCCACTTCTGAGATCCACCAAGCTCAACCCAACCCTCTCCCAAATTCTTTCCCACTCCTTACACTGCTTGTGTCTGCACCTCAAGCCTCTGTTCACACACCACAATGAACCCCTTGCTTCCTGCCAGTGGCTTTCTTTACAGTTCTTCAGGGACATAACACTTATGCATCCATTAGTTATCTCTACTACAACTAAATGTCACAAAGATCTTTGCTTCTTGTTTGCTGATGTACTACAGAGGCATAGGGACAGCTGCTGAGTGCTCCCCAAAAGCCTCCGCCCCACACCCAGCTGAGCAAAACCGCAAGATGGGATATACACCTCTCTACAGTTTCCTTACCTGTCTTTGTATTTGGATAATTTCTCTTCCTCCCAAGCAGTGTTCCCTCCTCCAAAGTTGTCCCGGATGGTTCTCTCCAGCCCCTGTCCATAGAGTAAATTTGCAATAGCTGTCTCTGTACAGTACCTGGCACATTGCAGCACCTCATTATGGTACTGAATAGGAAACTGGGGCACAGACAGGCAACCAGTCCACATCCACGCAGCCGGTCAGCAGCCAAGACTGGCTTACGTTTACGCATACTCGCATCCCTCCAGCGTCCGGAGCTGGGCTCTCCGGCCAGGCACTGAGGCACCCACCTTGTTGAAGCTGTCCACCAGCGCTCGGCACGTATGGCAAGCGTGGGGCTCAGGTGGGGGAGGAGAATGGGGTGGTGGAGCGGGCTGCAGCCACACTGGGCCTGGGAGGCTGAGGAAGAGGTTCAGGCCCCAGAGCAGAGCTGAAACTAAGCCCCTTGGGTACTGTGGGGCCATCTTTTCCCAGGCTGGCGACCTGCGGACAGAGGGCGTGGGCGTGGGCCGGGCTCACTGGAAGAACTCGGCCCCAGGTGCGAAAGGGCCCGCAGAACTGCCAGGGAAGGAGGGGCGGGAGTGGGTGGGGAAAAGATCTACCATTCCACAAGAGAAGTTATCCCCGTTACCGTGGGGGAGATGGCCTGCAGGGGCAGGAGTCAGCCCACTGTTTTAGTCTCAATAATTTATCAGGAGCCAGGTCAGCAGAATTTGGGAGAGGGGTCAGATTCCAAATTTTGGGAGAAAAGAGATTAGATGGGCGTTCTTAGGGGGAGGAGTCCGGAAACCGGGTCTGGAAGAAGCGCGGATCCGGATTTGTAGAGAAGGGGTCGGGTTCCGAGCCTCACAGGCAACAAAGGGACGGCCCAGGAGCCCGCAGGGGAGGATCCAGACCCGAGCGGACCGCGGAGGAAAACAGGCCCGCCCCAGCCCCCGAACGCAGTCTGCTGATTCAGCCGCGCCGCCGCCGAAGCTTGCGCAGAACGTACAACCTCCGACCGCAGTCTGGGGGCTGGGCCTGCCTTCCAGCCAATGGGAGAGGGCCATGTGCCAATGCGTCACCTCACATCAGCCAACCAGAGGCAGCGCCGAGCGGCACCTGTTCCAGCTTTAAAGGGGCGCGGGCAGGCGTGGGGAGACGCCGCTGCCCGGGCAGTCGCCGCGGCGTAGGGGTCATACGCGGACACGCGCGTAGAAAACCAGTTCGGCTTTATTCAAGTCCCGTCCCCGCCCCGGGGCCCATCCCGAGCGGCGGGGGGCCGGAAGCAGCTGTCCAAGACTGGTCGGAGGGCGCGGGCCACCTGCTCCGCGCTGTCCTCTAGCCGCCCGGGGCGCGCCGTGCGGGCCCCCTGCAGGGCGCCCAGGAAGCCGCGCAGCTGCGAGGGCAGTGAGAAGAGCGGCGCGGCGCGGAAGGGCGCGGGCACGGCGTCCGGAGCCAGCAAGCCGTCGAAGCAGGCGCCCACATAGCGGCCCGGTGCCCGGCCCTGCAGGAAGTCGGGCAGCACGCAGCTGAGCGAGGCGGCGAAGGCGTCGTGCGGGCCGCGCGCTCCCGGCGCCGGCGCCGGCGCCGGCGGCTCGCCCTGCAGCCACTCCCGGCACAGCGCCACAGCGCTGGGCGAGAAGAGCAGCACCACCATGCCACGCTCCTGCAGGGTCTGCCGCCGCCGCGCGTGCAGCCAGGCCAGCGGGCCCTGCGCACTCAGCTCGCGCCGGCTCCAAAGGTCCACGGCCACGCGCAGCGGCAGCCGGCTCAGCGCCGACGCCAGCGCGCCCACCAGGCGCTCGAAGGCCGCGTCATCCGGGGAGTAGAGTAGCAGAGCCGAGCGGGCCCCGGCGGCAGCTGCTGGAGAGAGCAGAGCAGAGGGCGGGCATAGGGGGACCGCCGGCTCCAGGGGCTTCGGCCAAGCCTGCGAGAGAGGGCGGGCAGCCTGGGAGCTGGCGCCCCTGGGCTGCGGAGGGGACAGGCTTGCACTCACCTTTCCCGCGGCCCTTCCGGAGGAGGAGCAGGAGGAGAAGCGCAGCAGCGAGGAGCAGGCAGGCCAGCCACACCAGTGCCCAGCGCCTGTGGATGTCTGCGAGCCCGAAGAGGAAGACAGGCTGTTAAGACCGTTGCACTTCACCCAACTTCAAAGAGGAGGAAAGCCGAGGCTTAGAGACAGGAGCTATTTGCCCAAAGTCCATGGCACAAGAGTGTCAGACTGTGTCTGAACACGTGTGACTTGGGATAAGCGACTTCTGCCTCGGTTTTCACATCTGTAAAACTGGAGTGACGCTGCTACCTACATTAACTGCTGAACATGACACCGAGAGTCCCAGGTGCTTAACAGTTAGCTACTATTCTCCGGAGGCCTGAGACTGCCTTGGCTGGTGTATCAGGTGACTCGATAGCCTCCCCGCTGGTATCCCTGGCCTTTTTCTACCCCTCCAGTCTATTCACAATTCTGGCAGCTGCAAAGAGCTTAAACTGCAAGTTTTATTATAACCCTCCAGAAACACTATGGCAGGGCATGGTGGCACATGCCCCTAATTTCAGCTTGGGGGGGGTCACAAGTTCAAGGACAATTTAGGCAATTTAAGGAGACCCTGTATCAAAAAGGGCTGGGGCCATAGTTCAGTGATGGAGCAGTGCTTGGTATGCAAGAGGGCCCACATTTGGCGTCCAGTAGCACCACAAAAAAGGCATCTGTGCACGGCACATCACCTAACTCATCCTTGAGAGTGCAGCTAGAAACTCCGAGTCCACTGGTCCACATTTACAGCACCAAACACTTGAGTGTGGTGAGAGGTCATGTTATTGCTAGTCCACACTCAGTAAATGTAACTGGTGATTTGGCTTATGTGCTCTGGGCCTTCCATTAGCAGCATTCTCTCTTTTCTGTGATCCTGGGGTCCCATCAAGTTCTCGTTTTGAATGAATAATGGAATGACCCTGAGTCATTGGAGCCCAAGGAAGGACAAAGCTATTGCACATGTGTCCTCTGCACCCCCAAGAATGGTACTGTCAAGATAATAGCTCCTGGGCCGGGTGTGGTGGCACACACGTATAATCCCACCACTCAGAAGGCTGAGGCAGGAGAATCACTTTACAGCCTGGGCTATAAAGTGAGTTCAAGGCCAGCCTGCACTGCACCCTGTCTCAAAAAGACTAGGAACAAAAAAGATTCTAACTCTTACACATGGAGGAAGGGCAGCTTTCACAATACTTACACTTGTCCACCGGGCAGGCCCACAATGCTCCCAGGTCACCATCCCACAACTGTAAGACACAAGCCCCAAGTTCTGAGCCAGCCTGAGCTCCAGATTCTTAGCCCCAACTATGCTTGCCCTGATTAAGTCATGTCCACTGTGTAGGGGCCATTTCTGTCCCCACACAGGAAGGGATTTAATTTGGTAGAGGCACAGGCTTAGCATGTTCCAGGCCCTGGATTGGAACCCAGGCCCTATAAGCAAACAAATTGATTCAAAGGAAGAGATCCTTCCTTTTTTTGTTGTTTTAAATTTGTGTTTGTTCTTTTAGAGAGCATCTCTCTATGTGGTTCAGACTGGCCTTGAACTCACTATGTAGCCTAGGCTGGCTTCAAACTTCGCGACCCCTGCCTGAGCCTCTTGAGTGCTGAAATTGTACACTGGCATGGCAGGAGTTCTTGCTGCTGTTTTTGGAACCAAGTGCACCAATGAGTGTGGTTATTTGTGCACTGGTCTAGCCAGCAGTGAGCTCTGTGGCCACAAGAACTGTGCTTCCTTTAACTTCCTTAGGACTGGACATGAATAAGCATAGGCAGTAGTTGAGTGCTAATTTTAGACATAGTGTTCTTGGCAGTGGGCAGGGCCTCCTCCCAGCTACTCACCTGCAGACAATGGCCTGCGTGTAGGTCTTGCAGCAACTGCTCTCCAAGGCGAGCTGCCCTCTGCCAAGCCAAGGGGTGAGGGCTGTCACCTGGAGGAGACTGCCAGACTGCAGTTGGGGGAAGGGCTGGGAGATTCGAGTGGCTACTGGACAGGCGCATGCGCACACACACACACACGCACACACACGCGCACACACCCCATCCTCAGAGACCACAGGACCTAGCAGAGAGTAGGAGAAGTTGGATGGAGTGAAAATGAGAGGCCAGCTTTGAGATGGCGCTGGAGAGATCCGTGGAAAAAGGTCTGCCCCTCACCGTGGCAGCCCTGCTGGGCAGTGGAGTACAGCCGCTGGGTTCCAAGGCACAGAGTGATCTGTTATCCTTCTGGCCTTGGGTCTCCACCAGCAGCACATCATCCTTGAGAGGCCCCAGGGAGTCTAGGAGGAGAGAGAGGGCACTCTTAGCCTGCCCCAGTTTTGCTGCAAACTGCCACAGTCCCCTCCCATGCCCTGATTCAGCCCCCAAACCAGCCCTCCAGGGAATACCCCTACTACAGCAGGCCCTGACCAAGCCACCCCCAGGTGCCACTCACCAGACCACAAGCACTCCTGCAGCTGTACCTTCTCCCAGCTGCGTACCTGTCCAGAAGGGCCCAGGGAAAAAGAACTAGACTTGAAAGGCCAGAAAAGCAGGGGCAGGCAGGAGGAAACCTATTGGGCAGGGAATCTGGACCTGAATTCAGGCAGATCTGGGTCCAGGCCTTCATGATTAGGAGCTACTCTATTGTCCACTGTCTTAAATGTGAGTGCCTCTAAGGTCTTCTTCTTTTTTAAGGTCTTAACAAAGCATTTATAAGCATTCCCAACTCATCGCCTTCCCAAAGAGATGAGTCTCTTCTCCCCAACCACAATTAAAATTGCAATCCCAGTCCTCCCTAGCCCCTCCACCTTTCCTGGGATGTTTGTATACAATGAAAGCAGACTCTTTAATTTGCTTACTATGGAATATTATTTGCCCTTCTCCATTAGAACATAGGTTCTCTGAAGACAAAGACATTTGTTCACCTACAGATCACAAGTGCCTAAAACAGTGCCTGGCACAAAGTCTATGCTCAATAAATATTCAGTGAATGATTTATTTTTATTTTATTTTTTATTTATATATTTTTGTCTTTTGAGACAGGGTTTCACTATACAGTTCAGGCTAGCTTTGAGCTTACTTGATAGCCCAGGCTGGCCTCAAAATCTCGGTGATCCTGCTGCCTCAGCCTCCCAAGTGCTGGGATTACAGGTGTGGGCCACCACACCCAGCTGAGTGAATGATTTTATAATCTGTACTGTTATAATCTGCTCCACAGGGGGGAGAATAGGTTAGTGATAGCAGTGATCAAAGCAGCTAACTCCGTATAGTGTTTAGTCTGTGCCTGTCCCCAAAGCAAGCACTTCTCTCAGTCCTCTTCCCTCCAGGAAGAACCTATTGTCATCTCCTTCCCCTAGAGGCCGAACTACTAAACACTCTCAAGAGGCTGCTGCTAAAGCATTATGCCCTGGGGCCAAGAATAAAGAGGGTGCAAAGCTTGTGACCCAAGTGGGGTCTTGTGGCCTTTTGCCCTGGGCCCAGTGCTCTGTGCCCCCTTCTGACCTGGACACAGAGGTTGGGGTGGCCTTTCAGCACAGGAAACTCGATGGCCTTCTGTGGAAAGCAGGGAGCAGTGAGGTCGTAAAAAGGCAAGGTGGGTGCCCTCCCTGTTCCCTCTCTGCACCCCCCTCTGCCTGGCTTACATTCACAGTGACATTCTCCAGGGGCAGTGGCGGGATAAGTGTCTGGCAGGGGTCCCCGCCTGGTGACTGCCAGCACAGTGTCACCTCTGCAGGCAAGGAGCATGGTGCGTCCAGCCGCCAGCTCCTTGGGGACAGCAGCTGCAGGTGGGCTGCTCTCCACAGGTTCCTGTGTGCTTGAGGATCTGTGGCAGAAGACGAGGGTCGTATGCAGCCAGCTGTTGCCCACATGTGCAACCCCCAACCACTCTTAGGCTATCTGCTCACCTTCCTTGAAGGGGCAAATGCTGGTCCTAACTGGGTCAGGCTCCAGAGGCCACACCTGGAAAGAAAAGGGCTCTGCTTGAGTCAGTTCCACACAGCCAACCTCCTTCCACAGGCAAGCACCCGACCGGTCAGGCATCCAAGCCACTGCACTCAGCTCACTGGGCAAAGGCGCTCGCTGGGCCTCGCTCTTTACAAAGCTCTAGTGCTGCAAAAATGGATTATTTTAGCAAACACAGCACCCTAGCACAGACAACATCTTCAACAGACTTTTCATGAGTGTTTGCTGTGCCTTAAGGGAAGCATGTTAGATGTGGGTGACACTTCATCCATTATCACCTGTGAGTATGTCATGAGTGCTGGGTGCTAAGGACCTATTCATTTGTTCTATCAACACACTTTGTATGTGCATGTGTATGTGTGTGCAATACTAGGGATTGAACCCAGTGCCTTCACACAGCTATATCAACAGCCCTTTTTAAAAGTTCTTTTTCCTTTAGTTTTTAAATTACCCAAGCTGGGCTAGAAGTTTTGATCCTCCACAGACTGCTGAAATACAGGTCTGTACTACCACAACAGACTTTTTAAGGCAGTAATCTAGAACTTGGGAAGCTGAGGCAGGAGGATCACAAGTTCAAGCCCAGCCTGGGCAACTTAATCATTTAGTAAGATAAATAAAAAAAAATAAAAAAGGGCCTGGGATAGAGATATAGCTCAGTGAGGGCCCTGGGTTGAATCCTCAGTATGGAGAAGGAGGAAGGGGAGGGAGAAAGGAGAAGTATTAGCTGTCCAAACGCGAAGGGCAGTATATATGAGCAGGGAAGGACAGAAGAAAAGAAGGGAGAGGGACCAGGGACACAGCTCAGCTACACAAGCGCCTGCCTGGCAAGCGCAAGGTTCTGAGTTTGACTCCCAGGACCAAAAAAACTAAAAAAAGAGCAAGGGAACAGCGCAAGTGCAAGCGGGGAGTAGGAGAAGACACCTGGTGGGAGCTTTGGGAAAGAGGCAGCCTGCAGCTGGGCGGGCCTCGTCGTTTGGAAAGGGGTGAGGGTGGTTCACGCAGTGGGAATTGCCCCAGCAAGCTGCCTGAGGCACAGCGGTGGGTGAGCCTTGATCCTCAAAAGGGGCATTTTGGGGAGAAGATAGTGGGAAAGGTTCAGCTGGGGACAGAGCGTGGGGCCCAACAGGCCGGGGAAGCAATGGGAAGGGAGACGGGGCCAGAGGTTATTGAAAAGAAGACAGGAGAGGTGACAGCAGCCCAGTGGAGAGGAGGGAGAGACGCTGAGAGCCATCGATGTCAGAGATCGGTGACAGGGCCGTTGGCCAAGCAAGCAGTGGAGAGAGAGGAAACAGCAGCGCTTTTAAGCCTGGATGGGGCACACTTCCTCACAGCAGCCTTGTGAGGCTGGGCAGCCTGTTCCTGGCTGTAGACAGGAAATAAGCCTGGAGAGGTAGTCCAGCAAATGGCAAGAGCAAACAGGATGCCAGCCCCCCCAGGAAGCCTCTGCTCGGCAGCGTACAGAGGACTGGACAGGAAGGCCACCGCTGCCACCCTCCCTGTCCTCTTCCCCTGGCTCCCCGCTGCGCTCTGTTCCTACCTGAATGCAGAGGCAGGGAAGCAGGTCTGTGTGGTTCAGGGTAATGGTCTGTGGCCCAGTCTGCGGGACAAGCAGAAGAGGGAGGTTGGGGAGGAAGGAAGAGGAGGCAGGGGAGGCGGAGGGAAGGGCGGGCAGAGCCCCCACCATGGTTCCCTTGTTCGGGGCGTGTGCCCTTCAAGGGTCTCTTCTGATCCTAAAATGGAGATCAGCCTAGAGCACGCATGGATCTGGGGATGGGCAGGAGCGGCCTCACCAGGTTTCTGTGCCACCAGGGCTTTGGGGGTCCCTGGACCTGACTCCAGTACAGTAAGAGGCCAAAGTGCTGCTCCTCAGAGACGTTGAACACCAGCCGAACACTGTCACTGTCTGCAGCCACGTTGAGCCAGGGCAGGACTGGTGGGGAGGCACAGAGAGGGGACGGCTTATACTTCACTCTTTTGCTCCCCCAGCCTTGGCTGTGCTCACAAACTTCCCTCACCCATGTAGACTAGGGGCCCTTGAGGGCCAAGGCTATGTCCCCACCCAGACAAGACTGTCCCAGCCATGAGCCAAGAGCCTGGCCCAGAGAGCTGCGGCATTTAGTCTTGGGATAGCTCTTCTCCCTCATCTCCCTTGCTGCCAGCAGTGAGTAAAACAAACCACTATTTCTCAGAACCCTGTTATCTTGTCTTCTCAGTAAAAACTACTGTCCTTAAAACAGCTGGCAAGGCCTTACCCAACCTAGCAGTATGACCTCCCAATCACCTCGTCTCCTAGCACCCTTACCGACTCTTAGTAATCACCACCCTTAATTACTCTGCTGCAGACCTTTCTTACTGCTCCTTGCACACATTCCTACCCCCCAGCACTTCAGTGATGGCTCTGCTCTCCACAGGGACCCCTTCTCAGTCAACGCTCATATAGCTCCTCCCTCAGGAGGAGGGCATCCCATTGCTGCAATGCCCAATCTTGCCCTCCCTCTTCCTTAGGTCTTTCTCTGCATCGCTAGTCACCATCCAATTTCCTGTATGCGTCACATTTATCTCGTCCTTCCTCAGTCTGACCCTGACCCGACTCCCAGCTCTGTAAGGACAGAGTCTTGTCGGTTTTGTTTATGGATTCACTCCAACTATGCCTGGTGCAGTGTCATCGCTCAGCACATATCTGCTGAATAAGTAAAGCAATGTCTTCTGAGTGAAGGAAGAAATGAAATCCGTATGTGTATCTCTGATTTCAAAGCTCTGGTGCTGCCAGGCATGGTAGTGCACACCTGTAATCCTAGCACTCAGAAGGCTGAGGCAGGAGGATTGCAGCAATTTCAAGGCCAGCTTGAGTTACATAGTGAGTCCAGGGACAGCCTGAATTATACAGCAAGACCCTGTCTCAAAAAAAAAAAGCTCTGGTGCTGAGTAGCCCTTTTTTCCCCCTGGCACTGGAGATGGAACCCAGGGCCTTTATATAGAGTTATATTCCCACCCCTTGTTTATTTTGAGACAGGGTGTTGCTAAATCACCCAGGCTGAGCTCAAATTTTTGATCCTTGTGCCTCAGGCTTCCAGTGCTAGGATCATAGGCTTATGCTACCATACTCTGAGTGGTATTTTAGTGGGTTGAGACTGAAAGGAAAATGGAGTTGAAAGAAATCAATAATTTTTTAAAAATCAATGTTTATATCTTGGTATCAGTGATGCATGTATATGTATGTGAAAACTAACTGAACCAGATATAAGTTCAGTGCACTCACGTACTTTCTGCATGTATGTTATACACATAGAATAATTAAAAAACAAAAGTAAAATCCAAATAGTGTACAGGACAAAAGCCAGAACTTTGACTTTCTTAGCCCTAATTTCAGGTTTAATTTTATTTTGATAGATGGGAGAGGGCCCCATAATGGTGGGTGCCTTGGCCTGTATATGCCCCTGGTATAAATAAATACTTGTTATAAGTAGAGATTCACCTTTTTATTTCCAGTGCCAGCCACAGAATAGCAGCTTCTGTACTTCATGTATTATGAATGAATGGACAAATGTGCTCTGTGAGCTTCCAGGGCATGGTGGCCCAGATCTAAAACTAACTCTATCCTAACCCTAACCCTAACTGAAGGTCCCTCCCTCCCCCAGCCCGCTGGCCCTAGCCCCTACCCCAGCAGCTCTCGATGCTGTCGCGGACTTCGAGCCCCCTGCAGTCTGGGGAGAGATCACAGAAATGCCTCCAGTGGGCCTGGGCACCAAAGAAAGAAGAGGGAGTCCAATGCATAAAGGTCCTTGTCCCCAAGGGACCACCCACAAGTATTCAGTCACAAAATAAGGTGTGCTGGGGTAGCCATGTCCCCTGAGGAGAGAGCACCCAAGGGACTGACTCAGGAAGGGGCAGCTCAGCCCCCTTGAAGTGGACAGGATAGAATGAGGGTGAAAGCAGGAGGGAGGGGCAGAGGGACAGAGACTACGGGCCACACTTGCCCCTGGGACCCCTGAGGCTCTGGGGCACTTACCAGGCAGCTGCTGCGTGAGGTTGAGTTCCTTCTGGTATCTCGGCTGAGTGTAGGACCAAATTCGAACCTCGGCCCCTAAAGCAGCCTCAAAGCAATCAAACACTAGAGAGCCCTGTAAGAAAGGGCAGAGTGAGCCTCAGAATCCGACCAGGGCATGGGCTCCTCTGCATGGACCCCTCTGCTCTCTGGCCCCCTCCCACCACTGACTGTTCACACTGGATGGCCGGTGATTACACCACTTGACCCCTTCCAGCACCCCAGGTCCACAGCAAATATCCTGAGTTCTTGCGCAAACCCTGTTGTTTGGGGTGCCCTGGCCAAGACAGAGCTGATGAAACACCCCAACATGAATACAAGAGCCCCTCCCCACAGAACAGTCCCATCCCAGTGCCTCAGTGGCCCTGAGGACTGCCTTAGGAGGTAGCTAAGCTGCTCTTCCAGGGGACAGCTGGCTAGCTTGATACAGAGCGGAGGCTGGAGGGGACATCGAAGGCCCTGTGTTCTCTGGCCCCAGTGGAGCCAGAACTTCTGACTGCACAGGGCTCCCTGCACCAGAGGTCTGCACCATGGTGGGCAGGATTTGTCTTTTAAGTCTGAGAGCCTCACAAACCATCCCTCCAAGCTTCAGTGTTACTATCTGTTTTGTTCTGTCTTTTTGAGACAGGATCTTGCTATGCAGTTCAGGCTGGCCTTGAGCTCACTTTGTAGCCCAGGGTGGTCTCAAACTTGCAAGGATCCTCCTGCCTCAGCCTCCCGAGTGCTGGTATTACAGGTGTGCACCACCACACCCGGCGGACTTTTTGTTTCTTTTGTGGCACTCGGGACTCAAGCCAGGGATACTCTATCACTGCGTCCCAGCTCTTCTTAGTTTTTATTTTGAGACCAGGTTTTGCTAACATTGCCCACTTTGGCCTAGAATTTTAATTCTCTTGCTTTAGCCTCCAGAGTATATGGGATTACAGGCATGTGCCATCAAGCCTGGCTCTTTTTTTTTTTTTTGTCCTGAGCTCTTTTTATTGAAGGTCACCCTTGATGACAGTCTGGAAGGCATGTCTATGTCAGCCAAGAAGGGAGTGGTAGGGAACACAAATACAAAAACGCTAAGATTCAGAAAAATAATAGTTTTGCATGGGATAGATGACCGCTACAGTTGCCCAGCAAACACCGGTTATTTATCTATTTAAGCTGCCCCTCTCCCACTGCCCCTTAAAGATCCACTGATCTTCAAATAATATAATATGCTGTTACAGAAACACTGTACCACTGGCATAGACAACTCCTCTCACAAAGACAGGAAGAGCTGCCAGAGCTCTAGATGGATGGGAGGGGCCATAAAAACGTGCCTAGCCTCTTCCCTCTGAGGCCTGCTACCCCTTCAGGGAGGTAGGGTTGGCTTTTTTTTTTTTTAAGTGGTCAAAAATTTTTAACAGATGTCTCATAAAGCAAGTTATACAAATAGTAAGCATGTGAAAAGGTGCTTTGACTGCATCAGTCATGAGGAATGTACAACTAAGAATCATGATATGGGCTGAGGGTTTAGCTCAGGGGTACAGCACTTGCCCTAGGCAGGGAGGCCTTGTTTCCATCTCTAGCACCACAAAAAACAAACAAAACAAACCCACACAGCGATATACCAATCTATACATAGTGGAATAGCTAAACTTTAAAATTATAATACCAAGTGATAGCAAAGATGGGAAGCAACTAGAACTCCAATGTTCTGCTAGTAGAAGTGTAAAATAGTAGAAATTTCCTTGGAAAAAAACCAGTTTGATACCATTTGACGAAGTCAAATACAAGTGGGACAACTAATTCTTAGTCCCATTTTACAGATAGAATAACTGAGCAATAAAGGGCTAAAAGGTCTTGCCTGTTGCTGTGAAAAGAGGCAGAACTTAAAGAGCAAATGCATGTGAAAGTGCTGTCTAGACCTCATGTCTAGAAGGTGCTCAGTGTTGACTTCACATACCACGGGCTGGCCAGGCTGCACCTGCGCAGCAGGCACCTGCACCTCCAGCAGGACGCAGCGGGTAGTGGGGTAGGACTGGAAGGAGAGCGCGACCTGGGCCTGGAGAGAGGCTGAGGGCAACACGCAAGGGTTAGAGCCAGCAGCCATGGGCCAGCCCTGTGCACAGCAGTGGAGCCGCGGCTGTTCTCACCCTTCCTGGGCTCCTTCAGCTCTGGCTCAGCGGCTCCTCCTGACTTCTCATCTTTAGGCTCTTCCCAGTGCCCTGAAAGGACCGGGAAGTAAGACCCAGGTCAGGCCCTGCTCTGGACTGGTTTAGAGCTTGGCTCCCTTCCAGAGAGCCTGGTGCTGGGAAGCGGGGCCAGGCAGACCCTGCTGGCCTGCAGGTCCTCGAGCCAGTGCCCTCAGGTGAGGATGCCCAGGGCTGCCTGCCTGACCCCCTGGTCCTCATGCCCACCTGATGCACTGCCACAAGCACATGCACAGTCACAGGTGACTCACCATGCACAGCCAAGTGGATGGTCACACGCACACAGAGATCACAGCTGGTCTCCTGGCGGCACCGCAGCACCAGCTCTGTCTGCAGGTATGTGGGCACCAGCACCGGGCCTGGGGCAGACACGATGCTCCCCGGGAGGCAGAGCACATCACCAGCTGTGAATGGATGAAGGGTGAGGGGAGCTGAAGCTGTGTGGATCCCAGTGTGGTTGCACCTGACACCCCAGACAGCCAAGGAACCTGGCTCTTCCTGGGCAGCCGCGGGGGTCAGGGCAGGCCTGGGGCAAGGATGGCTCCTCATCCTGGGAAGTTTTCTATGAAAGGGGTGATACCTACCCCTGAGCTGGCAGGAGAGGCCCTGGAAGGAGGAAAGGATAGTCAGTCCAAGTTTAAACACTTTCCTCTGCCCAAATCCTGCCTGTCTCTTGCTGGGGTTCCCTCTTCCAAACTCCTCCCATAGCAGCAGATCAGCTCTTGACACCTCCACTGTTTCATCTTTGCCTGACACCAGACAGACCAGCCAGGGCAGTTCTGGTGGTGACTGGAGTGAAGAAACCAGACAAAGTCTCCAATGGGCCTCTCTCGGAAGCTTGAGCCCTCCCCAGCCCTCCCCAGCCCTCCCCAGGCCCCAGACTCACTGGAGAGCAGCGGGCAACATCCTGAGGCCCCACAGTCCTCTCCAGAGAGATGACCACGGGGTTTCGGCCCAGTGCCAAAGATAGCAGGAACCAGGGCACAGGCATCTTCCAGGTGCCAGGCAGCACTCAGGCCTGCAGCCCGTCCTGCCCCCCCAGTTGGGGGGGCAGACGCCTCCCACCTGCCCTCACTCAGCCCTGGGCCTTTGGGCAGTGAGGGGCTAGAATTCCTCTCCAGTCTTCAGGGCCCGGTGCAGTCCGGAAGAGCTCCGGTCCAGTTCCAGCCAAGTGCTTTCGGTTTGGCTCCCAGCAGGCAGCCGCTGTTCCCGCCCCGCCCTGTCCCTCCCTCCAATACCAGGCCTGGGAGCCAGCAGTCTGGGATTGGGGTGGTGTCTTCTCCCCACTGCTGACACCTGGCTGGGAGGAGCCCTGGGGAGGGCAGCGCAACTTTATGGCTGAGGAAGGGAGCGGTTGATACCACAATCCCAAAGAAGGCCTCCCATTGCTGGTACCTCAAGGCCTAGAGGGTCCCGGAACATTTCCACTGCCCACGTGACCAATACACACGGGCCCAGCCAGAGTCCCTTCACACATTTTCCTGGCCTCGATGACAGGGTCAAAGGGCACCAGAAAGTGGGCTTTTTACCACTGCCTGGCCTAGACTCAGTGTGGTATCGAGGTGGAACCCAGGACCCAGAGTCAGGCAGACTGAGTTTCCTTGTGCCAGTGCCACAGCTGGGTGAATGAGGATGGACACCCTCCTAGCCAGGCCTGTTTTTCCTCTCTCCTCTTGGAAGAATCACAGTGAGGATCCAGGGTGCCTCTCCTCCTTTCCCTTTTCCAAGCATTCTGTGGGAGAGCAAGGGACACCAGGCAGGCGCACACTGGGAGGATGTGGGCTCACAGGCTGACACAAACAGTGCCCAGGCGGCCTGCACAGACCCTCCTGGACTGGTGGTACCTGAAGGCCACACTAGAGAAGCACACTGTGTTCCATTTATCGCCTTTATTGTCTTTCTGCATCTCTATCTTTTGCCCGCATCCCCCCTTGTCTGGGCCACCCTGGGCCAAAACTTCTTTTCCCTAGTGGAGCCCTTCCTCTTTCTCTAATGTGGGCAGGGCCTGGGTCCGGGAAACCAGAACCTTGGTGCTCCAAGGGGGTTTCCCCCACAGCTGCTGTCTTCCCCCCCTGCCCCGCCTCTCCAGCAGGACTACAGCAACGCTGTCTTTCAGGAACTCGGGAGAGGGCGTGGGGAGACAGCTGTCTCCCGTCAGAACAGAGATCCCGGTGGCATCGGGTATGAGGAAGCTATACAGCAGGGCCTGGCAGGCCTCCTGAGCTGGGAAGCCCACCGGAAAGCTTTTCGGCCAGCAGTCCTCAGGGGTGCCTCAAGGCTCAGATTAGAGGGCTCAAACTGGGCTCCAGGGGCCTATGGGACCGCGGCAGGGATCTGTGTGGGATCTGTGTGGCCTCGGCGGGCAAGCTGAGCCTCGAGCTCCAGTCGGCGGCACCGCTCCAGGCGGCTCCGCAGGCCGTGCCGGGTCCTGGGGCGGCTCCTGTGGGTAGCAGGAGGGCAAGGACGCGCGCCCAGCGCTCGCAGCAGGCGCTGCCAGTCTCGAAGCAGGCGGTAGCGCGGCAGGGCACGCAGAGACCGGGGGATGTCGCCCTTGGCACAGAGGCGGCTAAAGTAAACCAGAAGCAGCAGCGGGCGCGGGGCCGCGCAGAGCAGGGCCCGCAGGGGGTCCGGCTCGCTGGCCTGGCTGCGGCCCACGCCGCTCCACAGCAGCAACACGGTGCCGCGCTCCCGTGCCACGCGCGCCCGCGCCGCCCAGAGCCAGGGCAGCGGGCCCACGCGCGCCACGCGCGTGCCCTCCCACAGGTCCACGATCACGTCGCGCCCACCACCCAGCGCGGCCCGCAGCAGCTCGGCCAGCGCTCCCACCAGGCGCAGCTGCGCCTCGGAGTCCGCAGCGTGGAGAAGCAGCACTGGCCGTGAGCGGCTGGAGCCTGAGGATGGAGCGACGACGCCTGAGCTGAGTAGGGTTAAAAGGGCGACCCAGCCCGGTCCCCTCTGCCTCCCCCTCCCTTTTCAAGAGGTCAGTACCAAAGCAGCCTGAGGCTGTTTGGTGCTTGGGGCTAATTAAAGGCGCCTCTTCCGAATGACCAAGTGAGGGTCAGGGCTCCAGGCTTGGCAAGTGAGGCACAGAGACTGTGGGCAGAGCCTTTGGCACTGCCTAACCATTCCTGCCCACTAGGGTGCTGAGGGCCACTCCCCCCCCAGGACGGAGACTGGGGGCAGCCACAGGGCACGCGGGGAGCAGGGGAGGGCCCCTAGACAAGGAGTGGGCAGGTCTGAGTACCTGGCTACCCTCGGGGAGTGCTTACCTGGCAGCAGCTGCCGACAGGGGAGGACCAGAGCAACAGTCAGGAGGGTGGAGAGGCCCAGCAGGCCCAGCGTCAAGAGCCCTAGGCGTCTGTGAGAGGCTGAAGCAAGCAGCATGACGTCCAGCCCTGCTCTTAAGCGGTCAACATCCCCCTCACCTGCGGCCCAGGAACTCACCGTCCGGACACAAGAGGCGCTTCCTGGCAAACTGGACGTCGGATCTCCACACCTGAGGGCCACAGAGCCCCACCCTGGTGAGCATAGCATCTGCTCCTTCCAGGGCACTTCGAAGGATTAGGGTAAGGAAGGGGTCCCCACTGGCTAGGGAATTTCTCAGGCTGTGTCTGGTCCAGTTCTAGGCCCGGCACATAACAGGTCAAGGACAGGAAATGCAAGTGTGATGAGAGCAGACACAGTAGGTAAACTGACAAAATTGGCCCAGGCACCCCCCAGGACCTGGAGAGAGCAGGCCAGCTGAAACAGTCAGTACCACTGGGCTCCAGGCCATTGTCTCCATGTGCCAGTGGGCACAGAGCACCAGGTTTTCTCATCAGGAGAAGCCAGAAATAGCTAAAAAAAAAAATGTTGGGCATGGCGCACACCTGTAATCCTAGCACTCAGGAAGCTGAGGTAATAGGATCACACAAGTTCAAGGCCAGCCTACACAACACCGTGAAACTGTCTCAAAAAAAAAGTTTGAGCCCAACCTGAACAATTTAATGACTCAACAAGATCCTCAGAATTAAAAAAAAAAAATAAAAGAACGGCTGAGGATGTAGCTTAGGGCAAAGGCTCTGGGTTCAATCTCTGGCACTAAAAAAATAAAAATAACCCTACGCTGGCCAGCTAGACCTTTTGCAGAGTGCATTTTCCATGTGTGCCGCCTACAGAGTAGACACTGTGGAGTAACTGCAAAGAGGTCCAGGCTCCTTACCAGGACACAGCCGCCTGGCCTCAGGAAGGGGATGATGAGGTCCACTGTCACTGGGCCTGGGTCCTGGGTCTGAAGGAATGAAGAGCCGGATGACTGTTCTCATAGAGGCATTCTGGCTGTGTCCAGCCTGTGTCTTCACTGTGCTGGTCCTCGCCATCCTGCCCCCTTCCTGAGTGGGGACGCTACTCAGGCTGGGGCCACATGCCACCAGAACAAGACTTCCCGCACTTTAGCCCCCACACGTTTTGCAGGTATCAGCTTTGCTGCAGCAGAGACAACGCACACCACATGTGCTCTGAATGCCTGCTGTGCGCCAAGTCCTGGGAAAGGTGAGCAGAGACCCCGTCCCCAGCCTTCAGCCGCTCACAAAACCAGGGAGACCAGTTCTGTCTGTTCTCTTCAGTCCCAGCACCTTTGAGGAGGCATCCTGTCCCCTGGGAAGAAGGTGAGCTGTGAAGTGGGGAGACATTGTCCAGGCCTGACTACTGCCTCACAGTTCTACCCTTTGGGTAGAGATGGGTTACCTCTCTCTCTCTGAGCCTCACTTCTTCATTTGTGGATGAGGGACAATAATCTGTATTTTAGAGCACTATTGAGAATAGCCATCGGGAGTACATTGCAATGTATGTGCATTTTAGTAGTAGCTATTATTAGGCTATGAACCACTCAAGGACAGAGTCTGTGTCACACTCTTCTCCTGTATCTCCCAAAGCCTGATACAGGGTAGGCACAGAGCAGGGAATCAATAAATGCATGCCGAATTGGACAGAATTAACTGTTCTCTGTCTCAGTTGGAACGTGGCTCCGTGCTGTGTTCTGATGCTCCTTAGAGGGCAGGCCATTCTCCACCCTTCAGGGCACCCCCCCCCCCCCCCATGCTCCATACTTGTGTGAGACCTCACTCTCCAACCAGCTATGAGCAGACACTGATATAGTGGCTCACAGATCATGACTGAACTCAGTGAGCTAGTCTTCTCCCAGCTCACAGAAGCAGATGGGTCAGTAGATATAGGTCTCAGTTTTAGATTATTGCACATGACTTGGTCTTAAATCTTTTTTTTTTTTGTCTTTTTGAGACAGGGTCTCTATGCAGTTCAGGCTGGTCTTGGTCTTAAATCTTAAATTTTTGCTATCACCAGTCTGCTTGTCACTCCCTTAGGATATAAAACAACCAAGCTGCAGGTGAGCATTTAAAAAAGAACTAGAAAAAGCTAGTCTCCTTAGCTTGATGCTATGGTTTTGTGGGTGTATTTGATCTTTTTTTTTTTTTTTTTGAGATAAGGTTTTACTATGTAGTTCAAGCTGGCCTTGATTTTCTCAGCCTTAGTTTCCTGAGTGCTAGGACTTCAGGTGTGCACCACCATGTCTGCTTTACATTTTTTTATTTTTTTATCTCAGATGCACAGAAAAGAATCTGCTAGTCAGCTGTTCTTTGTCCATAGAATGCAGTTAGATGTCTTTAGTATTGTACTGAGAGCACTTTAGCTTCTAGGGGCTCTTGATCATTTTTCTCAATGTTGGGAATTGAACCCAGGACTTCAGGCATACTAGACAAGTGCTCCCCATCCCCACCCCAAGGTGTATCCTTTTGAGAGCATCAGAGAACTTCTACATGGGTGCTCTGTGGAGGCAGGAGAGTGGGTAGAGGATAGCTGGTCCAAGGATGGCATCAGCATCAAATTTGGCAGCAGGCTAGGTGGGCCGGAGCCCAGTTGGCTATGCAGGGGGGGCAGTCCCTTGTCCATGTCACCTTGCAAGTTCAGGAACTGAAAGCCTTAACAACTGTGCCAACATTGACTGCCACTGAGTGGCAGCAGGCCAGCAGGACAAAGCCAGTCAAGTACAGTAGATAGATTAACCAAATGATACAGGTCAGGGCTTTGTCCCCTCGACCCACCCAGGGCCTGTCTCACTTCAGGAACAGGGAAATAGAGGGCCTTGCTCCGAGCAGCAGGACCTCATAGGAGCCAAGCCCTGGTTTGGCCATACCTGGCTGATGCTGTACACTGGGGACACAGTGGTGTCCAGTCCCAAGCCCGGGTAACTCCAAGAAGCACTGAAGGTGGCATGTGTCCTCGAGGAGAAGTGGAGGACCAGCTGCTGAGCCTGGGTGACTGTGCTTACATTCCAGGACATGAGAGACCCTGTTTGTGGAAGTAGATCAGAGCTGGGCTACAGTGGACAGAGAAGTCAGGGCTGGGTCCGGGTCTGCTTTGTCACGGCAGGGTGAGCACAAAATGGGGTTTGAGCTGAGGTCACACATTGGCTTACCACTCTGGTGGGGGCATTCAACGTGACTGCTGTTTTCAAAGTAGAACTGAGAAATACAGGAATAGCAAGTTAATAGCATCCTGGCACCAGCCACTCCCCTTGCATGCCCCTCTTGCTCATGGTTGTACCTTAAAGCAGAGCTGGGGATGCAAGTCCACCTTCTCCCAAACATACCACTGTGAAGGATAGGGCAGTCAGTCAGGCAGAAGGTCCCTGGTTCCCACTCTGCCCACCTTGAGTGTGAGGGCAGGGGGCACTGTGCTTACTCCTTCTGACTCTCGAACTGTGGCATTGGGGAGGTCTTCACAGGGGCTGTGCTGGTCCTGCCTTTGGCAGAGAGAGGCCTCCAGCTTCAGTGGGCAGCGGAGTGTCAGGGCCATGACCATCTGATTGTGCTGGCTGTGGTCAGTGAAGTGCATTGACTTCCAGAGGTCGGAGGCATCTGGAAAGCAGCCAGATCAGCACAGGGAAGTGGGGCTTAGCCCTGCACCAGCCTCGTCTTGCTGCCCCCATCCCTAGGGCCCCAGATAATGAGAAAGTGCCTGGAGTAGCTCCTGGCCCAAAAGGTAGTCAGTAAGTACCCCACTCCCATCTCCTTTACTGTCTTTCTACCCAGCAGTCTCCTTCCCATTCTGCCATCCCCTTGCTATGCCCCTACTCCAAATCTGCTTGGGCTCTTTTCAAAACCTGCAACGCCTTCCTCTCCTTCCCCTTCTCAGTCCTGCCCATGTCTGAACCCCACTTCCCTGTCAGTTCCTTCGAGGGGCCTGCTCTGCTCACGACAGCTTTGTAGGCTTCTGCCTTTCTGGAGCTCATGCCTGGCAGCCTTGTGCTTACTATCACCTCCCCTATGTGTCCTGCAGGCTGCTTGGCGCCACGCGTCCATGTCTGGTGTGCTGGAGTACAGCAACCATGTGAACCGCGCTTTAGACTCACTGGGCACTTGCCCTTGGAATATTTCATTCAAGACCCACAGTTTGAAAATGGGGCAGAGCAAATGTCACAATTTTACAGACGAGGGAAGGGGGTTGAGAGAGGAACAATGGCAGAGGTGGGAGGTGAAGCTGGTTCTCTGGCCCATCTACATGGATACTACTTCCTGCGCCTTATCTTTCTGACCCTATCATAGCTGCAATGCTCAGTACTTGAAGCTTGTTGGCAGGCAGTTACGTTATGGGCATGCTGTCCCTTTCTCCAGTGATGCTAGGGAAAGTGCCCACTCAGGGCTTCTTCCAACACCGACCAGAGTGAAGTGTGTGTGTGTGTAAGATAGAAACAGAGGCAGACATAACTGGAGACAGAGAGGGCATGCGTGCACAGTAGTGCAGACAGTTAGTACTCACAGGCTTCAGGCCAGCTCTGGAAGGGACATTTTTTGCGCCTCACAGTGTCCTCTTGCAGATAGGCTGCCTGGGGTGAGGGAAGGGGCAGGAGAGCAGGCAGGGAGAGTCAGAGAAGGGCTTTTCCTGCAGACCTAAAGCTCATTCCGGCTCACGCTTTACCTCAGTGCAGGCGGTCTGTGCTGGGAGGGCACAGAGCAGGGAAGCAAGCTAGAATTTGGGGGAGGCCAGGCGGGGTCTCCAGAGCATGGGAGATTGCCAAGTGTAGGGCTAAGTCCTCTTCCCCCTGGAGGGAACTCTCAGCAAGAGGGAGATCATAAGGTCCTTGTTCCTCAATTTAGCCCTTCCCTGGCCTCCACTTCCAGCCATGCTCAAGTGCTAGGGCCTGTGTTGCTCCCACTCTGGACTGGCCAGTGCCAGCTGCCCACTGTGCCAGTTGCTTGATGTACCGGGTCTCTGCTGTACCTCTCCATGGCCCCCTGCCTTTTCTAACTGGGCCAAAGCAGTCTTTCTGCTGGATACCTCAGATGGAAGACGGGGAGGACTGCAAGAGAGGGCAAAGGGGCCAGGACTTTCAGAGTTACATGGAACACAATGACGGTGTCTATCCGTTCTGCATCTGTGCACTGCAGCCAGGCCTTGAGCAGGGAGAGCAGGGCTGAGTGGGGCTAGGGCTGCGGTCTCCCTAGCAGGTTCTGTATTCTGCAGGACACTTCTGCCTCTCACCATGTGTGGCTACAGCCATGCTGACACTAATTTTTCTAAGCATCTCAGTGACACTCAGCCTTTTTTTTTTTTTTTGCAGTACCAGGGATCCAACTCAGGACCTGGCAAGGTAGGCGCTTATTCCACTGAGCTACATCCCCAGCCCAGAGTCTTTTTTTTTCTTTTTGTACCTGGGATTAAACCCAGGGCCTTTGTACTGAGCCCATCCCCTTTATTTTAAAATTTTTTTGTTTGTTTTCTCGAGATAGGGTCTCACTATGTAGTTCATAGCCTTAACTCACCATGTAGCCCAGGTTGGCCTTGAATTCATGGTGATCCTCCTGCCTCAGCCTCCCAGAGTGCTAGCTTTATAAGCATGTGCCACCATACCCGGCTAGTCCTTTTTTGTTTATATTTTGTGGTGCTGGGGGTCAAATCTAGACCTTGTGCCTATTAGGCAAGTGCTCTACCACTGAGCTATACCCCAGCTACACCTCATCTCTTTAAAACCTGACTTACTGGAAATACGTTTGACCAAGGATGAAGGGACAACCTACACATTTTCCTCTGCTCACCTCTATGCATAGACAGGGCAGAAGGAATTCATAAGGCAGGTCTGAAGTGTAACCCCCAGCCACAGTTTTCTGTTGATGAAGCAACAAAAGGAGAGAAAGACATGTGAGACAGGGAAGGGCCCTGTAGACAAGGGCAGGAAGACGGACGTCAGCCCACACAGTCTGCTTTTTCTTCTATAGGACTTTTTTCTTCCATTGAGAATCTCCTCTCACAATGTCTCTGCTCTGCATGCGACCTTCCCGTCGAGGTGCTCTGTGTGGAATGGGGGTGAAGGAGACACTGAAAGAGGTACATGTTTACTACACCCCAACTGTCCATCTGCAGGATATTAGAAGCATCAACTCATCTCAGCAAAGTTGTGAGTGGCCATTACCGGGGTAAAGCTAAAGAGAGCTGAGGGCCTCTGGGGTACAGCACCAGTCTCCAGTGGTGCACCCATTGTATACAGTGGCATCTATGATAACTGGAAGCTGAGGGGGATCTGGGGCCCAAGCCAGGAGGTCAGGGCCTATTTTATTCTCTGAGGGGTAGAACAAAGTGTGGGAGAGGGAGGTGCCCAAACATGCACGTGAGTACTGTGTTCTGTTCACAGGGGTCCATTTGTGGGAGAGCTGAAAGCTGACTCCCACCGAGGAGCCTCTCTGTGCAGGAACCTGCCATGCTCACCACTCCGTGTCCCTCTGGAGCACTGCCTGCCCCTCTCCTTCCTCTCCTCCCAAATGACAAGACCCTTTTCTTTCCTGTCCAGGGAAAGAAGCCTTCGTGCCATACACCTCACCTGGTGAGGAGTCCTGCACAGTTACTGTCCCTCCTGGGTGGCCTCATGGGCTTCAGCAGTGAGAGCTGGCTCTTTATAGGAGTGACGCTCCGTACCTGGGCATCAAAGGGACTGCTCAGCTCTTCACACTCGAGTGCCCACTGATGACAGAGACGCACACTGACGTCTGGGCCTGGAGGAATGGTCACCCGAATAGCCCGGGCCTCAGGCAGCAACTCAAAGGTGAACTCAGGTCCTGCGGAGGTGTGGACATTGGCCTTAGTGCACATAGCAGCACTACTCAGCTGAAGCCATCTCCTGTCACCTCCCGTGCCCACCTCCATCCCTTGGTGAGCTCACTGCCCCTGGATCTGAAGGCTGGGTCCTTCTGTAGCGTGGCCTCTTATGGAAGATGGGAATTGGGAGGCCCTTCTCAGACAGAACATGGCTTTCTGGCAGCTTCCTCTGTAAGCAGAGAACAAGATTGGCTTTAGGCCAATCTACCTCTAGAACCTGAGAAACCACAGACAAGCTGTTCAACCTCTTTTGGCTTCAGTTTCCTTTACTGTGTAACCCCACATGTTCAACCTCCTCGTGCCTCTGGAAAACAACATGTGAGGCTGGGAAGAAAAGGACTAAGAGACATGGGTAGGCCTAGCATGAACAGCGAGAGTACCTGAGCAGATGCTGGCATCCTGTGTCTCTGGCAGAACTTGAACTTGTAAGACTTTTTGGATCTCAGCACCAGGAGGTGGAACCAGCCCCACTGAAGCCCTGCATAGAGAGGAGCCCTTAGCATTTTGCTCCTCACCGCCCCTCCCTTGCCTGAGGATGTGGCCTAATGTTGGGTAGAAAGTCTTTTTGTTTTTTTTTAGCACCGGGAATCAAACTCAGGACCTCGTGCTTACCAGGCAGGCGCTGTGCCCTTGAGCTATATCCTTGGCCTTAGAGAGTCATTTTAAATCAAAGCAGTACATGTCAAGCAAACAGAGTCCTGAAAATTACGATGCAATAAAAAATTAATATTGTAAACAAAGGCCAGGGATAGAGCTCAGTGGCACCCAGTGCAAACAACAACAACAAAAACTAAAACAGAGAAAAAGTTATATGTGTTTATGCATATACAAAGGTATTCATTATTTCTAACTGAAAATTTAGAAACTGCTAATTCTTTAGCAGTATGTGGACATTTAGTATGGCAGGGAAGGCAACGAATATAAGACTCGAATAAGACAAAATATCCTACTTTTCAAATATAAGTAATAAAAATAAGTCCATAAAAGCCAAAGCATTTCAGAAGGAGTACCACTGAAAAGATTAACACCATCACAGTGCCATACAGCTATGCCCATCACATCTCAGTGTGCTCTTTTAGAATGCTCCAACTCCCTGCTGAGGTTGGCAGTAGGACACAAATCTTTCCTAATTCACATCTCCATTGAGCATGGCCCAAAGGCCTGTTTCTCATAGCTGAAGGACCTGACACCAGATGCAGCCACCACCAGATGCAGCAGGGCCAGTGCCAGACCAAGCACTCCAGTGCTTTGTGGGGGGAGGAGGACCCACCGGGTAGGATAGAGAATATGGGCACAACTTCTTATGTGAATGGACAGGAAATAAACTGACGAGAGGCTACGGTTGTGCCTCCTCCCTCGGAACAGTTGAATCTAAGGCTGGGCTCCGACCCATCGTGGAGGTGACAGATTATGGAACCTCTGTCAGGGTCTTCACTCACAAAGTAGGGCTATTGTAAGGGGTGAGTAAGATAGTGTGCCTGGAAATGCCTGGTAAGGCACAGTTTTACCAGTAGAATGTAAAATATGAAGAATTATTGTTGTATTAGGGGTATTGAAGGGAAGGAACGAAGTTATGTACAAAGTTCCTGGAGTTTTGCCTGCGTCCCTCAGTTAATCTTCCCCACAGGTCAGAAGCAACTGTTTCATGGTGCTGTCAGTCCTCCACTGCCCCACTCCTCAGCAGCTGAGGGTTGGGTGGATTGAAAAATATATTCTCTGAAGCTGTTCATGTATTTGGGGCAGAAATGCAGTGCAAATCCAGGCTTGTCGCGCAATTTTTTCATTGACACTGTGCTACTTCCCACGCTGGGAACCAAAACTTACAAAGCAGAGCTCGCTGGGGAACAAGCAGGAACAAGAGGAGTGAAGCGAGAATAGGCCAGGAATTGAGACTTACCAGCAAACCTCTCATCCTGAAGGCAAGGGGTCCGGGAGAGAAAAGAGAGGAGTTATTATTAGAGAGAACTCTCATTTGCTTCAAGGCATCCAATTCCAAGGCCCAAGCTAATAGCTATGTGCTGCTGCCCTTTTCTTCCCAGTTCCGTGCTGCCAGGCCCTCAGCACACCGTGACCTTGGCAATCCATCTGAGACTCTGTAGTGGACACACTGAGGCACAGGGAACACTAGAGCACAGGGAACAGGGAGGCCGGAAAGGGCAGGCAAAGGCACGGGACGCTTTTGGCTCTTGCCAAGCAGGTGTCCCGTCCAGCAATGGCACCTTACCATGTGAGAGGCCAGTAGACAGCGGGTGATCCTGTAAGGCAGGTAGCCACAGCCAATATCAGCAGAGGGAGAGAGGCCAGTGGGCAGCAGGAGGACAGCCAGAAGCAAGGCTGCCAGTCTGGGGCTCCCCATGGGCTTCTGTAGGATCAGGGCACCCAGAGCATGGCTTTGTGGCCTGAAGGTGGGCAACAGGCCTTGCTGTGCAGTTGCTGGGAGCACAGTGCCAGCAGAAGCCCTGGCTTTATCCCGCCCCAGCCCCGCCCTACCCCAAAGCTCCTCCTCAACCCTAACCAGCAGGCCTGGCCACATTCCTTCTCCAAGCAGACAAACTAAGGAATGGAGGGGGCAACCACAGACGGATAGATGCACTTTGTTCCCTAGAAAACCTTACTGCTCCCACCTGAAAGATGAGGGTTCTTGGTGTGGTACAGAAGAAACAGGAAAGGACCTGGCACCAGTTTGAGAGGTGGTGTACCCATTTCTTAACCAAACCACCCTGCAGATCTGACCCGCCCATTAACGTGCTCTGAAATTTGAGTCTCCCCTGAAGACACTGCTTCAGTCCCTCACTTAAAGAGTTGACACAGCTAGTAAGCACCTGCACAACCCTGGGTGCTGAAGATACAGAAGTGACTGACACATTTAATATTCTGCACAAAGCAAAATGTACCACAGGGCATAAATAAACCTCTCATGACCCTATAAGTACCCTCACTCCCCACCTGGCTGATTTCAGGTCTATAACCCAGCTTTCTCTGTACACAAAGCCTGATACAGCTCTTTCGGGCAAAGGGCTCCATGCCAAAGGGGTTCACAGCTTCAAGGACCCACTAATCAGACAGCAAGGTCAGGAAGCCCAAGCCACAGCGAGTGATGGAGCAGAGGAAGTGTCCCCACACACTGACCTGGTTTCCGGCGGCAGAGAAGGCTGATGAGGCTCCAGCCTGTGGGGGGACCGTCCCCATCATCCCACGGCTTCCTCCCCCATGGAGTACTTGATCAGCTTCAGCCCTCACTGTGCTGACACCCACAGTGGAAGGA
This sequence comes from Dinomys branickii, assembly GCA_004027595.1. NCBI lineage: Eukaryota > Metazoa > Chordata > Mammalia > Rodentia > Dinomyidae > Dinomys > Dinomys branickii. The sequence goes on along the minus strand of PVLD010001300.1, from coordinate 20,559 downwards.
AACATGGGGCATGCCACCAGGCTGAGGCCTTGATATGTTGTTATTGTGCCTCTACGACTCAGTCCTGCTCACCTTTCAGTAGCGTGACCACAGCCTGCTTTCGGCCACTTCCGTTCCTACATCCTCAGGTCCTTTCTCTGAAGGCCCCATCCTGTCATTATCCTAAAAATATTCTCCAGCTTTGTAGTTCACTAAAAGATACTGTTTCTTATTCGTTACTTTTCTCTAATGCTTGGTAGTGGGAGTCATGACACAGATGCTCTGCAGTTGAATAAATGTCGACTATGACACATTTCATCTAAATAGTTTGTCCCACATTTCTCAGAGCACTTTCATATCAGATCCTTCTAACTACCTTATGAAACAGGTGAGAATGACTGTTCTCATTTCATAAAAACAAAAACAAGGAAGCAGGAGGGAAAGTGATTTGGTCAAGGTCAAAGTCTGCAGCCCAGGAAGCTGCACTCCTACGGGGCCCTCGCAACCCAAAGCTTTGTCACCCGGCAGTCATCCTCCCCAGGGCTGTGTCTTCCTGTGCTCACAGAACCAACAAGGGAGCCCATCTCTGCAAACAAATCAGTAAGATCTGAAGAGAGGAAAAGGTAGGTAGTCTGCCCACGCTAACAATGGGTTAGGAAGCCTTCTCTCAAATTCTACCTAACTTGGGCTAGGGATATAGTTCAGTGGCACAGTGCCTGCCTGACAAGCACAAGGTCCTGAGCTCAATTCCCGGTACCAAAAAAAACAAAAAATTCTACCTCACAGTGATTTCTGTCTATCAGTATAAATGTGTTTTCTTTCTTTTTTTTTTCTTAGAGACAGGATTTTGCTATTCTTCCCCAAGCTGGTCTTCAAGTCATTCTGTAGCCCAGGATGGCATCAAATTCAAGATCCTCCTGCCTCAGCATTCAGTGCTGGGATCACAGGTATGGACTATATGCTCAGCAATAATGAGATTTCTAATGCTGGGGTATGCAGTGAGAAACTTGGCTCTATTCTAGAACATGTGGCCGGGCATGGTGGCGCACACCTGTAATCCTAGCACTCGAAAGGCTGAGGCAGGAGGATCATTGCGAGTTTGAGACCAGCCTGGGCTACAAAGTGAGCTCAAGGCCAGCCTGAATTGCACAGCGAGACCCTGTCTCAAAAAGAGAGGAAAAAAAAAAAAATAGAACATGTGTCTTTCCTAATTTCTGCATCCTCTGATCTGAGACAGGGTTTCCATAATTGCTCAGATTAGTCTGATTTGCAGTCTTCCTGCTTCAGCCTCCCAAAATCTTGAGATAAAAAGTGTGTCCCACTGCACTAGGCTTTTTTAATTTCCTTCAGTACTGGGAACTGAACCCAGGACCTTCACAATAAACTCCACCAAGCCCTTTCTTTAAAAATTATTTTTCAAAATAGGATCTTGCTGAAGGAGCCTGGAGTGGTGGTGCATGTCTGTAATCCCAGCACTTGGGAGGCAGAGGCAGGAGGATCACCATGAGTTTGAGGCCAGCCTGGGCTACATAATGAGACCCTGTCTCAAAAAACAAAAAACAAAAGAGCTTGCTGAATTGACAATTCCTTAGGGTAGGCTCAAGCTTGTAATCCTCCTAGCTCAGCCTTCCAAGTGTGATCTAAACCAAAATACTGGGTTAATTGCTCCAACTCCAGTTATGGTAGGAGAAGCAGAAAAGAAAGACATGAGTGAAGAAAGCAAAGAACAGGAAAGAAGGAAATGGGAGGGAAGACGAGAGGGAGCAGAGGGTATGGAAGGGAATATGCAAAGACAAGGAGCAAAAGATGAAAAAGAAGCCAGGTGTGATAGTGCACACCTATAACCCCAACATGCTAGGGAGGCTGAGGCAGGAGAATCACAAGTTCCAGCCCAGTTTGGACAATTTAGGGACTAAGTGAGATCCTCTCTCAAAAAATAAAAAGGGCAGGAGATGGAGCTCAGTGAGGCCTTGAATTCAAGTCCTAGTACCAGACACACAGAGAGAGTGTGCATTTTATTGTTTTGCTGGTTTATTTAAGGTGGAGGCGGCTTCAAAAAAGATTTAAAGTAAAAGGCACAGGGGTAAATTATACCCAGACACTCTAGGGAAGAGGATGGGATGAGATCAGTACTTGTTAATTCCTTCCACAAGGCTCCGGGTCACGGACTTTGCCCATGTTATCTCAGATTATGAGCACTACAACCCTTACGGTCAGTCCTACGATCTAACTTTACAGACAGGGAAACCCTCAGAAAGATTAGGTGACTTGTCCAAGACACACGGCTGAGAAACAGAAAGCATTCTGCACCGTCCAATGCCTTCTTGTTTTGTTTCCTGTCAGGGCACACTGCTTGGGGAGATCTGTGAGGAATTAGAGGGTTTCTGGACCCTGTGGTCCCCAGAAGGTACTAGATTTAGGAGTGTTATATAACTGGCAAGGTACATGATACACAGGAAGAAATCAGATAGCTGGAACAAAGGAAAGTAGTTTTATGTGGTGAGCAACCAGTGTTCGTATTTCTAAGAGAGGGGATTGTGTGGCAAATATCAACAGGGGGCAGCCAGTAATTCAGTGGCTGGAATTCAGGAGTGAAGACCACAGGGCTGTGGTGTCCACAGAGAACTTGTGCCCTCTGAAGGAAGCTGGGACCTGTCTGCCCTGTGGTTTGTGTCTGAATGAGCTGACCAAGACTTCATGTTTTCGTAACTGTAGTGAGGGACCAAGGCAGGAGGTCAGGAGGCCCGGTAGAGAGTACTGCTGGGGCCTCGGCAGGCAGTCTTCTTGTTGTAACCGCACACGTGCATGGACTCTGGGTAGACCGCAGAGCGGCAGCTCCAGTACCTTCCTGCAACGGTCAATCCCTATGGCCTGTCAGGGCCACTGTGTCCAACTGAGGCGTACCAATTAAGGCAAGGCAAACCAAGCGTGAGCAGTGTCCCTTCATTACTTCTACTTTACCCAGAAAGATAAGGAATTCTGGATTTCCTCCAGAATTCTGAGGAAAGAACTTATTCTTAAAACGGAGGCAGGGACTTCAAATGGAGAGGGGGAGCCGATGCTGTTCATCCAAAAAAAGAAAAAGGTATTTTGATATTAAGCCTCAACTATGTACTGGACAGTTCATACCCATTATTTATTTAAGCCTCACAACAGCCCTGAGAGCCAGCTATGTGTCAGGTCAAGAACAGTGGCTCTAGTACTCGCTCAAGGCAGAAGGTAGTAAAATGGCTGGTCAGAATGCCAAGCACCTCAGACTTGCTTCAGAAACTGCATTCAGTCCACTACACACTGCTTTCCCGAGGACAGGTCCTGCAAACCCAGGGAAGAACCTCCAGTCTCGTGCTGCTATGGTGTTCCCTGGTCCACAAAACACCCTCGAAGTCCTTCGCATTATATATCTTCACAGCACCCCAACAAACAGCTTGGTCTCAGTCTATGGTTGGCAGGTACTTTGGCACTTGACCCAACTTCTAATAAAATGGTTTTCTTTCCACTAAAACAAGACTCAAAAGGGGGGACCTTGTTTGGTTCTGGAAACAGATAGGGGGGTAGGAAAAACTGTACAGGAAGACTAGAAAAACAGAATCCCAACAACCCAAAAAAAGCAAAAAACAAGCAAAAATAATTTTTTTGGCATCATTGACAGTAATTTTCATAATGAGTCTTGAAAGCACTACAAGGCTGTATACAAGATGGGTATGTTGGCACATGCCTGTAACCCTCAGCTATTTGGAAGCTGAGGCAGGAGGATCCCACATGCATGGCCAGCCTAGGCAACTTAGCAAGACCCTTTCTCAAAACTTAAAAAATAAAAGACAGCAAGAGATTACTGAGGGCCAGCTTGATGTGGTACAGAGCAGGCGATAATTAGTAAATTGGCACAAAAATAAATTGAAGCCGGGTGTGGTGACACATGCCTATAATCCCTGCACTTGGGAGGCTGAGACAGGAGGATCATTGAGTTTGAGACCAGCGTGGGCTACAAAGTGAGCTCAAGGCCAGCTTGAACTGCATATTAAGACCCTGTCTCAAAAAGACAAAAAAAAAAAGGGCTGAGGATACAGCTCAATGGAATAAGTCCCTGACTAGCAAGCACAAGGTCGAGTGTGATCCCTGGTACTGCAAAACAAACAACTGAGAGTCTGTCCTAGGCCTACATGACTTGTGGCCAGACTCTCAGCTGTTTTTTTTTTTTTTTTTTTTTTTTTATCTCTTTAAAAAATGTACTATTTTCTTCTTTGGTACTGAGAATCAAACTCAGGGCCTCACCCCATCTGGTTTAAGGACAGATTCATCTCTGAGCCAATGGCCAGAGCTGAGATTGGTGGAGTGTGAAGTTCTGGTGCTTCAAAGCAAGATAACCTGGTAGCTGAGGACTGGACTTGTGCAAATGCCGTCTAGCTCAGTAGTCAGTAATCAGGTTACTAGTTAACCCTGATCTGTTCCTGTGTACTTTTCCAAAAGTGCACTGTTGCTCAGTCCCTGAACACTGACCACTGGCCCCAACAGAGGATGTAGCTCAGTTCTCCCTAGGTTCAATCCCCCACACCAAAAGTATGGGAAATACCATTCTAATGACATAAGAATTTTTAATCCCCCCAATACTATAACCCATAGGTGTCCCATCCCCCTTTTTTTGAGACAGGGTCCTGCTGTGTAGTTTAGGCTGGCCTCAAACTCTGAGATCCTCCTGCTTCAGTCTCAAGGGCTAGGTTTACAGATTACAGGAGTGAGCCACCATGCCCGGCCTTGCATTTTTGGAGATGGTCTAATTGCCTTAGCTGGCCTTAAACTTACGTTCCTCCTGCCTCAGCCTGGATAACTGCGGTTATACATGTGTACCCCAGGGCTGACCTTGAATTCTCTATGCAGCCCAGGCTGGCCTCAAACTCACAATGATCCTCCTGCCTCAGCCTCCTCAGTGCTGGGATTATAGGTGTTCTTATAACAAGTAAATAATACTTGCATCTCAATTCTTTGAAAATTAGCAATCTGTGCCTGGCACACATGGTAACTCTATTACCACATATTTCCACCTGCTTCTCCCTGTTCTCCAAATTCTACCCATTTCAGTTTAGTCTATCCTCTATGAAATCTCTATTAGACTGCACACTCTGAGACAGGAGGACCACAAGTTAGAAGCCAGCCTGGGCTACATAGTGAGTTCAAGATCAATCTGAGCTGCATAGAGACCCTACCTTCAAACAAACAAACAAACAAACTCAAAACTAACAAAGTCCAGGCACGGTGGTGCACACCTGCAATCCCAGCACTCAGGAAGCTGAAGTAAGAGGATCATTTTGAGTTGAGGCCAGCCTGGGTTACACAGCAAGTTCAAGGCCAGCCTGCACAACAAAGTGAGACTTTGTCTTAAAAAATCAAAAATAAAATAAAATCCTTTTGGATACTATTATACGGTTTTAGACATATAATGATAAACATTAAAATCCAACTAAAACATTCCATAACCTAAGCTAGGCATGACAATAGACCATTTTAGAGTACAGCAATGAAATGTCTACCCTGTGGTAGTTCTTGCCAACAAGCTATAAAGCAGCATTAATGACTTAGGTTCCCCATGTGAAGTCCAATTCTCACAGCCACTACCAGGTTTCTCAGGGAGCTTCTACCCATCTCTAGTCTAAAATAACAGATGTAAACCCCAGTCACTAGAGTAGCACCTTCCGTGCTCTATTAATCCCACACACAAGGCACAGAGTGCACAGGGCAGTCTTAATTTTATTTAGATTCTTTTTAATTAAAATGTTTCATATTAGAAAGCACATCCTGCAAGGGGCCCAGCTTCCCAGGTGTTTCTCAGCCCATGACCTACAAAGGGGAGTAAACTTTGTAGTCTTAGTGACTAAGGGGTGATGAATGGAAGCAGGCAGAAGGACCAACAGGAGGCACAGGTAAGGATAAAAGGAAACAAGGCTCAAGGACAAATTCTGAAGGGCTCCAACTTCACCCACCTGAAATCTGTTTCACAGCTGCTGGTCAGTCAGATCTAGCCCACCAGGAATACATTTAATTTTGCCACTTCAGTAGATGACAACAGAACTTTAGGCCAGAACTTGGGCCTAGTTTGTAATAGGTACAAACACAGCAGCTGCCCAAATACCAGATTTTAAAACAGCTCCTCTACCCTTCTCATTCTGCCCAACAGAGGCCCAAGCTTCACCCCTCAGAGCAGTTCAGTGAGGAGGTTTCATTTCTGTTTCTTCTCCTGTGTGCTGGTGAACCAAGAGTCTAGGAGTTTCTTGCTGTAGTACAACTGCCAGGCATGCACTTGGACTGCCAGTACCAACACCAGGTACATGACAAAGACAGCAGGGAAGCCAAAGAGGAAGCGGTAGGCCTTGCCATGGCGGTAGAGTTGCTGTGCAGCAGGGAACATCTCCATGCTGCCATAAATGAGAGGAGCAATGGAAAACAGCCCCATGCTGATCATGGAGAGCACCAGGTAGCTAATGTTGTTGCGGGGGAGGGAGAGAAGGCCCAAGAGAGACGGCACGATGCTCAGTAGATATGGATACTCCCACTGATAAGGCATCGCCACCTGATCATGAGACAAGAGCCTCAGATGTCCCACGATCATCTTGGCAACCAGCAGCAGCCATACGACCAGATGCACGTAGATCAGCTTCTTGATTTCATACTTGAGGGTCACACTGCGGAGCAGAGCAAAGAAGCACCTTTCACTGAAATTTTTTGACCACCAACTGTATGTCATGTAACTGTACTTCACACAGGGTTACAAACTTAAATCATATAGTGTCTCACAGAGGATGGGCCTGAGAAGGTAAAAATAATTGAAAATTAAGTGAAAAAACTTTCCAAGATTTACTGGATCAAAAGGGAGAAATAAATTCTACATGGATGGGATGTCAGAGAAGACCAAACAGGAGATATGCAAATTAGGTTCTTTCTGAAAGATGGCTGGGGGTGGGCATTCTGTGCAGAGGTAATAGCATGCAAGAAAAAACTACAAGTATTTATGTTCTAGGAAATTAAGTGGCCGAAATGTGGCATGGGCTTGGCGTGGTGGGTTAGTGGGGCACTGAGTTACAAAGACTATGAAACAGTTGACATAACAGCAAACTCTCTTTGCTGTGTTTAGAAAGGTGACTTTGCATCCCAGGAGTACAGCCTGGAGGGTGAGAGGGTTATTGGCAACAAGGAAAACAGCTCTGGCTACCCATACTTCTTCCGCTGTAGATTTCCTCTAAAGGAGGTACACAGTTGTTTATTCTTCTGATTCTCTTAGGGTCCTAAATGTATAGGGCCTTCTTGGACTCCTGAGGGCAAGGCTTCTGCTCTGTGTAGGAACTAAAGCACTTGCTTAGGTTGTGAGGCTCCCTTAGGAAGGGCTTCAGGTTGAGAATGAAGTGAGAGTCCATAGAGCTTGCCACTGTACAAATCTCTGGAGAGAAAGATGTGCAGAACATTCTCGGGGAATTCAAATGTATTTAAAGACAATAAAAACTGTTTTAATTTTTTATTTTAAAATATTTATTATAAAGAATGTGGAAAAGAAGAAAAAAATCAGTCCTCCTTAGAGTTTAGGTTTTATGAAGCCAGGGGCCAGTTTTGTCTTTTGGTCATATTGTTTGTTTGAATAAACTTTTTAACTGAAGGTATAACGTGCAAATAAAGACCAGATTGCTTTTCCTCCGTTTTGTATCCTCAGTGCCTAACACGACTCAGGATAAGTAGAAGCTCAATAAGAATCGATCGAATGTAGAAATACCCCTGAGAGTGTTTATAAAATTCACTTTAGTCAGGGGCACGTTACCGCCCATATTCGCCTAAACAGCCCAAATTTAACAGCTACCTGTGTTATTGTGGCCTATGCCTTGTGCTACCTCTTTTACCTGAATTATTTACCAGTTTCTCCCCCTGCACATGAGGAGACGGAGGCTCGACTACACACGAGGTTTCCAGAGGCACACAGGGGGTAGCACTGCTGTGACTCCGGAGACCACGCGGAATGGAGCTGTTGGGGCGACGGAATCTCCGCGGGACGGAGACAGGACCGTGAGGCTGCCCGGCAGCGTGGCCCTCGCCTCGCTTCATACCTCATCTGGTAATGCATGGCGACACGTTCCCGGTGCTGAAAGTCGCTGCCATCGGTGCCGGCCGCTCGGGGGCCTGCCCGAGACGCCATCGTGCCTGCCCAGAACCCTGGAGCCCCTCACTCCAGCACAGCGCCGCAACAACCCAGCCAGGCCCCCAAATGACACGACTCGGGCTCTCTCAGCTCGGTAACTGCACAGCTCACTAAGAGCACTTCCGGCCGCTCTATCCGCAAGAGCCAGCGCCCACTCAGTGGTTAACCCCTGCGCATGCGTCCTCGCCCTCTTCGACTCTCTACCGCCCCTCCGCGGGGGGAGCGCGCAGAAAATTAATCCCTAAGGCCTCGCGCGTTTACGCTTTCTTTCTTGAACTCGTGTGGGTTAAAGGCGCGGCGATCGTCGCTTCACAGATGAGAAACGTGCCTGTAAGCGTTTCACGACTTTGCCCCAGCACACAGCTGTACAGTGGGCAGTTTCTGCCGGTGGGTCATTTCATACCTCACAGTGAGGAAGCGTGGTGGCCGTGCCTTTACCAAATTCTGAAGGTGGCATCACACGCGGCGAGCCTCGCTGGCACCCTGCGCCTCGCTTCTGGACACTTCTGCCGAAAATGCTTAACCCAAACCTAATCATGAGAAACCACGGGAAAACCCAAACGGAAGGACCGTTGGGTTTCAGTCCTGCCTCTTCACTCTGTTGATTCCTTTGCTGTGCAGACTGTTGGGAAAACCCAAGCTGGACTGTGCTTTTCAAAAATGTCAAGGCCATAAAAGACAAAAGGGATTTCCAAGTAAAATGTTACATTATCTGCAGAGACACAATGTAGAACGGTGGTTGCCAACACTAGCAGGCCTTGAGGCCTGGCGGGAATTTACGTAAAACTCCTAACAAAAACAAGCCAAGGTAGAATTACGATGCAGGATGGAGCTGCCAGAGACAGACCTCACCTAAGGAACACACCCAGCAACACTGTGCTCCTCAGTACCCATCTGGCAGCCTGGCCATGCACCTGGGAAGGGCTCACCTGACCTGGCGCAAACAACTTCAGTCAGGGGCTTTTCCTTATCTCACTGACATTTGAAAGAGCGCCAAAGAGGACTGAATGGGCCCGAAAAGACAGAACATTCTAACTATTATGTAAAGCTTAAACTTATATTCGTTGCAACTGCCACCCGTTCCCTGAGGGGCGTACTTTTGCCTTGCATGGCTTCATTTTGCAATACATCCTGCCTTTGCTTTCACAACATTTTTCTGTCTCGACTGAATTCTTTTCATGAAGAACACTGGGGCCGGGTCTGGGAATGTAATAGATAGCTTGCCTAGCGTGCAGGAGGCCCTGGGTACAACCCGCGGTAAAGACAACAACAAAGACAGCAAAGGCGACAAGGACTGAGGATTCCTTCACAGTGGCTGGAGCATTTGATGGCTGCAGTAAAAGGTTAAAGCTCTATACTATACCATGGGTGTTGGGGAACCATGGAAGAAGGGTTTACTCAAGCGACTGACAGCTTTGGAATTTTAAAAGATAGGTTTAAGACCAGGTGCACTGGTATATATGCTGGTATGAAGTGGGATTAATAAATAGTGATTTTATTTTATTTTTTTTTGGTACTAGGAATCAAACTCAGGGCCTCATGCTTGCCAAGCAGGCACTACACCCCTGAGCTACATCCTAGCCCTAGTGAATGTTTAAATAAAAATTTATTACACTAAGAGACACACTGTCACTAATCTCCCTGAAGATTAACCCCTCACACACTTTAAACACACTTAGCCTATCATTCTTCCTAACTTCTGAAACAGTTCTGGAAGTCCTCTTTTGTGTCTTTTTATGCCTATCTCAATGTCCTAATAGATTCAAAATCTTCACAGCAATTTCTGTCAAATAAAAACTATGGCATGTCCTCACATACCTTATTCATCAGATCTGGCACTGTGCAACTTCACGTTCTTCCTTAAAGTCAAAATGACGATGAAAGGTACACTGTTTAAATTGATTCAGGACATGAAGCCCATGACAACAGCACAACTACAGACATGAAAGAGAACTTCCAGTACTACTGCTGGAAAGTCGGTACATATATATAATACGATCTTCATTCCTTTTTTAACCATTCCCTTCCTCTCTCTCTGTCTCTCGGTTCTCTTCCCATTTGCAAAGGATCCATCTACCTATTTTTATCTATATTTTGCTCCTTTTTTTTTTTTGGTCTTTTTGAGACAGGGTCTCACTATGCAGTTCAGGCTGGCCTTGAGCTCACTTTGTAGCCCAGGCTTGTCTCAAACTCACAACATCCTCCTGCCTGAGCCTCCCAAGTGCTGGGATTATAGGTGTGCACCACCACACCCGGTGCTTACATTTTGCTTTCTAAAATTATATTTTGCGTTTCTCATACAAGGGTAAGATGGTACAGGGCATCGTGGTGCATTCCTCTAATCCTACCACTCGGGAGGGTGAGACAGGAGGAGGATCGCCCCAAGTTTGAGACCACCCTCAGCTACATGGTGAGTTTAAGGCCAGCCTGGACTACATAGCAAGACCATAAGATGAATGCTGTTATTATAATTTGCATTTCTCCGATGGGCATCATTTTTTCAAGTATTTATTGGCTATTGGTATCTCTTTTGTGTGTGTATGAGTATTTCTTCTTCTAAGAAATGTCTATTCATTTCACTTATTTTTTTGATTTGGTTTATTTAGGGAGGGGCCTGAGTTTTTTTAGTTCTTTGTAAATTGTAGATATTAGTTACTACATAAGAGGAGTGACTAGCAAAAATTTTCCCATTTATGGACTGTCTCTTCACTCTGTTGATTGCTTTGTTGTGCAGAACGTTTTTAATTTGATATGATCCCACTTGTTGATTCTTGATGCTATTTTTTTGTGCAACTGGGGTTCTGTTTTGAAAGTTCTTTCCTGTCTGACACCAAGGCCTTTAGGTACTTTATCTGCCAGTTAAGTGATTTTTCCTTTTTCAGTACTGGGAATCAAACTCAGGACCTTGCCTTTGCCAGGCAGGTGCCTGTGCCACTTAGCTATAGCCCTGGCCCCAAGTGTTTCTGTTTTAATATCTATGTCTTTGATCCATTTTGATTTTATTTTGGTACACAGTGAGAGACATGGGTCCAGATTCAATCTTCTGCATGTGTGTAACCAGTTTTTCTAGCACCATTTATTGGAGACATTTTCCTTCCTCCAAGGTATGTTCTTGGCCCCTTTAAATCAGACGACTTCATAAGCCTACAGTTGATTCTTCATCATCTATTCTGTCCCATTGATTCACATGTCTCCTTTTGTGCCAGCACCCTGCTGTTTTTACCACTGTAGCTTTGTAGTATAACCTGCAATCTGGAATGGTGACACCTCCTTCTTTGTTTTTGTTGTCCGAGATTGCTTTAGCTACTTTGGGTGTCTTCTGGTTCTATATAAATCTTAGGATTTTTTTTTTTAGTTCTTTGAAAAATGTTGTTGGTAATCTGTTTGGGATTGCATTAAATTTATGTATCAGTTTTGGTAATATGGCCATTTTGACAATATTGGCTCTGCCTGTCCAGAAAGGGGATATTTTTCCATTTTCTGATACCCTCTCTGATCGTTCCTATCCTACGGGTTCTGTTTTGTTTTTTGCAGTGCTGGGGATTACACTCATGGACTCAGAGCACATGTTAGGTATGTGCTCTACATTAAACCACACCCTTAGCTCTCAGAACATTATTTTAAGGGGGATTAATACCAGTGTGTCTTTTCCTCTACTAAATTTTATAAAAATTTAAACACTTGCTGTATCTTTTGTTCATACAATGCTTGTGCCTGGTTTATTTTAAGAAACAGAGTCTTTCTGTTTGGCCCTGAACTCCGAGATTAAGGGACCCTTCTACCTCAGCCTCCTGGCAGCTGGGACTATAGTGCACGCACCATGGGTCTTCCGACTTTAGTCTACACATCTTTTGACTTTACTTATGGTGTTACCAGCCGAACACAAAGGAGATACAGTATATTTGGATATTTTGTAAGGTAGATTAATGTATCAATCTTTTATCTTATAACTTCTTAGTTTTTCTTTGAGACAGGGTTTTGCTATTTTGCCCACACTGGTCATGAGTTCCTGAGTTCAAGTGATCCTCCTGCCTCACCTCCCCAGGGCTGCTGGGATTAGAGGCTTGCATGGCTGCACCTGCACCTGGCTCAGTTTTGATTTGAATGCTCTTCCAATTTGAGCTGGAGTGCTCTTCCTCTCTCAGAGGCCGCTGATGATTTCCACATAGAACTTGTGAGCCATGCTTAGGTATCACTGCCCTCTTTAGAATGTGAATTCTTCAGAGGCAGGGACAAGAACTGATGCATCCGTGTCTGCAGCATCTCACAGTGCCCAGCATAGTGGAAAAGGTCAAGAAATGTTCCTGCAGAGTCCTCAGGCTCAGCTGCCATCCCCAGGCAGATCCACGCTGGCTTTCCCCGGCGTTATCTCTGTCCCCTTTCCATGATGCACTTGGACTCTGTAGGGACCAGGCTGCTTCTGAGTCATCCACTGGCCTGTCAACTAAGGGACACCAAGTACACAGGGAATGGCAGGGAGATGTCTCAGGTATGAATGTTCCAGGGAGGGGCCCAACCCTTCACCCAGACTGTCCTTGACAAGTTTTCCTTGTATTTTTCCCTGGTTCTTGGTCTGCCTTGAGGTTTAAGCTATTTCTGTCTCTGACCCATCAACCTGCTCCTTCCCTTCTCAAATCCTCCCTATGGGTGTTTCCTTTGCCTTGAGTTTGCTCCCAGGACTTCAAAAGATTGTCTTCTCCCCAGCTGGAATTTAGCTCAAAGCTCTCACCTCCTTGGAGGTCTTCTGTGAGGCCACACCCAAGATGGCTCCCCAGCCATGTGCTGTCGTACACCTGTTCTGTCTTCTTTCCAGAAAGTCAGGATTTGAAATTATTTTGTTTATTTGCATATTTGTTCCTGCTCTGAGTTATCCCTTCTCCAGGAATATGGAGGACAAAGTTGTCTTGTCTCCAGCTGCCTTCTCCGTCCTGAGGAGGGCTGGCCCGGGGTTGCCAGAGAGTCCCTGCAGGGAGGGACTCAGATGTAAGAACAATAACAACCGCTCCTTACAGAGCCCTGAGGGTGAATATTCTCTGAAACAAGTACATTTTATGATTATCTCATTTAATGACCAAGAAAACCTGAGGAGCAGGAGCTATTTTTACCTCCACTAGTCAGACTAAACTGAAGCATAGACAAACTAGAACATGTAGCTGGTGTGCGACTAGTGCTTCTTACAGTGGGGTCCTCAGCTTCATCTTCACCTGGCAACCAGTTAGAAAGCAAACTGGGGTTGAGAGTGGGCCCAGCAGTAGAGCTCATGCTGGGGGTCCTGTTTGGTCCCTAGCACAGCCACTGCCATCACCACCACAACTTAGCAAGTGAAATTTTCAGGCACTGGTCCAGTCATCCTGAGTCAGAAACTCAGGGCAAAGGCCCAGCAACCTGAATTCAACAAGCCCTTGGGGACTCTGATGAACAAAGTCCAAAAGTCCCGTGTTAAAAAAAAGACAAGTTTACCTCTTTTTAAGAAACACCTTATTAAGCCAGGCATGGTGGTGCATGCCTGTAATCCCAGCTTTGGGGAGGCTGAGGCAGGAGGATCGTAGCAAGTTTGAGGCCAGCCTGGGCTACAAGGTGAGCTCAAGGCCAACTGCATAGTGAGACCCTGTCTCAAAAAGAACAAAACAAACAAACCTTATTAAGATATACTGCAATACATAGGCCATTCAAAACATCCATCCACACAAGTGAAAACTCAGTGATTTTAGTATGTTTATGGAATTGTGCAACCTTCACTGAAATAAGATTATGATCACAGAAATAGATGAGAACATTTTGTCTCCGCTGAAGGAAACCCGCACCCACTGCAACCACTCCCACACTCTCCTCCCACTCTCCATTCCCAGCCTGAGCAACCAATGATCTATTTTCTGACTTTCTATTTGTCTGTTCTAGACATTTATGTAAGTGGAATAATATAGTATGATGTGATACATTATGACTGGCTTTTTCCATTTTCCATGATGTTTTCAAGGTTCATCTACATGGTAACATGTATCTTTTTATTGATAAATAATAGCCCATTTATGCATCTACTTGTGTGTCTGCGCCAGTGTTTGATCTATCTAATCAAACCCAATGACATTCTACCACTGAGCTACATCCCCTGATCTTGCTTCTATCTTCCATTTTGAAACAGGGTCTTGCTAAATTGTACAGGTGGGACTCAGATTTGCAATAATCCTGCCTCAGCCTCCCAAACTAGAAATGCAGATGTGCACTACTGTGCCTGGCTTATACTTCTTTTGTTGTTGTTGTTTATTTGAGGCAGGATCTCGCTATGTAGGTCAGGCCGGTCTTGAACTTATGTAGCCCAGGCTAGCTTCAAGCTCACAGATCTTCCTGCCTCAGTATACTTCATTTTTTGGTCAATTCACCAACTTCAGGTTTGTATTCATCAGCTTTTCTGGTTCTAGGACAAAATATCTGACATACACAATTTAAAGTAGAAAGGTTCACTGGGCTCAATTTCAGAGGGTTCAGTTCATGGTCCACTAACTTCAAGACAGAAACAACATGATGGATGAAAGTTGCTTCTTACCTCATGGCAGCCAGGAAGCAGAGAGACAGGGAAAGTGCCAGAGAGGAAGAGGACAAGAACCCAGACACAGTCCCCAACGTCACACCCCCAAGACCACCCAGACACACCAAGTAGCCTGCTTTATAATATCCCTTAGGCATCTCAAGGGAAGTAAGTTGACACTCAAGATTACAGGTTAATCTTTCAGGTGTTATATATAATGCTATGAACATTTGTGTACAAGTTTTGGTGTGGACCTATGAACATATATTTCTATTTCTCTTGGAATTGTGTGTGTGTAGTAGCTGGAGTATAAGACCTTATACTCTTTTGAGCTGGGCATGGTGGCACATGACTGTAATCCCAGTACTTTGGAAGCTGAGGCAGGAGGATCACCATGAGTTTGAGGCTAGCCTGGGCCACGTAGTGAATTCAAAGTCAGCCTGAACTATACTGCGAGACCTTGTTTCAAAAAAAAAAAATCTTATACTCTCTTTTTGGGAGGTCCTGGGGGATTGAACCCAGAGTTTCCCCTTAGCTACATCCCCAAGCCTTTTTTATTTTGAGATTAGGTTCCACTGAATATCTAAATTGCCCTAACTGGGCTCAAATTTGTAATCCTGCTACCTCAGCCTTCCAGAGTGCTTGGATTACAGGCATGTATCACCATACCTTGGCTACATCTTACACTCTTAACCACTACCCATTTCAGCTGGTTTTAGTCTCTACTAAATGTATTTATTCAATACATTGGCAATAATACTAATAATCACATTCATCCATTGTCTAAATTGCAAAGCCTCTACTCTGATGATCACAAATCCTCAACCCTATCAAACAGGCATCATTATCCCCATTATACAGGAGAGAAGGACTTTGGCTTGCAGAAGTAAGATGACCTGCCTACACTCAAACAGCCAACCAGGGCAGGAGGTGGGGCTACAACACTCAACTGCCTGCTTCGGTGCCCTCTTGCCTGATACCATGTTTCCCAGAGCTTTCAAAACATGCCTTCTCCCCTCCTTTCAGGCCTTTCCAGGAAGTCAGGCTGGCGTGAAATCCCCAGGCGGGAGCTCCCTGTGCTCTTTTCCCGAACTGGGACCGAAGGCCGGGGGTGTGGCTCCGTGGGGAGTGGGATAAAATGGATGCGGCCTGGGCTGCGCAGCGGGCAAGGCAGCTCTGAGAGGGAGGTGAGCGCTGGGCATTCTGCCCCTGAAGAGCAGATGTGCTGCGCTTGGCGGTCTCACTAGGGATAGCAGTGAGGAATAGCACTTGGCAGGGAAGAGGGTTTTCGGGTAGAGAGATTTTACCTGGCTGTGCCTTGCCCTACGGCCAGCTCTTTCTGTGCAGGGAGCTGAGACCAGGGAAGGCGCCCACTGGCCAGGCGCCCGGGGGCAGGGGGCTGGAGTAGGACTGGGCACTGAGGCACACTTGGCGAGGAGGGGCAGGACAAAGAGCCACTCAGTCATCTGAGAGCTTTCAAGGAGCAGTGAAACTGGGACCTCAGGCTGCAAAAGCTGAGCTCTGGGTCTGAGAAAGGAGTTGCAGGTGGAGAGGCCTGTGGCTCCCGGCCTGGGATGTGAAGGAGCTGCTGCATGGAGAACTGGGAGGCCGGTGGCAGCAGAAGAGCCCAGGGCTACCTGCTGAGATCTGTGCTATCTAATACGGGTGCCAGAAGACCCCAGCCACAGTGGCTATTTAAATTAGTTGAATTTTTTAAAATTAAAAATGGAGCTCCTTAGTCATATTAGGTGCATTTCAAGTGTTCAGGAGCCACCCGTGGCTAGAAGCCTCAGTGTGGAGCAGGGGGAACCCAGCCTCTTCGTCAGCCCAGGAAGTCTGCTGGGCCAGTGGGGGTTTATGGCCTAGGGCTGGGGTCACTGCTCAAGGACCTGCAGGAGAGAACAGCTCAGACCAGGCCAGCTGCCTGGGAAGTCTCTGGGCTCTAGGTGACCTTCAGGTCCCCAGAGGTGTGAGGCAATGTGACTCACCTCCTGCCAGCACAGAGTGGATTCTGACCCCAGGGGCAGCCATAAACCAGGCAGAGGCCCTGCAGCCCAACTCAGGATCTCTGCTCATTGTGACCAGAGCCAGGACAGAGAAACATGGAGTGAGTGGCGTGGGGCTGTGGGCAGCTGCTGAGCAAGGCCAAGCTGCACAAAGGGGTGGGTGGGAGATGCCAGCTTGGTCATGTTGAGTGGGGCTGGACCAAAGGCCTAGGGAGGAGTGTGTGTGTGTGTGTGAGAGAGAGAGACAGAGAGAGAGAGAGAGAGGAGAGAGCGAGCCTTCCTCCCATTCTCAGGTCTGATGTGGTCCGGCTGACGAGGATGGACTATGCCATGAAGTCCCTCAGCCTGCTCTACCCCAGTTCCCTGGCCAGGTGAGTGAGGACAGCGCAGGGAGGAAGGCAGGGGAGCTGTAGGGTTGCACTTGTCACACCGTAATGGCGTGAGTCCTGTGGGAATCTTACTAAAACTCGATTTCTGACTTGGGAGCGCTGGAGTGGGAGCTGAGATTCAGACCCCAGGGGATGTCAACAGCGCCGCTGCCACCACCAGCACCGCCACCACACTCCCACAGGAAAGGAGAGGTTCTGTGCTTGGCGCTTTCATGCCTGACCTCATGTAAGCCTCACGACAACTTTGGAAAGTGGGGCTGTTACACAAAGTGAATAGGTGAGGAAACAAGCCAAGCGGGGCACTCCCAGTTACCCAGCAAACTTGTAATGCTGGCAAGATCTACACGTGGGCCTGCACGCAAGATCCAGGTTCAAGATCTGGCAACACGGACAGGCCTTGAGCATGTGTTAGCACCTGGACCCTCCACCCACCAAGGCCTACTGAGTTGGCACCTACGTTGGAGCAAGGGGCCCAGGGGACTTTGTGTGCTCATTGGAGCTTGAGACGCACTGTTAGCAGGCTTCCGAGTAAGAGTCTGGGGCGAGCTGGGTGGAGGAGAGAAGGCATGGGGGAGCTGGGCCAGAGGGGCTGAGCGCTGCCACAGCAGGTAGTTCATCCTGATGTTCCCAACTGCCCCAGGCATGAGGCAGTGAGCACCTCGGTGGTGACTCAGCAGCTGGTGTCCAAGGCTGGTGCAGAGGCCCCCAGAGCCCGGCCCTGTCGAGTGAGCACCGCGGATCGGAGTGTGCGGAAGGGCATTACAGCACGTAGCTTTGAGGACCTCCTCCACAAAGTAAGGACCCTCTCTTGCTCCAGCCCCTGGGGCTACACTGGGATTCAGCAGGCATGGGGGTCTGGTCCTAAGTGGAGGGGCTTTCCTTCTCTGTGTCAGTGCAACAGGTTGGGGGCACCTGCCTTGAGCTGTTGGGTCGATGGTGATGTCTGTCTGGTGAGAGGGAGGGCAGTGAGCCACCAACCTGTGCGTTAATATTAGGCCAGCAATATTTTCAGGATGTAGTTCTTGCTGGAAAGACCCCTAGATTCTTTTCTCCAGTAGTCTTTTAATCCATTTGCTTTTTGGGTTGTTCTGGGGCAACAGGGCCTTGCTATGTAGTCTAGGCTGGTTTTGAACTCTGTGATCCTCCTGCCTCAGCCTCCCGAGTGCTGAGATTACTGCTGTGCACCACCACACCTGGCCAGTAGTTTTGTTTCTGGTTTTTGGTTTTTGGAGGTTTTTTTGTCTTTTTGAGACAGGGTCTTGCTATGCAGTTCAGGATGGTCTTCTGCTCATTTTGTAGCCCAGGCTGGCCTCAAACTTGAAATGATCCTCCTGCCTCAGCCTCCAGAGTGCTGGGATTACAAGTGTGCGCCACCATGCCCAGTTATAACCTTTCTCTTTTGGCACCAGGAATGAACTCAGGACCTCGCACTTGTACTTGCCAGGCAGGCGCTTGTGCTGCCGAGCTATACACACCCCCAGCCCTAAAACTAGCCTTTTCCTCACTTTTTTTTTTTTGGTACCAGGAATCATACTTAGGACCCTGTGCTTGCCAGGCAGGTGCTTGTACCACTGAGCTATATCCCTGGCCATAATATTTTAAGACTTTTTTTTTTTTGGTACTGGGAATTGAACTCAGAATCTTGTGCTTGCAAGAGTAGTTTTTAAACTTGTAGAATTGCCCAAAAGTTGGAGAAAAATGAGCCGAATTTTAGAGCTTCTCTCCTGGGGCAGTTTTTTTTTGGTCTTTTTGAGACAGGGTCTTGCTGTGTAGTTCAGAGTGGCCTTGAGCTCACTTTGTAGCTCATGCTGGTCTCAAACTTGCAACAATCCTCCTGCCTCAGCCTCTCAAGTGCTGGGATTACAGGCGTGCGCCACCACTCCCGGCTCCCTGGGCAGTTCTTAAATCTGTCACCCAGGATGAAAGACTTCATGAAAGGCTTTGTCCTTGCCTTTGTCCAGCTCAGAGAGGCCTCCACAGGAGAAAGCTGAGAGAGCACACAGTTCTCTCAGAGGTGGGGGTGGTGCACGGCAGCCAAAAATATCCCCTAGTGCCTCCTTTCCTCTCTTTCGGGTTGTTTCTCCCCACCCCTGCCGTGGTCTCTTCTAAACCTTCTCTGTGTTAGTCATGAGGCCATGTGCTTCGGTAACCATCACCCCGTGGCTCGGGATGGCGGTCATGAGTCTAGGTGCCTGGCCCAGGTCACGTGCTGCGTTGGGCTTCCAGTTCTGCACAGACATCACAGCTGGCTGAAAGCTCTTCCTCACCTCCTCCCCAGTCCTCTGACCTGGGGCTGTTCTTCTGGGGCCAGGCACTCACACTTGGGCCTGGACTCGCCACTGTTGTGTGTCCTACCTCGGGGGACCCCCTCACGACAAGGTCCCTTGTATACCTGGCTTCCCAGACTTTACCCCGAGGCTGACTGGAACAAAGAGCCACTGCAGGCCCCTCTTGGCCTTTCCTGCCACAGTCTTTGGATTGGCCATTTTTCCTAGTAAACTCTACTTTATTTCAAAAGGACATAGGTATTCTGAAGTCAAGATCTGGGAGCTCCATTTGTCCACTGCTTTTGCTGTATTATTTATTCTACACCCTCGGGTCTCCCTATGCAGCAGTGCAGGCCAGCCTTGAACTCATTATGTAGCCCAGACAGAACTCACAGTGATCCTCCTGCCTCAGCCTCCTGAGTGCTGGGATTGCTGGTGTGTGCCCTTTTTGAAGGATTTTACCCAGCAAAATATATTTCTTAGTGAATCCAAATGAGAAAAGTAAAGTGAGAATTCTGTCACTACAAAATGATTAGTGATGTGTTTGTAAAGGTTCTAAGTAGTCTATTCTTATGATATATAACTTATTTAAATAGGGTTATTACTAGACAGCTCCACCCTTCATTCTGTGACATATCGTGGTTCTCTTTTTTCTTGGTACTGAAGATTGAACCCAGAGCCTTCACAAAACGAGCTGTCTGCTCAGTTATTCCCTTCTTTTCTTTGGTGGGAGGGAGACAGGGTCTGTCTATGACATTCAGGCTGGACTTGAGCTCACTAGGTAGCTCATGCTGGTCTTGAATTCACAGTGACCCTTCTGCTTCAGTTTCACGAGTGCTGGGATTACAGGTGTCACCACCACGCCGGGCCACGGGTCTCTTTTTCTCTTAATAAATATGCTGTGAAAACGTAATAAATGCTGCACACAGACCATGTATTCTGCCGGGAGACTCACATCATTTCTTGTAATCATAACCTTAAGACAGTTACCACTATTCTCATTTTCCAGGGTTGGAGGCCAAGTTCATTTCCTGGTGGTAAACTCAAGGATTCTTATGTCTAATCTTGTATTTAATCACCATATCAACTCCAGGACGAAATGTGCCTGTTTTTTTTTTTTTTACAGGTGAAATGAATTCATAGAAGTGAGATAAGTTAAAATGGATCAATGGTATAAATGTAAGAGCTAAACTTTTTTTTTTTTTTTTTTTTTTTTTGA